>CM050174.1:56998245-57038215 GCA_027410445.1 Discoglossus pictus
TATAGTTTTAATGGTAGATGTATTTTAACAGTGAGAGACAGAATAACTAAAAAAAATCCAGAAAAACGCATGTCAAAAAAGTTATAAATTGATTTGCAGGTCAATGAGTGAAATAAGTATTTGGTCCCCTATCAATCAGCAAGATTTTTGCCTCCCATGTGTCTTTTATACAGGTAACAAGCTGAGATTAGGAGCACTCTTTTAAAGGGAGTGCTCTTAATCTCAGCTCATTACCTGTAAAAAAGACACCTCTCCACAAAAGCAATCAATCAGATTCAAAACTCTCCACTAGTGATGTTGCGAACATAAAATTTTCGGTTCGCGAATCGCGAACGCGAATTGTCGCAAATGTTCGCGAATCCGGCGAACCGCCATAGACTTCAATGGGCAGGCGGATTTTAAAACCCACAGGGACTCTTTCTGGCCACAATAGTGATGGAAAAGTTGTTTTAAGGGGACGAACACCTGGACTGTGGCATGCCGGAGGGGGATCCATGTCAAAACTCCCATGGAAAATTACATAGTTGATGCAGAGTCTGGTTTTAATCCATAAAGGGCATAAATTACCTAACATTCCTAAATTGTTTGGAATAACGTGCTTTAAAACATCAGGTATGATGTTGTATCGATCAGGTAGTGTAATGGTTAGGCCCGCTTCACAGTGACAGACCAAACTCCCCGTTTAATGCACCGCAAACAACCGCAAACAGTCCATTTGCACAACCGCAAACTCCCCATTTGCACAAGGTTGGATACCAAGGTAGCCATGTCCCGCTCCTTGTCCTCACTGATGTCATTGAAGGTCTCTTCCTCCACCCAGCCATGTACAACACCAAGGGTCCCCGAAAGGTGACAACAAGCCCCCTGGGACGCCTGCTGTGTTTGGTCTTCCACCTCCTCAAAGCCACCTTCCTCTTCTGACTCCTCTTCTTCAGACTCCTCTCACTGCTTTGCCTCTCTCTGCATTATTATAAGGTGTGTTAAGTAGTACTACCCCTATCAGTTTAATACCTGTTACGTCACCTATCAGGGGACGTGTATAAGGCCTGGATTTTTGGAACCGGGAGAGCGAAAAAGATGCTTGGTTGGTCCTCCCACTTCAATTTTGGGGCACGGCGCGTGCAATCTAAGGTGCCACCAGATATTAGTGGCGTGTTTGTAAGTACTACTCTTATCAGTTTAATACCTGTTACGTCACCTATCAGGGCACGTGTATAAGGCCTGGATTTTTGGAACCGGGAGATGGAAAAAGATACTTTTTGGTCGTATCACTTCAATTTTTGGGCACGGCGCGTGCAATCAAAGGTGCCACCAGATAGGAGTGGCATGTTTGTAAGTACTACTCTTATCAGTTTAATACCTGTTACAGCACCTATCAGGGGGCGTGTATAAGGCCTGGATTTTTGGAACCGGGAGATGGAAAAAGATACTTGGTTGGTCGTATCACTTCAAATTTGGGGCACGGCGCCTGCAATCTAAGGTGCCACCAGATAGGAGTGGCGTGTTTGTAAGTACTACTCTTATTAGTTACGTCACCTATAAGGGGGCGTGTATAAGGCCTGGATTTTTGGAACCGGGAGATGGAAAAAGATGCTGGGTTGGTCCTCCTACTGTCACAGGGCCGGGGGGGGGGGGGGGGGGCGCCCCCTCGTCAGGCTACCTGGTTGATCCTGCCTCAAAGATTAAGCCATGCATGTTTAAATACACACAGCCGGTACAGTGAAACTGCGAATTGCTCATTTAATCAGTTATAGACTGGTTCCTTTGATCGCTCCATCTGTTACTTTGATAACTGTCGGAATTAGAGAGCTGATACATGCCGACGAGCGCTGACTCCCCGGGATGCGTGCACTTATCAAAAATTAGGTATTGTTGCAGCGACCAGAAAAAATTACGTTTGTTTCCCAGGCAGAAACTGCCCTAAAACATTGCGTCTTGAACCCTAGTTGGTGGCGGATAAGTCACGCAAGTCATGCGGCATTCAAAGATAAAATACTGCAGCTTGTGGACCATTTTTAGCTCAAGGCAGCTCATCTCATCAGCCCTTTTTTAGTCTAATGTATCACCCAGTGTCAGTCGGTTCGGGATCCATCCCTCATTCATCTTTATAAAGGTGAGGTAATCTAGACTTTTTTGACCTAGGCGACTTCTCTTTTCAGTGACAATACCTCCTGCTGCACTGAAGGTCCTTTCTGACAGGACACTGGAAGTGGGGCAGGCCAGAAGTTCTATGGCAAATTGGGATAGCTCAGGCCACAGGTCAAGCCTGCACACCCAGTAGTCAAGGGGTTCATCGCTCCTCAGTGTGTCAATATCTGTAGTTAAAGCGAGGTAGTCTACCACCTGTCGGTCGAGTCGTTTTCTGAGGGTGGATCCCGAAGGGCTGTGGCGATGCGTAGGACTGAAAAAGCTCTGCATGTCCTCCATCAACAACACGTCTTTTAAACGTCCTGTCTTTGCCGGCGTGGTCGTGGGAGGAGGAGGATTACTTTCACCTCTTCCCCTGTTAGATTCCCGTTGTGCTGTGACATCACCCTTATATGGAGTGTAAAGCATACGTTTTAATTTCATTTGGAACTGCTGCATCCTTTCTGCCTTGCGGTAATTCGGTAACATTTCAGGTACTTTCTGCTTATACCGGGGGTCTATTAGCGTGGACACCCAGTACAGGTCGTTCTCCTTCAGCCTTTTTATACGAGGGTCCCGCGACAGGCATGACAGCATGAAAGACTAATAAAGTAATATACTTTACCTATTTCTAATTAATATATCCAGCAATCAATATCCTGAAGAGCAAACAATCTCTTTTTATTTTCCTGCAGCATACAATGTACAGTTGGACTGTTGCTGCCCTGAGGAGAAAGTGTCAGCAATGTGCCAAGTGTAAAGTATAAATAGGCTGCGTGTGCGAGGCCAAACCATTTGTTTAGTCGGGTAAAGCAGCACTTTAGATTCGTAATGTTATTAGTTGCAAGTTAGTGTTGTTAAATGGTGGCGATTGTCTATGTGCTACGTGGCTCGCAAGCGTTTTCCGTCCCTTCTAATAGTGTATTTTGTACCTGGAACCTTCCTGGGTAAAAGTGTTACGCGTCTGGCGATGTTTTGCGCGTGTTGGGGTCGTTTAACCTCGTTTTCATTTTTTTCAGACGCCATTTTTTTTCTCGCTTAGCCAATTTTCAAATGCGCCGTAACTCGGCAAATTCGGCTTAAATTTGCGTGCAACCTCACTCCCAGACGTCCTGGCTGTCCCCCCGTGCTGTGTGTGAGGGTTTTTTTGTGGGGGTTTTTGTGTGTTTTTTTGTGTTCATTGCAAAGCTCGCAGGAGCTCCTTCGGCAATCATTTGTGCCTAAATCCCGCGTGTTTCAATGCTTCAACTGTTCTTCGTCTTGCTTTGCGAGGCTCGCAAGTGATGAGCACCTTTGCCGCTCATCGGCTAAGTGCTCCGAGCTCGGAAGACTTCTGTGCTTCAATGGCTCGCCTCACTATGCGAGGCTCGTAAACATGATGACAATAATACAGTACAGTACAGTATAGTACAGTTTGACAATAATAATTTGTGATATATATATATATATAGCTTGCATACCCTGGCAGAAATTGTGAAACTTTGGCATTTTTTTTGAAAATATGACTGATCATGCAAAAATGTTTTATTTTATTGAAGGATAGTGATTATGTGAAGCCATTTATTATCACATAGTTGTTTGGCTTCTTTTTAAATCATAATGATAACAGAAATCACCCAAATGGCCCTCATCAAATTTACATACCCTTGAATGTTTAACACATTAATATTGCAATTAAAGGTTAATTATCCACACTTGTGGCTTTTTTAAATTGCAATTAGTGTCTGTGTATAAATAATCAATGAGTTTGTTAGCTCTGCACTGCACAGGCTGGATACTGAGCCATGGGGGGCAGAAAAGAACTGTCAAAAGACCTGCGTAACAAGGTAATGGAACTTAACATGTAAAAGGATAAAAAAAAGAGATATAAGCCTTGAAAATGTCAGTTAATACTGTACAATCACTTAAGAAAATTGATACCAAGCCAAGGTCAGATAGACCAAGAAAGTTTTCAGCCATAAGTGCCAGAAGAATTGTTCGGAATACAAAGAAAAAGCCACAGGTAATCTCAGGAGAAATACAGACTGCTCTGAAAAAAGACAATGTGGTTTTTTCAAGGAGCATAATACAACGATACTTGAACAAAAATGAGTCGAGATGCATGGTCGAGATGCCAGGAAGAAGCCTTATCAGTGCCAATGCCACAAAAAAGCCCGGTTACAATATGCCTGACAACAGCTTGACACACCTCACAGCTTCTGGGACACTGTAATTTGGAGTGATGAAACCAAAATAGAACTTTATGGTCACAAACATAAGCGCTATGTTTGAAGAGGGGTCAACAAGACCTATAGTGAAAAGAATACCATACCCACTGTTAAGCATGGGGGTGGCTCACTGATGTTTTGGGGGGGGGGGGGGGGCGAGCTCTAAAGGCATGGGGAATCCTATAAAAATTGATGGCAAGATGAATTCAGCATGTTATCAGAAAATACTGGCAGACAATTTGCATTCTTCTGCACGAAGGCTACGCATGGGTCGCTCTTGGACTTTCAGCATCACAATGACCCTTAGCACAAGGCCAAGTTGGCCCTCCAGTGTTTACAGCAGAAAAAGGTGAAGGTTGTGGAGTGGCCATCACAGTCTCCTGACCTTAATATAATCGAGTCACTCTGGGGAGATATTAAACGTGTGGTTCATGCAAGACAACCAAAGACTTTGCATGACCTGGAGGCATTTTGCCAAGACGAATGGACAGCTATACCACCTGCAAGAATTAGGGGCCTCATAGACAACTAGTACAAAAAACTGCACACTGTCATTGATGCTAAATGGGGCAATACATAGTATTAATAACAAAGAGTATGTAAACTTTTGATCAGGGCCATTTGGGCGATTTCTGTTTTTATTGTGACTTAAAAAAGAGCCAAACAAATATGTGATAATAAATGGCTTCATATGATCACTATCCTTCAATAAAAGAAAATGTTTCTTTTTTTTTTTTTTGCATCATCAGTCATATTTTCAAAATAAATGCCAAAATTTCACAATTTCTGCCAAGGTATGCAAATTTTTGAGCACAACTATATATATATATATATATATATATATATATATATATATATATATATATATATATATAGTTACATAGTTACATAGTAATTGAGGTTGACAAAAGACTTTTAGCCCATCAAGTTCAACCTTTTAAGATCTACTCGTCTGCAATATGCGGATTAGTTGTTAATTGATCCAGAGGAAGAAAAACAGAAAAAACAGGAGAAACTTTGCCAATTGTCTCAAAAGAAGAAAAAAATAATTCCTTCCTGACCCCAGATACTGGGGAACGGATTTCTCTCTGGATCAAAACTCCATCTCTAATTAACCAGGATAACCCTGAATACCCTTTTTATTTAAAAATATATCCAATCCTTTTTTGAAGTTATCTTTTGAATCCACTGTCACCACCTCCTTTGGTAGAGAATTTCACAGATTAACTGCCCTTACTGTGAAGAAACCTTTTCTTTCTTTAAGGTGGAATCTTTTTACTTCTAAACTCAAAGGATGTCCTCGTGTCAAGTGAAAACCTCTTGGCACAAAAAGCTCTTTTGGCAAATCTTTATACTGACCCTGGATGTATTTATATAGGGTAATCATATACCCTCTTAGACGCCTTTTTTCTAGAGAAAATACGTTTAATTTGGTTAGTCTTTCTTCATAACTTAGCCCCTCCATTCTCCTTATTAGTTTTGTTGTCCTTCTCCGTACTTTTTCCAGTTCTAAAATGTC
This sequence comes from Discoglossus pictus, assembly GCA_027410445.1. Lineage (NCBI taxonomy): Eukaryota > Metazoa > Chordata > Amphibia > Anura > Alytidae > Discoglossus > Discoglossus pictus. The sequence goes on from CM050174.1 coordinate 57,004,099, forward strand.
CTTTTTATTAAGTGGTGCCCAAAACTGTACTCCATATTCCAAATGAGGGCGTACTAGGGATTTGTATAGTGGTAGAATTATATATATATATAACACATATATAGTTGTCGTAATTGCGGGCTTGCCAAAAGTTGTTGGTAACAAAATGTTAAAATTGTGGGCCGCAACCGAGGGTTCGCAAAGCGAAGGCCACGGTTGCAGCCTGGCAATGAGTGCTGAAGGTGCTCATTGCACTGGTGGAGATGAGCGCCGCATGCGCTCATCCCGACGACCTGCAGGGCGGACGCAAAATTACGGCCCATACTACTTACGACCGGAAGCACGTAGATGGACTGCTGGGCTCGGAAAAATACGTCTTTAACGGCCGAACCACAGAACTGGAAAAACATGCTAAAACATACAAATATGCCTCAAATATACTTACACACTCACACACAGCACAGGGGGAGAGCCAGGGAGCTTGTGAGTGAGGTTGCAAGTTAATTTGAGGCATATTTGGACTTTTTTCACGATCGAAAATCGACGAATTGAGAAAAAAAATGGTGGCCGAAATATGAGCTCTAAGCACTAAGACTTAACGCAAACCAGTAACACTTAATACAAGGCAGTAACATTTAACTCAAGCCAATAACAAAACCCAAGGCAATTACACTTAACCCAAAGCAGTAGGCCATAAACTACACAGGCCTATAAAGAATCCACTGTTAACACCTCATTTGGTAAAGAATTTCACTGATTAACCAACCTTACTGTAAAAAACCCTTTCTTTAAGGTGGAATCTTTTTACTTCTAACCTCAAAGGATGTCCTCGTGTCAGTTGGAAATCTCTTGGCACAAAAAGCTCACTTGACAAATCTTTATACTGACCCTGGAAGTATTTATATAAGGTAATCATATCTCCTCTTAGAAGCCTTTTTTCTAGAGAGAATAAGCTTAATTTGGTTAGCCCATCCATTCCCCTTATTAGTTTTGTTGCCCTTCTCTGTACCTTTTCCAGTGCTAAACGGTCCTTTATATGAAGTGGTACCCAAAATTTTACTCCATATTCCAAATTAGGGCGTACTAGGGACTTGTATAGTGGCAGAATTATATTTGCTTACCTTGCTTCGATACCCTTCTTAATACATGCTAAAATTTTATTTGCCTTTGCTGCTGCTGCTTGTCATTGAACATTGTTACCTTGGGAGTTGTCAACAAATACTCCCAAATCCGTTTCAACATCTGATACCCCTATATTTGTCTTTTAGCCAGCTCTCGATCCATGAGCAGATATTTACTGCAATTCCTGTGTCCCTTAGTTTGCACAATAGTCTTCCATGTGGCACTGTATCAAAAGCTTTTGCAAAATCCAAAAAGACTACATCCACTGAGTTGCACTGATCCAGGTTCCTACTGACCGCCTCACAGAAACTAATTAAATTTGTTTGACAAGACCTATCCCTCATAAATCCATGTTTGCTCCTACTTATAATCCTTTTCAAATAGACATATTATTGTATATTATCCCTTATTAACCCTTCTAAAAGCTTTCCCACTACAGAAGTGAGACTCACTGGTCTATAATTCCCCGGATTTGCTCTTGCTCCCTTCTTAAATATAGGTATCACATCTGCTTTTCTCCAGTCATCTGGTAGAGACTCTGTGTTGAGTGAATCTTGAAAAATTAAATATAATGGTTTGGCTATTACAGAACCCAGTTCCCTCAGTACCCTTGGGTGTATTCTATCAGTACCTGGGGCTTTATTAACATTTATTTGTTTCCAACCTCTTTTGGATTTCTTCCTGTGTTAACCAATTATTTGATGATGGTAGTATAGCCCCATTATGTTGTGGTCTCCCAACCAGTGGTACCTCCCTTGTGTATACCGACGAAACGAACCTATTTCGCTCATCTGCCTTTTCCTGGTCACTAATTATCAGATGGCCTGTGTCACAGTGTAATTCTCCTATAGCTTCCTTCCTGGCCTTCTTTCCATTAATATATTTAAAAAATATTTTAGGGTTAGTCTTATTCTCTTTTGCAACTAGTTTTTCATTTTCTATTTCAGCCAGTCTAATAGACCTTTTGCGAGCCTTGTTGATTTCCTTGTACTCCCGTAAAGCAGTCTTTGTCCCCTCTTGTTTGTATAATTTAAATGCCTGTATCCGTATCTTGATCTTTAAATGATTTTTAAGCCACATTGGATGAGATTTACTCTTTTTACTTTTTTTTCCACATGGTATATTCCGATTTGTATGTATATTTTATAAGGATTTAAATGTTGTCCATTTATGTTCAGCATTTTTACCCTTCAGTTCTTTATCCCAGTCTATACGTTGTATTGCTGCCCTTAGACGGTTAAAATCTGCTCTATTAGAATTAAGAGTTTTTGTTGCCTCCTTACAGTTTTGTTTTTTTCGTCAATCTCAAATGAGACTGTGTTGTGATCACTGTTTCCCAAAGGTTGCCCTATTTCAACATTTGATACCATATCAATATTATTTGTGATAACTAAATTCAAGATATCTTCATTTCTAGTAAGTTCTTGTATAACCTGGACCAGATAATGATCTCTGAGTGTACTCAAGAACCTGCTCCCCTTAGCTGAACAGCTGGTAAATAAATAGTACATTTGTGCTCACTTTTGAACATTCAAAAAAAGTTAAGCAATGTATTTCCTGCTCAGATTTCCAAGAACTATTATTATTGCACTGCATTTTAGGAACCTGGGCAGAGACATGCAAATGATCTCCAAAGGCTTCACTCTTTAATCCAGTACCATTTCAAACGTTGCTCCCTTTAAGTATATGCCTGCTATATTACAGGATGGGCTATGCATAAGCCAGGAAATCAACCCACATACAGCTGTTTCAAGGTTACTGCCTCTCATCAGCGTGGGGCCGGTTCATAGCTTGTGTATTATGTATACAGCGCCTTGCAAAAGGATTCACCCTCCTTGCTATTTTTCATGTGTTGTTGCCTCACAACCTGGAATTAACATGGATTGTTTGAGGATTTGCATCATTTAATTTACAGAACATGCCCACAACTTTGAAGATGTTTTTATTTTTTTTATTTTTTTTTATTGTGAAGCAAAAAACAAATAGTACAAAATAATAGAAAAGTCAATGTGCATAACTATTCACCCCCAAAAGTCAATACTTTGTAGTGCCACCTTTTGCTGCAATCACAGCTCCAAATCACTTTGGATAAGTCTCTATGAGCTTGAAACTTCTTACTACTGGGATTTTTGCCCATTCCTCCTTGCAAAACTGCTCCAGCTCCTTCAAGTTGGATGGTTTGCGATTGTGAACAACAATCTTTAAGTCTGACCACAGATTTTCTATTGGATGGGCTTTGACTAGGCCATTCCAACACATTTATAATTTTTCCCTTAAATCAATCATGTGTTGCTTTAGCAGTGTGTTTGGGGTCATTATCCTGCTGGAAGGTCAACCTCCATCCTAGCCTCAAATCACGCACAGAGTGGTACAGGTTTTGCTCAAGAATATCCCTGTATTTAGCACCATCTTTCCCTCAACTCTGACCAGTTTCCCATTCCTGGCTGCTGAAAAACATCCCAACAGCATGATGCTGCCACCACCATATTTCACTGTAGGGATGGTGTTCTTTGGGTGATGTGATGTGTTGGGTTTGCACCAGGCATATCGTTTTCTTTGATGGCAGAAAAGTTCAATTTTAGTCTCATCAGACCAGAGCACCTTTCTCTATACATTTTGGGAGTCTCCAACATGCCTTTTTGCAAACTCAAAACATGCCATTTTGTCTTTTGCTGAAAGTAATGGCTTTCTTCTGGCCACTTTGCCATAAAGCCCCACTCTATGGAGCGTACAGCTTATTGTCGTCCTATGTAAAGATACTCTAGTCTCTGCTGTGGAACTCTGCAGCTCCTCCAGGGTTACCTTAGGTCTCTGTGCTGCCTCTCAGATTAATGCCCTCCTTGCCCGGTCCGTGAGTTTTCGTGGGCGTCCGTCTCTTGGCATGTTTGCTTTTGTGCCATGTTCTTTCCATTTGGTTATATTCGATTTGATGGTGCTCCTGGGGATCATCAAAGATTTTGATATTTTTTTATAACCTAAACCTAACTTGTACTTCTCAACAACATTGTGCCTTACTAGTTTGGAGAGTTCCTTGGTCTTCATAGTAGTGTTTGGTTAGTGGTGCCCCTTGCTTAGGTATTGCAGCCTCTGGGGACTTTAAAAAAAGGTGTGTATATGTAATGAAAGATCATGTGACACTTAGATTGCACACAGGTGGAAATCATTTCACTAATTATGTCACTTCCGAAGGTAATTGGTTGCACCAGAGCTTTTTATGGGCTTAATAACAAAGGGGGTGAAAACATACGCACATGCCAATTTTCTGTTTTCTATTTCTTAAAAAATGTTTTATGTATATATTTTACTCATTTCACTTCACCAACTTAGACTATTGTGTTCTGATCCATCACATAAAATTCAGATTAACAAAACATTGAATTTAAGGCTGTAATGTAACAAAATAGGTAAAAAATCAAAGGGGGTGAATACTTTTGCAAGGCACTATATATATATATATATCTGTTACAGGCCCCTTTTCATGTTCCTGAAACTTAGCCCATAGAGCCACCATAAAGGACAAACTGCTTGGCTCCAGCCACTGGACTATGTGCATAACACCTCCATTTAGTTTGTGTTTCTGTTGTGTCCTATTGTTTGCCAGATAAAGTTTATAATAAAAATGTGTGAATCCATCCGGACCAGGTGCTGCATGTGATCTCGTGGCCTTAATAGCCTGTTTAATTTCCTCAGCAGTTATGGGGTCTGCTAGGGTCTCTGCCTGTGATTCCTCAATTTGTGGCAGCTGAATCCCAGAAAGAAATTCATCAATTTGTGATTTGTGAGAGTAGGATCCTGAGTGAGAGGGGGCGGAATACAGTTCTGTATAAAATTGTCGAAAGACATCAGCAATCTGGTCTGGTTTAGAGACCGGGCCTTTCCCTTTAGTAAATATCTTTGGGATGAATGAGTCCGCCCTCTGTGCTTTAAGCTTTCTGGCCAACATACTGTCAGGTTTATTGGTGCTCATAAAGAAGCTGGCCTGCGTACGTTGTAGCATGGAGACCACCTTCTTCCTGAGCACTGTGTTTAAGGTGTGTTTGTATTTCAGAATTTCATTGTAGATCTTAGGATCATGATTCCTGGCAAATAGTGATTGTAACTCTGTGATCTTGCTATTGAGGTCCCTAATTTGCACTCTATCTGCTTTTTTCGCTGCTGCTCCTAGCTGAATACAAACTCCTCTAATCACTGCCTTATGGGCTGCCCACACTCCTCCCCCGTCTACCTCACCCCCACTATTGATCCCGAAGTATTCCACAATTGCACTGCTGATTTTTTCCCTTAGGACTAGATCGTTTAATAGACAGGGATTTAGTGCCCACGAGGGGGACCGTCCCGCTGGTAGAAGTCCAGACAGGGAGATCAGAACCAGGTCATGATCTGACCACGAAATGGGTCGAATGGAAGCTGCTTCTAAGTTTAGTGATAGGTGTTGTTGAATGAACAGGTAATCAATTCTGGAGTGTGACAGATGTCTGGGGGAGTAAAATGTATACTCTCGATCAGTGGGGTTCATTATCCTCCAACTGTCTATCAGGCAATTAGATCTGAGAATATGTTTAAGAGCTCGGGTAGCCGTGGGAGGTGTGAGTTTAGTGGTAGCAGTTGATTTGTCTGTAGATGGATCTAGGACTGTGTTCATGTCCCCCCCTATGATCAGGAGGGAGTGCTCCCAGCCCATAATCAGATCTGAAATCTTAGTGAAGAATTGCTTCTGATCAGTGTTTGGCGCATATATGTTAAGGAAGGTAATTTTCTGGTCATGAACGGTGCCATGTACTGCCACATATCTACCCTCTGGGTCTGTCTGAGTGCGGGTGTGGCGAAATGTAAGCCTATTATGAATAAGGAGAGTCACCCCTCTTTTCTTTTCTGTTGCGGTGGAGTGGAAAGTTTGTTTATATGCTTTCCCCCAGTATTTGGGGACCGCTAGTTTCTTAAAATGTGTTTCTTGCACAAATATTACATCTCCCCCTAGTCTCTGATACTCTTTTATGGCAACCCCTCTCTTAATCGGTTCATTCAGGCCCCGAGCATTATGTGAAATGATATTAATATTCATGACTCACCGTTTGTCTGGGGCTCAAGGCCAAGCTTAGTAGAGCACTAAGGGTTATAGCCGCCTTCGAGTATCTAGTCTGATGAGCCTCCCGCTGGGACTCCGTCCAGAAACCACCTGCGTCACTTCACTGTGCAAATTGATGTAAACGTAAAGTAAAAAGTTAGGGTAGAACGGATGAGGAGAACACAACGATATACAGTGGTTGAAACTGCTTGTCAAGTAATCCGGCGTCAAATTTGTTGACACAAATTTATCAAAAAAAAAAAAAAAAAAAAAACTTCTTTTTTTTTTAATTCTAAAAATAAAATTATACTAATAGAATATAACAAAACTAGGAACGTAGTATAACACTACTTCAAGGAGAGCGAGCGCTGTCCTTTTAATTAAATTGGTGAGTCCAGTAGTATTAGACTCCAATACTGACTGGATTCGCCGGGGGGTGTGTATATGGTGAAGCCCTTAAGGGACACTATCAATATCTATATAAAAAAAAAAGAAGAAATATTCTTCTAAAGTGACAGATAGTTATGCAAGAGTTTAACTAGTCATGTCTGTTCATATTTTTGGTCGCAAGTTTTAGAAGATCAAAATAAGAGGTAGAACCTAACTATAACATATCATATAACAATACATCACAGTGTTATTGGATCTATGGCACATCTGGCTGGTCAGGGGCCCTGTTTTGATGTCTTCTGGAGGGGAGGTTGGAACCTCTACCACGAGAATTAAGACCAACTGTTCTTCCTCGGGGACCCTCTGTCAACTCCCTGACGGGTTGGCTGTCGCCAGAAACTCCAGGAGCATCTGTTAAAGTAATGCCCCAGGTAGCTAGAAGGGCCATCCCCTCCTCTAGGGTTCTGATGGTAAAGAACTTGCCGTCCCTGGCAATCAGTAGGCGAAATGGAAAGCCCCAAGAGTATTTCCAGCCATGGGCCAGGATGTTGTCCAGGAGTGGTTTCATCATTTTCCTCTTGAATAACGTTTGTTGAGCGAGGTCCGCAAAGACACTTGGTCTGTGCCCTTCGATGTCAGGGATACCCCCCCTGGATGCTCTCATGAACATTTCCTTAGTTGTATAGTAATGGAAGCGGGCGATGATATCTCTGGGGCGTTCAGACATGGTGGAACGACCTCCCAGAGCTCTATGGATCCGGTCCAGTCTGTATTGCTCAGAGTCCAGATTTGGTAGCAGAAACTCACAGAGCTCTGACATGTATAGATGGAGGTCAGTTACTGATTCAGGTACGTTTCTCAGTCTGATATTCTGTCTCCGAGATCTATTTTCTAGGTCTTCCTGAAATGTTAAGTGGCGGGCTTGCTCCTCCTTTAGCATGGAGATTTCTTCCTCAATCTTGATATGAGATTGTTTTAGTTTGTTATATTTTTCTTCAAGCGAGTCAGTTTTAGCGTCCACTCTTTTTATCTCGGACGTCAAGTCTGCTGAGACTTTTTGGATGTCCGCTCTGATGTCCTCCCTGAATGTGAGGATCAGGTCTTTGAGGTCTTGGATATCACCCTTAGTGCTTGGCGCTGTATGCTCCATCGTTGTTGCTGCCGTGGTTTTTGAGTTAGGCTGTTGTTTTTGAGATGCAGGGGGTGACGCTCTAGGCAAGTAATAAGATTGTATATTCTTGCTACTTTTTCTCGTAGCTACTCCAGCCATGACATAAGAAAAGGTATTTTGTCACTTTTGCGTTTGTAAGTGTCCCCATGTAACGGGCATATGGGAATAGGAAGTTACATCCTGGAGAATATCAAGTCTCTCATGTGAAACATATGCCCCATAAGCTTTGTGCTATCAGGAAGTCCCTTTGTGGTTTACCACTTTCCTCCACTAGATGGCAGTGGCAGACCAGGGAAGTATCAGATGTAATTGATAGTCTTAATTTCTTGTAGTAGTAAGTTAATGTAGTTTAAAGATCACTGATGTTATATTCCTGAAATTTCTCTGGGTAGTAGTGCTGTATATCTTTATTGCAGTACACTGAATATATGTGCACCCCATTAGACCCCAAGATATAGTAAGTTACCAGAGTGCTTCAGGAATTGTCACTTTGACCATCGGGCGGCTGAATTGTAGTGTGCTCTGCTCAGCACCAGCCACATTGTAGCTTGATCCGCCAAAGAAGGAATAAAATACTTTTATTGTGCACATGAGAATCTGTGAACTTCCAATGTAGGGTAGATGGTGCCCCTTTTCTACTTTGACAGATAACAATTGTATCCACCTGCCTTTGGTGTCAGGCAGCTGCATGCACTTAGTGAAATCAGAATGGCAGTCAGTCACTGGGCCTAGCCCTGCCCTAGTTAGAGCATAGAGACCACAAGTCACAAAATGCCCCCTATCACAGGGGAGTGAGGCATAAGAACTTGCAGAGTTGTGTGTCACAGTTCCAAGGTAATGATAGTTGGATTCTTTGCCACAGCTGTAAATATTGACAACAAAAAATCAGGGCTTGGCTGTCGTTTGAAATAGGACTAGAACATAAGAATGCAAATCAGGCTCTAGTCACACACTTAACAAACTTCAGTAGGCAATAGCAACAAAATCAAAGGACACTGGGTTGTAAAGGCCTAAGTAGGCTTGTCAATTGTAGTGGATTTCAGAGGCACTGATAGGCATGTCAGTTGTAGTGGATTTTCAGAAGCACAGATATATATATTGCATTCCTGATTTGCATTTTTAAGCCTGAGCATGTAATTTTCATAAGCTGCCACTTGGTGGTAGTGTTGAGCTGTCTTTTATACAGGGAGTAGTCATCAGCAAGCTTATACAACCAGTGTAGCCGATCCCTTTGTCTCATATAACATAAACAAGTTAAGATGATAAGGGATTGAGGAAAAAAAAAGTAAATTCCTTGTCTTAAACAGTTCATTACATTTGGCTGTGGCAGTTTTGCTTCAATTGCTTTGCTGATTAGAGTCCAGCACCAATTAGGATTTAATAAACAGAGCTTTTAATGATGGTTGCAAACATATGTGTCCCAGCAATGAGATGTTGTAAAGGTACAGTCCCTGGGGTGTGGGGGTACAACTCCACTTGCTCTTTATGATCCCAGATTGGTGTAGAAGTTCATTGAATGCACTTTAAGCCCCTTTTTTCTATGTCCACCAGTGTCTGTGTGTAGTTGCAGGGCTATTGCTAGCTTTACCCTGTGTTAGCTTTCAGTAGTAATCCATATAGAGTGCTTGTTAATTTTTATGAAGTGAAAAATTATATGTTGTGCTCCACTTTATATCTCCCATCAAGAGGCCCTTCCCTGGGTAGATGAGCTGGGGTCTAGCTGGGGTAGGATGACATAAAAGGGTCCCCTTTGGGGTTTAGACTCACCAGACACCTTTCCAATAGTTGTTGATTGTGCCCCATCCAGTATCTTTCAGTCCAGTAGATCTGTGCTAAAGTGAAGTCCAAAAGTTGCTGCACAGTGCTAGAGCAATCCAGACTGTTCAGTCACTGCATCTGGTCTTGTAGATCAAAAATAATCCAAATTGCTTGGTAATTTCATGTTGTATTAAAGCCTTTTTGCAGGGAGCTCTGTAATTGTGCTCGTTTGCCAGATAAAGTTAATGTCCTCTATTTGAGGTCTGGACCACTAGACATAGAGACAGCATTATGTGTATTTGGAGGTTGGCCTATTGTTCAGGACAGGAATGCCAGACTATTAGACCCCATGTGGAATCAATCTCCTGTGTCTGCCTGCCTCTCCCTGTTATTGTTGTGTTGTATACATCCCCCTTTGTATCTAACCCCTATACATATTGTTGACTTTCCAAAAAATAAATCAGTTCACTGCTGAGCCATATAGAAATGGTATGTTCTCTTATTTGCTCCTGGTGGCTGCGATACTGAGGTTGGAGGTGACTGAGGCGAAAAGGAGCTGCTGGGAATTCACCAGGATAGGGAGGCCGGAAGAAACGTCCAGACCCTGATAGATGCAAGACTGGGGGGCAGTGTTAAGCAGCACCAGCCACTGAGAGATGGCCAATAACCAGAGACGTTCCATCCGCTAACCAAGGGCAAGGAGCTGGAGACAGAACAGTTTGCAAAGGAGGGTGCAAGCACTGAGAGTATGCCCAACTACCCATGGATTGTTACCTGTCCTGAACCACAGACTGCTGATGTCCAGGTGGTCAGGAAACAGGTGGAGATGCCAAGGCTGACAGTCATGGAGAGTGTGATGCCAGATTGGGGCATAAGGCTGTCAGGAGAAGGGGGCATCACATAAGAGCCTGAAGCTCTTCCCCAGCATGGATCAGGTGGATCCAGATAAGTGTGGGAGACCCTGAGGAAGGAGCAAGTTGAGGCTCCACTCCCATGCTCTGCAGAGTTGACAGCAGTGCTGACGGGGATTGCTTCAGTCCAGGCAGCCCCAGAATTAAAGGATATATGCAAGCTGCCCACGGTACCAGAGGATCTGACACAGCGTACCCCAGGTGCAAAAAGGTTATTGAGGATAAGGCCTGTGATACATTACGACAACCCACTTAATTTTTTCTCTCTCATAGAACCTTCCATATGAATAGAACTTCAAGTCACATATGATGCAATAGAGATCTAGTGAATGGTTCTGATTGGATGTCACTATTCTGAATACATTTGAAATATCAACATTCATTGCCCAGGCTGGAGGAATGGTTGCCAATAAAAGGTACATTATCTGAATTATTTCAAAATTGTTTTGTATTTTGACACAGCTCTAAAAATAACTTATACCTATTAGTATATGATCACAAATATAGTTGTGGACCAAGAACGCTATTCGTAACGTTTGCGATGTTGGTCACGCAGTTGCCATACATGCAAGCCTTGCAAAGCGAGGCGAAGCAGCCACGCAGCACTTAGGCTGCAATGAGCGACAAAGGCGCTCATTTCAGCCAGTGGCGCCGTCACACATGCGAGCCTCTCAAAGCGAGGCAAAACAGTTGAGCAGCACTTAGGATGCATTGTGAGGGTCGCAACTGTAAGCCAAGCATGTAACTCTAAAAACCCTAAAAACAAAAAAAAGTATTTAACAAATATAAAAAACACCCACACACAGCCCAGGGGGAGAGCCAGTATGCCTGTGAGCGAGGTTGCAAGCAATTTTGAGCCATATGTGGGGGTTTTCGGCAATCCAAAATCAGCTAAGCAAGGAAAAAAATGGCTGACGAAAAACATAAAAAATTCTGAAAATGGATGAAAACGAGGCAGAGCAAAGCCAGGCATGTGGGACTTCGAAAATAAAACAAACAGACTTCAGGCGCCTAGCACGCAAACATTCAGCAGACACACAGAGTAGAAACACACAGGGAAGGGACGGGGGGAGATGGTGGAAAGAGACACATGGCATTCCCAAGCACTAGACTTGCAGGTTAACGAAACCTGCAATGAGCGGTTTGTACAGTAGGAGGGAGGAAAGGCTCACGATCAGCACCAAGAGCGGGAGAGGCTTGCAATGAGCGACGACGGCACTCATTGCAAGCCCCACGATAAGCGATGAAGGCGCTCAGCATGGGGCTCGCGATGAGTGCCGAAGGTGATCAGTGCAAAGCAGGAAAGTTGAAGTACACAGGGTCGAGCCACGCAATGAGCACCGAAGGCGCTCAGCACGGGGCTCGCAATGAGCGCCGAAGGTGCTCAGAGGAGCAAAAGCCTCATATTGTGTCGCAAACAGCATGCCAGCCTTACAATTTTAATCCCGTAATTTTTAACAGGCAAGTTCCTAGTTATTAATAATGAGGAATTTCTTTAAGCAATGTAAGGTATTTCTGTACACTGAAACTAAAGACCTCTCTATATTTTGTGCTGCATATACTGGGACAAAATATATATTATCTGTCAGTCCTGGATGTTGTCATCTTAATCTACAGCCAGATATTAATGGCTAAATTAAGAGAGACAAACTGGTTTATCTGGGATAGCTACACAATCAGGGGTGTGTCCTAGGGATTTGTTTCACATTATTTTGCCCTTTCATCCCGGCCACCAATCCATTCCCCTCATATTCTAGCTCATATGGTTTAATGTGTTTATTTAGTAACTAAATAGCAATAAAATAGTATTTGAAGAACATATTTCAATGTAGCTTTTAAAACTTACATCTGAATTTGTTTTTGATGGGTCATGGTTTGCATACAGTGGCCAATGCAGGGAAGGATGCAGATAAAGACTCAGGACTCAGGACAGGCTCCAAGGCAGATATTTTCCCTGTAGTTTTATGTCTGGTGCGATTGGTTGGGTTAAAGCAGGGGTGTCCAAATTCGGTCCTGGAGGGCCACATGCCTGGATTTGATGATAACCCTGCTGTGCACAGGTGAGTCAAGTCTTCAGTCATCCTAATTCACTCACCTGTGCACAAAAAGGATAAATTAAAATCCAGGCCTGGGTGTGGCCCTCCAGGACCGAGTTTGGGCACCCCTGGGTTAAAGGATCAACTACAAACCAGCTTTTTCATGCTACCAAACTCTTAAAGTGACTGCACAAACCCTATTATCGGTCACCTACACCCAAAAATGAATTCTATAAAGCTTCCACGCCCAAGGCAATTTAAAATGTAATAATCTTCTGGATGTCTTATCAAGAGCTACAAAGGTCATACACATCCTCAATATATTAAAAACAGCACAGAGACAGAACTTAATAAATTCATATATTTATCATAGTTACATAGTAATTGAGGTTGAAATTGTTTTTTTATTCTATCAAGTTCAACTTTTTAAGATCTCCTCTGATCTGCAACATGCAGATGTTAGTTGATCCAGAGGAAGGCAAACAGTACAAAACCCAAGTGAAACCTTGCCAATTGTCTTGGAAAATAAAATATTTCGTTCCTGACTCTAGATACTGGCAATCGGATTCCTCTCTGGATCAATACTCCGTCTCGAATTATCCAGGATAACTCTGAATGCCCTTTTTATTTAAAAATATATCCAATCCTTTTTTATCTATAAGTTAGCTATTGAATCTGCTGTCACCACCTCCCTTGGCAAAGAATTCAACAGATTAATCATCCTTACTGTGAAGAACCATTTTCTTTCTTTAAAGTGAAATCTTTTTACTTCTAACCTCAAAGGATGTCCTCTTGTCATTTGAAAAGCTCTTGGCACAAAAAGCTAACTTGACCCTGGATGTATTTATATAAGGTAATCATATCTCCACTTAGACGCCTTTTTTCTAGAGAAACTACGTTTAATTTGGTTAGTCTTTCTTCATAACTTAGCCCCTCCATTCCCCTTATTAGTTTTGTAGCCCTTCTCTGTACCTTTTCCAGCTCTAAAATTTTATTTTTATGAAGTGGTGCCCAAAATTGTACTCCATATTCCAAATGAGGGCGTACTAGGGCTTTGTATAGTGGCAGAATTATATTTGCTTCCCTGGCTTCTATACCCTTCTTAATACATGCTAATATTTTATTTGCCTTTGCAGCTGCTGCTTGGCTTTGAGCGCTGTTACCTAGGTGGTTCTCCACAAGCACTTCCAAATCCCTTTCAATATCTGATACCCCTATATTTGCTCCATTAAGATTATAAATTGCATGGCTATTTTTCCTTCCCAGATGCGTAACTTTACCTTTATTCGTATTAAATCTCATCTGCCATTTAGATGCCCATTCCTCACTTTTATGTAAATCCCTTTGGAGGGAAAGCGCATCATTATCTGATTTAATTACCTTGCACAACTTTGTGTCATCAGCGAAAATGGAGACACTACTTTCCAGTCCCACCTCTAAGTCATTTATAAATATGTTAAAAAGGAGAGGACCTAATACTGAATCCTGAGTAACCCCACTTACCACATTAGTCCAATCGGAGTATGTTCCATTTACAACAACCCTTTGCTTCCTGTCTTTTAGCCAGCTCTCAATCCATGAGCAGATATTTACTGCAATTCCTGTATCTCTTAGTTTGTGCAATAGTATCCCATGTGGCACTGTATCAAAAGCCTTTGCAAAATCCAAAAAGATCGAATGGCAATGTTTATTTCAGGTATCAGTCACCCATCTTACTCATCCCATTCCTCATCAGTCTATCTCTGTCCCTGGGCACAATAAAATAACATATGAAGGACAGTCATTAGTGTATGGGAGTTTTGTTAGAGAACAGAGTTTAAAATAACTCTTTACTGTTTGTTTTGCTTGGAATCATGAAGTATCTATAAAAAATTGAAATAAATTCACTAAAACAAATAAAGAGTTGGAAGGTGTTGGAAACACATCCTATAGCCTCCCCCAATAAAGCCATATCCAGAGGTGTCTTCATCCATCTTCCCAGTTCTTTTTTATCATGAGAATCCCATGACTTTTCATCAAATCACAGAGGATTATGGAGAAAAATCATCTGGGGATATAACCAATGATTGGCTATTTAGCCAAAATGGGATTTACAAGGGGTGGAGAACATGGCAGGGGCGGAGAAAATATTTGAAGATGTCTTCCTTGCATTGCAGTTTTAAAATGGGGTTTCAGCATCTTAAAATGAATGTACTCTTTACTAGGGTGATTCCTCAAATAATTTAGATGCTTTTTCTGATTCCATAGAGTAATATCACATATATCCTTCAAGATGTATCATTAGTGTATATTATTTCTTCATCACATATACCACTATAAGTGTGCAACCATTAACACAATATTAGTGTTTTAGGGTCCATTGGTCAGCACCTATAATATTGTACTAGTATATTACAATAACCATATATACCAAGGAACATTATTACAAGGGACTTTATGTCCCTATTTTCTAATTCCTTAAAATGTAGGAAATATGGTATAACATTTCACGGAAAATGTACTAAAGGGAGATGTCTTGGAAAACTTGCGTTATATATGTGTTTTCCAACTCTCTCACAATATGGTGCAATATTTACAGTAGGATGTTTTAGTGACAGCCAATCAAAACATACAAACTGAATAATAAAATTAAAATGCTCACTCTATTTGACAGTGTGTGGCAGGGAGGGGAATGTTCCCATGTAATTCTTAGTCTCTAACTCCTAATCTATCTAGGAGTAGCTTAGTATATAAATAGTACATTTGTGTTCACATTTGAAAATCTAAAATAAGTTAAAACATTTATTTCCTGCTCAGAATTCCGAGAAATACAGTTATTCTACTGCATTCTGGGAACCTGGGTAGGGACATGCAAATGTTCCCACAAAGGCTTTGCATTTCAAACATGGCTTCCTTTAAGCATATACTTGATGTATTACACAGCTTCAAGCAAAGCTCAGGATGGATTATACACAAGGTTACTGTCTTTCATCAGCGTAGGGCCGATCCCTAGCTTATGTAGTAGATCTTGTGAGGAGGTAAAAGTAGCTTGTAAGACTCTTTAAAGTTCCACTGTAGTCAGATCTTTTTTTATATGATATTTTAAATAAACAAACTTGAAAATGGACAAACTGCCTAATACATAAGTAAGCACAGCCTTTATATTGTGTATCTTGTATATACAATTAATTTTTTACTGAGGGCTTTCATTTTATTTTCTTGACTGTTGCTGCCTATTCATTTGTGGGGATGGTGTGTCCTGATGTAAACTAATGTGCTTCCCTATAGCTTTGCCGAGAGCACTGTCAAATGTAACTGACAAATTCCCATTGTGCAGATAGACACTTCCAGTGTATTCAAGGTCTCCTCCCACCTTAGGAAGCTGAGCTCCTGAAACGAAAATAGTACATTCCACAGCAGCATAAAAAGTAATAAATTAGAGCCTGTATTGTTTATTTTTATATTTGTGCCCATTTTTTAATGCAGTTAAATTTAAAAAGTATGACTGCAGTATATCAATGTTCACTAACAAAAAGTGGATTTATGAATTAAATCCAGAGAAGCACATAATACAGTTCACTCAATAAAAGTGGGCATAATTCCATAGAACACGCAATTACATGTTACTAGCTCTCACCTATACTTTTTGGCAGCTATCTAGTAGTATTTTGGTTACTGACTCTACTCCAGTTTCATCCCATGCATCCTAAGTATTGATTAAACTCAAGAGTTATTGTAAAATAATCCATGTAAAATGTGGTAAATGTACCGTGGAAAGCTCAGAGGTCTAATGGCCAGCCTATGTCCAGATGCTCTGTATGCAGAAAAAAATACTTTTCGAAAATGTATAGCATGGGTAGATTTCGTGACCATTTTAGATAGGTAGCCCCATGCCAATGTTGCCCACTGTTGTCTCTGCACATATTTCAGTTTTGGGTTATTCCCTGCCTACTGAATTTATATAGACAGAGGGTTTAAGGACTGTAAAAAAAAGTGTTTTCCTTTTTGAAAATGCTGCAGAATTTATGGAGTTAGCAGCATGTTTAATGGGAGGAAATGTTTTAATTGTGTATGTATATGATGAGACAGATTGCTCAGAGTCACTGGAACATGCTGTGCATTGTTCATGAAATTATTTGTGGCTGTTTAATGTTTCTCCTTCTGGACCGCTACCTTGTTATGGAGAAGGGTCTTGTGTACTTCAATGAAGTTGTGAGCTATACCATGTAGGGTCACCTAAGATGTGCAGGTTATAGCAAAGAGGTCAGCCAAATGGTGGTTCACTTGAGAAGGAATTGGCAACCCACTATAGTATCGTTGCCAAGAAAACCTTATGGATAAGTACGACAAGAGACATAATAATCAATGTGCCAGCCGTGCTGTGGTCCATAGGGTCGCTGAGAGTCTGGCACAACAACAACATGTATTGTTTAGGCTCAGTATGTGTAATTCACTCAGCATAGAATATCAGATTGCAGTGTAGTTCCAGGATTCATATCCAGGTGATATCTCTATGTGCTTTAGCATCTTAATGATTTTGCTGGGTAAAACAAATAAATAAATTATATTACACAACTATGAGATCTACAGTCATAGTCACTCATCGCTAAACACCTTTACGGTGTCACACTCCATCACTGCTCCATTGCAGAGCCGACAAAAGATAAATCACACATGTCATGAATCAGCCAGTGGCCATATTGGATTTGGGTGTGAACTATGCTGGGGCCATTTTGTGATTGGCAGTCATCTGGGACTTGGACAGATGTCTGTCACAGGCTGTTGACACAAGAGACGATACCTGGGGGTTTGGGGCTCCCAGACACCCTGTTATACGGTTATACTGTTATATTATTATGATTATTGACCCAAGGGCATATGCTGGCAGAGGAGATCGTTTCTGACTCCATGCCAGGTTCTTCCCAGGCACACTACCAAAAGCTGGGACTTATGCTCTTGTATCCGCAAGGACGGTCCATTGGTCTGAGTCATCCAAATCTTAGGTCTAAAACCTACAGGAGAAAAGAGAACTAGGATTCTCTATACTCCATCATCATTGTAGGTTGTGACAATTGGTGACAGAGGTGGGAGACTCTACAGAAAGACCAAGAATGGAACAGACGGATATCACCAAAGAAGCAACAAGACGGTTTAAAGCAGCCAGGCACTTATACCCCAGTAAGATGACCGCACAAGAGGTGTCCAACGTACTAGACCAGTATTGCCAGAGGATCTGGCAGGAGCGCAATGGAGCGAGAACTCCAGCTCAGCAAAGACTTGGCTACAGAGAGACATTGCGCCTAGAGAAATGGATGGCGATTCTGAATCTGTGGCAGGACGATGAGCTAATGGGCTGGCTGGAAGTACTAGTAAGAAAAGAGGTTGCCTTGGAGAACCAATATCACGTTTTTTGCGCCAGAATAGTTGGTGGCCTTGGAGAGGAGTTTGACTTCCGCTTGGAGATAGATTCTGGCCTCCAAGACATTGTGTATGGTGATCCTGAAGGGGGCATAGGAACCTTTAAAAGGCACAACAACTTGTTTGTGGAACGCTGTCGTGGTCTGGGACTGGAACCGTGGTCCATGGAGGCTAATTTAATGGTTCATCTGATTGAGCAGGAACTGCAGCTGGAGGAGGAGTATTTTGAGTTGTGGGACGAGATCTATGGGGAGACATTTTGCCCATCAAGAGGGGAACAACCCAGTCAAGAGGACTGGTCGCCAGATCGTTACAACACAGATGGTATGTACCGAAGTGATTGTGTGCAAGGGGTCTGGGGAGAACATAGTGATGGAGAATGCGTTCCTTTAAAAAATATAGAGACTGTGTCAGAGCCTAGAAGGGATGGTAAAGTCAGCTTGGGACCAAATCACCAGCTCCAAGAGCCAGAGACCCAGGGGAATGTTCCCTGGGTGGGGTCAGATAACCCATGTTTGTCCCCTGATACCCCAAGAGACTTAATCCCAGAGGAAATGCTAGCAGAGCACAGTTTCTCCAAACAGGTCTCACCTGAGGACTACCTTCCAGCACAAATCCTGGCAGAAACCCCAGTAACTGCTCAACAAGTAGGGCCAGATGAACTAAGTCTGCCCTCAGAAGTTCTAGGCAATGTGTATGGGCCAGAACTGCTAATGGAGCCAGGGGCACAGGATAGCCACCCAAGAGACTGTGGGGAGGGCTATGTAATGCACTCTGGGGAAAAGGCCGTAGAGGTCAGGTTGGGTGGGAAGGATAAGATTCCCCAGCCTACAACAGATAACCAAAATCTGTACTCTGACACCCCAGGAGAGTTGCTACAAAAGGTGCTAGTGAAGCACAGAGCCCAGGAGGGCTATGTAATGGACTGTGGGGAGGGAAAGGAACTGGTTCTTAGCTACAGGGAACCAGGCCTCACACAGCAAGAGTGCCAGGGGCACCAAGAGAGTGCCAGGGGCACCAAGAGCCCGACAGGGGCAGCAAGCTTGCCAGCCTTGGCAAAGGAGCCGTGGGTGCAGTGTGGCACCATAGTAGAGGGTGAACCAAGTGGGGAGATACCCTGGATAACCAATGTCCAGAGGCCCACTGGAACAGACACCGCTCCAAAGGCCATAGAAGAAGAGGGTCAGCTGAGGGCCCCAAAGAACCAGCTGGGTGGGAATTGCGAGTCTCCCCAGCCTACATCAGAGAGCCAAAGCACAGTCATTCAACCAAAGGCAAAAGAAGAGGGTCAGCTGAGGGCCCCAAAGCACAGCCTGGGTGGGAACAGCGTAGTTCTCCAGGCTGCAACACAGACAGACCCAGGGGAAGAAAACCAGGAGGGTCTGTCCAAAGATACAGATCTCCAGGAGCCAGAGCAAAGGGAGCATCCAAGTCCGGACTCCATCAGGGACGCTGGAGTCAAGCGCAGACCGGTATGTACTTTACTGCAGTTATGGTGTTATTGGGCTCCCAACAATAATAATTTTGCTGAGGGAAGTACTGGACTGCCCCCTTGCAATCCCATAGGCCCAGAGACTTTTTTAGAGACCCCAGCCCAGCTGTGGGGACTGGCTGGAGGGAAAGGGGTTGCTATGGGACAGGGGTTGTTTTATGGGGCTCCCAAAAATACGGTTTTGCCTCAGAAGAATGTATGGGTGCATCCCACTGTGTCCCTAGAGACTTCCATGCTGCTGCCAAAAACAGAGAGCTGGGATCCTGGACTGTTTTGGGTGGGGGTGCAGGGCAAGAGCAATTTGCTCTATACAGTGGGAGCAAGGCCAAGGGCTGGGGGAGGTCTTTACTCTGCACCTTGGGACTGTGTGCGCACCGACATGAACTTGCCTAGCATGCAGCGGGCCGGGCCAAACCAGCAGATTCATGACTATCAGCGTAGCTAGGAAAATCTTTGATGTTCCCTGCCCGCTTGGGGAAGGATTGTCATGAATCAGCCAGTGGCCATATTGGATTTGGGTGTGAACTATGCTGGGGCCATTTTGTGATTGGCAGTCATCTGGGACTTGGACAGATGTCTGTCACAGGCTGTTGACACAAGAGACGATACCTGGGGGTTTGGGGCTCCCAGACACCCTGTTATACTGTTATACGGTTATACTGGTATATTATTATGATTATTGTCTAAGGAAATGAGCAGGGTTCCCATCACCATCAATAAAAGTCATCATAATGCATGAGATGGATTGATGTGGAAACCCTGCTCCAATCCCATATACTATGAGGACATTAGGTGGTTTTATGTGGGGTGCGCTTTTATGCTTGTACTTAAATAGACTGACAGTGTGTGGAATATGTACACATATGTATATGATAGTATGGGGTAGTCATGCTGGATACATTGCCACATACATCTTGCAACAGGAGAAGGACCCCAGCTGGCCACCAAGGTTAATCCTTTAAGTACACATACTTAAGTCAGGAACAATAGGCTCCCACCAGACATAGGGGCACCATCTATCCAGGGGGCCTCTGGGGTCTCCCTAGCCCAGATCCAGGGGCCTGGGCCATAGCAAAGAGATGTGTCTCTCTTAACTGCCAGCGTCCAAATGACTCTGTTAGCCACACCTAGTGGGCGGCCCAGGGGAGGGGTCTGGAAGTTCCCAGAGCTTACCTCTAGTCCATTGGCTAGAGGTAATCAAGTTACTGTGGAGATTACCCCATTGGCCAAGAGGAAGATAAGGGTTGGACAAAGGGGTAGCCACTCCCTGTACTGTTTTTGTGAGGTGTTTAAATACTTGTGTAAAAATAAAGAAGTTGTTCATAATTTTCATCAAGACTTTGTGTGCAGGTGTATTATTTACCCAAGGGCATATGCTGGAATAGGAGATCGTTTCTGACTCCATGCCAGGTTTTTCCCAGGCACACTACCAAAAGCTGGGACTTATGCTCTTGTATCCGCAAGGACGGTCCATTGGTCTGAGTCACCCAAATCTTAGGTCTAAAACCTACAGGAGATAAGAGAACTAGGATTCTCTATACTCCATCATCATTGTAGGTTGTGACAACACAAAGTGTCTACTGTAGAGCCTGAAGCTTCATTCATCTGATTCATAAGCACGTGAAGCAGCTCATTGGCTGTGTGGCCAAGCCCGCATTATCTATGCTTCTAATGCGATAACATCATTAAATAAAAATGCCTGTAACATGGTCAGTACTAGATCTGAAAAATGTAAACAGATTTTCCACATGATTCTCAGCCCTCTCCCTGATGATGCATAGCAATTATGTTAGTTCCATGTGCAATTAACAACAGATCAACTAGTTGAAAGTGATATATCACATTAGTAATGTTCTAATAGTAATTCAGAGACTACTGAAAGGTTGATCAATTAATAGATATCTCAATTGATTCTGCTGCTAGACTTACTTATCTTCATCTGCTGCTCAATTTGTATTTGCACACAGTAGTTCCCATTTTCATGCGCCTATCAAAGATTTTACATGAAAGTATTTCCCTGCTAATTATGCATAAAAATGCCCTAAAGCAAAATTTTAATTAAAATAAAACGCATTATGATGCCTCTTCTAGTTCAAAATTAAGATTTTCTCTAAAAATGTTTTCATGCTCATTTCTTTCTAATGTTATTAGGCTGTTACATACTTCACAAACAAGTAAAGTGTTTCCTTTTGTCCTTTGTTGTTGTTCAGTCCTTCAGTCATGTCTGACTTTCAGAGACCCTATGAACCGCAGTACCCAGATGCATTTGTCTATGTTTCTGGTTGTGCTTATCCATATGGTTTTCTTGCCAAAGATACTACAGTGGACTGCAATTTGTATGACCTTTCTACTATGACCTGACCATTTTGGGTGTCCCTACATGGTATAGCTCATAGTTTCTTTGGGATAAACCTGCCCCTTCAACAAGACAAGGTAGTGGCCCAGAAGGGGCCTGTTGTCCTAGCTATCCCTTAAGTATGTGTAAGAGCTGGTAACAATAGAGACAACAAGCTGTATATAAAAAAGGGGAGGGCGGTATGGGGAGTATTTGGAGTTGAGAGCAGGCTGGACCATGTTTCCCAAAAGACACTGGCTTTAGGTAACAGATAATCAGAACATTATTTTACCTGCTCAGTTTTTGGTTTCTGACAATTTTTTCCTACATGTTTTGCTATTTTCTTTCCCAATTTTTCTCCCCCCCCCCCTTTTCATTTATTTTTAATCCGTCTGTTTCGATTCTCAGCCTTCCAAACGATATCCTGCATGTGACTTCCTATCAATCTCCTCCATGAATAAGGATGGCGTTTAGATATTGGGAAAGAATAATTAGAGGAAAGAATATGAAGAGGTGTGAAGGTTAAGGGGAAGTGTACAATATAAGGGTGTACTGCTATTTTTTTGTTTTCTATGCTTTGTTTTATATAGGTGACTTAATTAATTTAATCATTCTCTGTGTAATTGTCATAAAAAAAGTTAATTTCACTTAGTTCTAATAAACACCCAGAGTAACAGATTGTCTCCTTCCCTTTTCTTCATGTTCTTTCATCAAAGGTGTTTCACAGCTGTGACCTGAAGCCATATCCACATGGAGGTCTATACTATCAATGCAATGCTGCTGCATGTAGACACACAGCATGTTACTGTGTGCCTGTGCCACAGCATGAGGCATTGGTAATGGAATCCCTTGTTGGTGTGGCCTTAGGTCACAGCTGGGAAAAATGAAACCATATGTGAGAGAGAACAGGAAGAAAGGGGGAGGTTCCAGAAGGTTTGGAATCTGTTAATCTGTGTAATTCTTAGTAAATAAAGTGTAAATTGTATATTTTCTGACATACTGTATACACATAACCACACATATACTTATATATGAGTATATATTTTATTTACTTTGCAGTTACCTGGGCCTACCTACTGTGAACACTGTATTGTGCCTCTACATCCATGGCCAGTACTGTGTATTCTGTAAATGTTCTCTATACTGGCAGCACATTGTGCATATGGTACCAGCACACCCTGTAAGGTGTATACTCTGTATTGCATGTATGTGCACTCCCTGTATTGTATCTGCACCCGCAGTCTCTGTGTTGTACCAGCATTCTCTAATACAGTATATTAATGCTCTGTATTGTGCATGCACTCTCTATACCTTGTCAGCACTCTCTGTATTGTCCATGCACTGTCTGTATTACATCTGCACTCTTTATGGTGCACATACTGTACCAGCACTCTGTATTATATCTGCCCTCTCTGTGCTGTACCAGTACTCTGTACTATATCTGCCCTCTCTGTGCTGTACCAGCACTCTGTACTATATCTGCCCTCTCTGTATTATATCTGCCCTCTCTGTACTGTACCAGCACTCTGTATTATATCTGCACTCTCTGTGCTGTAGCAGCACCCTGTACTATATCTGCCCTCTCTGTGCTGTACCAGCACTCTGTACTATATCTGCCCTCTCTGTATTATATCTGCCCTCTCTGTACTGTACCAGCACTCTGTATTATATCTGCACTCTCTGTGCTGTAGCAGCACCCTGTACTATATCTGCCCTCTCTGTGCTGTACCAGCACTCTGTACTATATCTGCCCTCTCTGTATTATATCTGCCCTCTCTGTACTGTACCAGCACTCTGTATTATATCTGCCCTCTCTGTGCTGTACCAGCACTCTGTACTATATCTGCCCTCTCTGTGCTGTACCAGCACTCTGTACTTTATCTGCCCTCTCTGTGCTGTACCAGCACTCTGTACTATATCTGCCCTCTCTGTGCTGTACCAGCACTCTGTACTATATCTGCCCTCTCTGTGCTGTACCAGCACTCTGTATTATATCTGCCCTCTCTGTACTGTACCAGCACTCTGTACTATATCTGCCCTCTCTGTGTTGTACCAGCACTCTGTACTATATCTGCCCTCTCTGTGCTGTACCAGCACTCTGTACTATATCTGCCCTCTATGTGCTGTACCAGCACTCTGTATTATATCTGCCCTCTCTGTGCTGTACCAGCACTCTGTATTATATCTGCACTCTCTGTACTGTACCAGCACTCTGTATTATATCTTCCCTCTCTGTACTGTACCAGCACTCTGTACTGTAGCTGCCCTCTCTGTACTGTACCAGCACTCTGTACTGTAGCTGCCCTCTCTGTACTGTACCAGCACTCTGTACTATATCTGCCCTCTCTGTGCTGTACCAGCACTCTGTACTATATCTGCCCTCTCTGTACTGTACCAGCACTCTGTACTATATCTGCCCTCTCTGTGCTGTAGCAGCACTCTGTACTATATCTGCCCTCTCTGTGCTGTACCAGCACTCTGTACTATATCTGCCCTCTCTGTACTGTACCAGCACTCTGTATTATATCTGCACTCTCTGTGCTGTAGCAGCACTCTGTACTATATATGCCCTCTCTGTGCTGTACCAGCACTCTGTACTATATCTGCCCTCTCTGTACTGTACCAGCACTCTGTACTATATCTGCCCTCTCTGTGTTGTACCAGCACTCTTTACTATATCTGCCCTCTCTGTGCTGTACCAGAACTCTGTACTATATCTGCCCTCTCTGTGCTGTACCAGCACTCTGTACTATATCTGCCCTCTCTGTACTGTACCAGCACTCTGTACTATATCTGCCCTCTCTGTGTTGTACCAGCACTCTTTACTATATCTGCCCTCTCTGTGCTGTACCAGAACTCTGTACTATATCTGCCCTCTCTGTGCTGTACCAGCACTCTGATCTGCCCTCTCTGTGCTGTACCAGCACTCTGTACTATATCTGCCCTCTCTGTACTGTACCAGCACTCTGTATTATATCTGCCCTCTCTGTACTGTACCAGCACTCTGTATTATATCTGCCCTCTCTGTACTGTACCAGCACTCTGTATTATATCTGCCCTCTCTGTGCTGTACCAGCACTCTGTACTATATCTGCCCTCTCTGTGCTGTACCAGCACTCTGTACTATATCTGCCCTCTCTGTGCTGTACCAGCACTCTGTACTATATCTGCCCTCTCTGTGCTGTACCAGCACTCTGTACTATATTTGCCCTATCTGTGCTGTACCAGCACTCTGTATTATAACTGCCTTCTCTGTGCTGTACCAGCACTCTGTATTATAACTGCCCTCTCTGTGCTGTACCAGCACTCTGTATTATAGCTGCCCTCTCTGTGCTGTACCAGCACTCTGTACTATATCTGCCCTCTCTGTGCTGTACCAGCACTCATTATTATAACTGCCCTCTCTGTACTGTACCAGCACTCTGTACTATATCTGCCCTCTCTGTACTGTACCAGCACTCTGTATTATATCTGCCCTCTCAGTACTATACCAGCACTCTGTATTATATCTGCCCTCTCTGTACTATACCAGCACTCTGTACTATATCTGCCCTCTCTGTGCTGTACCAGCACTCAGTATTATAACTGCCCTCTCTGTACTGTACCAGCACTCTGTATTATATCTGCCCTCTCTGTACTATATCTGCCCTCTCTGTATTATATCTGCCCTCTCTGTACTGTACCAGCACTCTGTACTATATATGCCCTCTCTGTACTGTACCAGCACTCTGTATTATATCTGCCCTCTCAGTACTATACCAGCACTCTGTATTATATCTGCCCTCTCTGTACTATACCAGCACTCTGTACTATATCTGCCCTCTCTGTGCTGTACCAGCACTCTGTACTATATCTGCCCTCTCTGTGCTGTACCAGCACTCTGTACTATATCTGCCCTCTCTGTACTGTACCAGCACTCTGCATTATATCTGCCCTCTCTGTGCTGTACCAGCACTCTGTATTATATCTGCCCTCTCTGTGCTGTACCAGCACTCTGTACTATAACTGCCCTCTCTGTACTGTACCAGCACTCTGTACTATATCTGCCCTCTCTGTGCTGTACCAGCACTCTGTACTATATCTGCCCTCTCTGTACTGTACCAGCACTCTGTATATCTGCCCTCTCTGTGCTGTACCAGCACTCTGTACTATATCTGCCCTCTCTGTGCTGTACCAGCACTCTGTACTGTAGCTGCCCTCTCTGTGCTGTACCAGCACTCTGTACTATATCTGCCCTCTCTGTACTGTACCAGCACTCTGTATTATAACTGCCCTCTCTGTACTGTACCAGCACTCTGTACTATATCTGCCCTCTCTGTGCTGTACCAGCACTCTGTACTATATCTGCCCTCTCTGTACTATACCAGCACTCTATTATATCTGCCCTCTCTGTACTGTACCAGCACTCTGTATTATATCTGCCCTCTCTGTGCTGTACCAGCACTCTGTATTATATCTGCCCTCTCTGTACTATACCAGCACTCTATTATATCTGCCCTCTCTGTGCTGTACCAGCACTCTGTACTATAACTGCTCTCTCTGTACTGTACCAGCACTCTGTATTATAACTGCCCTCTCTGTACTGTACCAGCACTCTGTATTATATCTGCCTTCTCTGTACTACACAAGCACTCTGTATTATATCTGCCCTCTCTGTGCTGTACCAGCACTCTGTATTATAACTGCCCTCTATGTGCTGTACCAGCACTCTGTATTATAACTGCCCTCTCTGTGCTGTACCAGCACTCTGTACTATATCTGCCCTCTCTGTACTACACAAGCACTCTGTACTATATCTGCCCTCTCTGTACTATACCAGCACTCTATTATATCTGCCCTCTCTGTGCTGTACCAGCACTCTATCACAACCTCCCACACTAGTCCTGCTGCGCCTCCCTCTTTGTCCCCTCTCTCCTCCTCCTCTCCAACCCTCGTTTTCCTCTCCCCCCATCCCCAGGGACTGATCACGTGACGTGGAGGGGGCGGGGCCTGTCCTTGTCTGCAAAAAAAAAAAAAAGCCATTTTGAAAGAGACAGAGAAAAAAAGCAAAAAAATTAGGAGAGGAGGAAAAGGGGAGATAGCGAGAAACAAAAGAGAGGGGGAGACAGAGAGACTGCAAGGAGAGAGGGGAGTGAGACGGCGAGAGAGAGAGAGAGACAGAGGGAGATAGCAAATCAAGAGAGGGAGACAGACAGGGGGGAGAGGGGCATCGACAGACGGAGGACTGAGAGAGGAGGACCAGCAGCACCAGGTAAGGAGCAGGCTGCCATCCTATTATATATACATGGCTATGTGTGTGTGTGGGGGGGTATTATTATTATTATATAATATTATGATTTCAGGGCCTCCACCTGTTTGTGTATATAGAGGAGGGGGCCTAATTATGTAGCCCCTCCATATCCCCCCAAACACAGAATAATCCATCCCCCATTATAAGCCCACCAAGACCCCATATCCCCCCAGAGATACTAACCTTCTCTATAATTCATGGCCCCACAATAGCCCCCCAGAGAGCACCACAATCTATATAATCCCCCAAAACACAGGGGACTCCATCCTCCCAGCTATAATCCCTCACCCCCTGGGAGCAGGACAATCCTAGCCCCATGCATAATCCCCCAAATGTCTGTTCTTCATATATATCCCATTGACATCCCAAATAGCAGGAGGTTCTTACTCCCCAAATAACAAGAGACTCCTCAGTTCCACAAATAATATGCCAATCACTACAAATAATAGAAAAAAACATACCTGCTCCCCATCTCCTTAAATGGCTATAACCCCCAAATAACAAGATAATACCTATTACCCTCATTTCCCCAAATTAGGAGGATCGCTCCTTCCACAAATCCCTTATAATAAAGAAAAATAACCTTTGCTCCCCATCTCCTTAAACAGCCACCCAAATAATTTAAGAATTCCTGCTCCTATATCATCCAATAAACATTATATTAACATAGCCCAAAATGTCATACAGCAGGTGAATCTTTGCCTCTCTCATGCTGTGTCTTGTTTTGTTTTTTTGGGAGCTGTAAATGTGTCACACTGTCCCCCTCCCTTCACAATACCAGGCAGTGTATATGTATAGACTGGGATCCTTTATACAGTGACTGTCTGACCTCCTGTGTCTGGGGGAGGGGTGACAGTGACAACTGTCACACATTACTGTACCCTACCAGTCATAAAGAGGTTAATTCTACTTGGATGCTAAACCCATAGGAGACAGCAACTCCCCTATATTTACTATGATCCCTGAGCGTGTCTGTCTGGCAGTATCCATAAAAATCCTTATAATAGGGTCATCCCTCTTCATCAGTTTTATATTGTGTGTGTGTATATATAAATATATTTCTTATTTTTTAGACATTCAAATATAATCACTAAAGTACTATTCATTGTGTGTGTGTGTATATATATATATATATATATATATATATATATGCATATGTGTGTGTGTGTATATATATATATATATATATATATATATGCATATGTGTGTGTGTATATATATATATATATATATATATATATATATATATGTGTGCGTGTGTATATATATATATATATATATATATATATATATATATATATATGTGTATATATATATATATATAGCAGCTTTACGGACACCATGATCACTACTTTCTGCCTCCTAAAATATCAAATCGTGTAAATAATTGTATTGAAAAATATTATATATCTGTTTTGTTTAGAATATTATACCACCAAATGATTGTTCTGTTTATAATTGGAAATCAAAATAGTGTATTCTTTATATAAGGGGTGAAGAAAGTTGGAAATATTTTTTAATTCTGCAATATGAATGGATAGGATAATTGCAGCATGGTCTTCTACAGTTATATTTTGCCTGTTATTTTCAAGCTTATACTGTCTGAGTACGGTACATCTTACTGGCTCTTAAATCTTATTTTTTTAAATATATATATAATTATACACACAGAGACAGTGAGTAAACAGTATATATATTCAAACTGTGTTTGTGTGCGGCTGTGTGTGTTCACCCTGCGGCTGTGTGTGTGTGTGTTCACCCTGCGGCTGTGTGTGTGTGTGTGTTCACCCTGCGGCTGTGTGTGTGTGTGTTCACCCTGCGGCTGTGTGTGTTCACCCTGCGGCTGTGTGTGTGGTGTGTGTTCACCCTGCGGCTGTGTGTGTGGTGTGTGTTCACCCTGCGGCTGTGTGTGTGGTGTGTGTTCACCCTGCGGCTGTGTGTGTGGTGTGTGTTAACCCTGCGGCTGTGTGTGTGGTGTGTGTTAACCCTGCGGCTGTGTGTGTGGTGTGTGTTAACCCTGCGGCTGTGTGTGTGGTGTGTGTTCATCCTGCGGCTGTGAGTGTGTGTGTTCACCCTTAAACTGTGTACAGCTGTGTGTGTTTACCCTGCGTCTGTGTACAGCTGTGTGTGTGTGTTTACCAGCGACTGTGTGTGTGTGTGTGTTTACCCTGCGACTGTGTACAGCTGCGTGTGTGTGTGTTTACCCTGCGACTGTGTACAGCTGCGTGTGTGTGCGCGCGTTCACCCTGCGACTGTGTACAGCTGCGTGTGTGTGCGCGCGTTCACCCTGCGACTGTGTACTGCTGCGTGTGTGTGCGCGCGTTCACCCTGCGACTGTGTACAGCTGCGTGTGTGTGCGCACGTTCACCCTGCGACTGTGTACAGCTGCGTGTGTGTGCGCGCGTTCACCCTGCGACTGTGTACAGCTGCGTGTGTGTGCGCGCGTTCACCCTGAGACTGTGTGTGTTCACCCTGCGACTGTGTACAGCTGTGTGTGTGTGTTTACCCTGCGACTGTGTACAGCTGCGTGTGTGTGCGCGCGTTCCCCCTGCGACTGTGTACAGCTGTGTGTGTGCGCGCGCGTTCACCCTGCGACTGTGTACAGCTGTGTGTGTGCGCGCCTTCACCCTGAGACTGTGTGTGTGCGCGTGTTCACCCTGAGACTGTGTGCGGGTGTGTGTTCACCCTGAGACTGTGTGCGGGTGTGTGTTCACCCTGAGACTGTGTGCGGGTGTGTGTTCACCCTGAGGCTGTGTGTGCGGGTGTGTGTTCACCCTGAGACTGTGTGTGTGTGTGTGTGTTCACCCTGAGACTGTGTGTGTGTGTGTGTGTGTTCACCCTGAGGCTGTGTGTGTGTTCACCCTGCGGCTGTGTCGGGGTGTGTGTTCACCCTGCGGCTGTGTGTGTTCACCCTGAGACTGTGTGCGGGTGTGTGTTCACCCTGAGACTGTGTGCGGGTGTGTGTTCACCCTGAGACTGTGTGCGGGTGTGTGTTCACCCTGAGACTGTGTGCGGGTGTGTGTTCACCCTGAGACTGTGTGCGGGTGTGTGTTCACCCTGAGACTGTGTGCGGGTGTGTGTTCACCCTGAGACTGTGTGCGGGTGTGTGTTCACCCTGAGACTGTGTGCGGGTGTGTGTTCACCCTGAGACTGTGTGTGTGTGTTCACCCTGAGACTGTGTGTGTGTGTGTGTTCACCCTGAGACTGTGTGTGTGTGTGTGTTCACCCTGAGACTGTGTGTGTGTGTGTGTTCACCCTGAGACTGTGTGTGTGTGTGTGTTCACCCTGAGACTGTGTGTGTGTGTGTGTTCACCCTGAGACTGTGTGCGGGTGTGTGTTCACCCTGAGACTGTGTGCGGGTGTGTGTTCACCCTGAGGCTGTGTGCGGGTGTGTGTTCACCCTGAGGCTGTGTGTGTGTGTTCACCCTGAGGCTGTGTGTGTGTTCACCCTGCGGCTGTGTCGGGGTGTGTGTTCACCCTGCGGCTGTGTGTGTTCACCCTGAGACTGTGTGCGGGTGTGTGTTCACCCTGCGGCTGTGTGTGTGTCAGTGTATTCTCTTGCCCCAGCGTAGGGGAGGTTACATTGTTTAACCTGAGCAGTGCTGGAAACTGGCAGAGTTTAATATAACCCCCTCCCCTCTTCCCCTCAGGGATTTATCAGACGTCTGGATTTTGTATTCTGCTTCTGATGGAAAACATAAGTTGGGGGGAGGGAGACCCCCAATAGAAAGGACCTAGTATATAAAGACACCATGTTCATGGATACTAGGCATATATCTGCTAAACATATAATACTGGGTATAGGTGGCACGTTTTTTTCTCTCCTCTGTGTATATAACATAGTATTGCATATACTGTGTATACTTGTTATTGAATATTAAGAGAGAAAAAAGCATGTCCAATGGCTCTGCAAAAAGACTGTAATAATGTTTATTAATGTACCGAACCATTGGCCTTTTGTTCAGTAGAGCTTACAGTTGACTATGTTCAAGGTCATCTATAGCACAAACCAGATCATAATAAAGCTTATTATTGTATAGAGATATGAAGGATTTGTGCAGGAGAGCTTACAGTCAAATATAGACTGAGCTGAAATTAACGCACAGTTTCTGCTTGTTAAATAGTTCATTATTCCTGTTTTAATCTTGATTATTTTCTGTAGAATATGTTTACTGGTTTGCAGATGACAAAATATTTATAAAGATAACCATATTTAGAAATATACCCATGGAGCAAGTGAATGGAAGGCCCCAGTGAAAAATAATTTGGGGGGTCTCCTTGCAATTCTCCATACAAGGTAGGTGCTTATATGGGTCAATAAAAATCAATAAGAGAAGGGCTACAAAACTAATAAGGGGAATGGAGGGGCTAAATTATGAAGAACGACTAACCAAATTAAGCTTATTTTCTCTAGAAAAAAGGTGTATGATTACCTTATATAAATGCATCCAGGGCCAATACAAGGCCTTGTCAAGGGAGCTTTTTAGGGGACATCATTTGAGGTTAGAAGTAAAAAGATTCCACCTTAAAGAAAGAAAAGGGTTCTTCACAGTAAGGGTGGTTAATCTGTGGAATTCTCTACCAGAGGAGGTGGTGACAGCGGATTCAATAGATAACTTTAAAAGGGGATTGGATTTATTTTTGAATTAAAAAGGGCATTCATGGCTATCCTCAATAATAAGGCAGGGGTTATTGATCTAAGGAGGAATCCGATCGTCAGTATCTTGGGTCAGAAGAATTAAAACATTTTTTCCCTTTTGAGACGATTGACAAAGTTTCACTTGTTTTTTTTCTGTTTACCTTCCTCTGGATCAATTAACAACTAATATGCATATTGCAGATAAGAGGAGATCTTAATAGGTTGAACTTGATGGACTGAAAGTCTTTTTTTTTTTTCAACCTCAGTTACTATAGAACTATGTAACTTTATGTAGGTGGTCTGATTGCCCTTCTAAAAAAATTTATTCTAGGAGAAGTGAATATAATTAAAGTTCTCATTTACATCAGGCACTTGTTGGTAGCAGAGGGTTCCTACCTTTTTGTGTTCCTCAGTGTTTTGCACCTGATGCACCAGCAGTAGCTCTACCACTTCTCACAGTGTAATTGGGTTTTTGAGGTTATTGGTAGTTTATGTGTAGCAGCGAGGAAGCTGTTAATAGTCACTGGTAATGTAGGATTGAATTGCAGATTGGAAGCATTTGTACAAGTCTGATTGTTTTCCCTTTGCTTTAAGACCCTACCTGACCCTTGTCTTCAGCTTGAATTCCCCCACGTGGGAATATGCTCTCTCTCTCTCTCTCTCTCTCTCTCTCTCTCTCGCTCTCTCTCTCTCTCTCTCTCTCTCTTCTCTCTCTCTCTCTCTCTCTCTCTCTCTCTCTCTCTTCTCTCTCACTCTCTCTCTCTCTCTCTTTCTTACTCTCTCTCTTTCTTACTCTCTCTCTTTCTTACTTACTCTCTCTCTTTCTTACTTACTCTCTCTCTTTCTTACTCTCTCTCTCTCTTTCTTACTCTCTCTTTCTTACTCTCTCTCTCTTTCTTACTCTCTCTCTCTTTCTTACTCTCTCTCTCTTTCTTACTCTCTCTCTCTTTCTTACTCTCTCTCTCTTTCTTACTCTCTCTCTCTTTCTTACTCTCTCTCTCTTTCTTACTCTCTCTCTCTCTTTCTTACTCTCTCTCTCTCTTTCTTACTCTCTCTCTCTTTCTTACTCTCTCTCTCTCTTTCTTACTCTCTCTCTCTCTCTCTCTTTCTTACTCTCTCTCTCTCTCTTTCTTACTCTCTCTCTCTCTCTCTTTCTTACTCTCTCTCTCTCTCTTTCTTACTCTCTCTCTCTCTCTTTCTTACTCTCTCTCTCTCTTTCTTACTCTCTCTCTCTCTTTCTTACTCTCTCTCTCTCTTTCTTACTCTCTCTCTCTCTTTCTTTCTTACTCTCTCTCTCTTTCTTACTCTCTCTCTCTCTCTCTCTCTTTCTTACTCTCTCTCTCTCTTTCTTACTCTCTCTCTCTCTTTCTTACTCTCTCTCTCTCTTTCTTACTCTCTCTCTCTCTCTCTTTCTTACTCTCTCTCTCTCTTTCTTACTCTCTCTCTCTCTCTTTCTTACTCTCTCT
Source organism: Discoglossus pictus (assembly GCA_027410445.1). Lineage (NCBI taxonomy): Eukaryota > Metazoa > Chordata > Amphibia > Anura > Alytidae > Discoglossus > Discoglossus pictus. Next base: position 57,037,150 of record CM050174.1, read on the forward strand.
CTCTCTTTCTTTCTTACTCTCTCTCTCTCTCTCTTTCTTACTCTCTCTCTCTCTCTTTCTTACTCTCTCTCTCTCTCTTTCTTTCTCTCTCTCTCTTTCTTACTCTCTCTCTCTTTCTTACTCTCTCTCTCTTTCTTACTCTCTCTCTCTCTCTTTCTTACTCTCTCTCTCTTTCTTACTCTCTCTCTCTTTCTTACTCTCTCTCTCTTTCTTACTCTCTCTCTCTCTCTTTCTTACTCTCTCTCTCTCTCTCTTTCTTACTCTCTCTCTCTCTCTTTCTTACTCTCTCTCTCTCTCTCTTTCTTACTCTCTCTCTCTCTCTCTCTCTATCTCTCTCTCTCTCTTTCTTACTCTCTCTCTCTCTCTTTCTTACTCTCTCTCTCTCTCTTTCTTACTCTCTCTCTCTCTCTTTCTTACTCTCTCTCTCTCTCTCTTTCTTACTCTCTCTCTCTCTCTCTCTCTCTTTCTTACTCTCTCTCTCTCTCTCTCTTTCTTACTCTCTCTCTCTCTTTCTTACTCTCTCTCTCTCTTTCTTACTCTCTCTCTCTCTCTTTCTTACTCTCTCTCTCTTTCTTTCTTACTCTCTCTCTCTTTCTTACTCTCTCTCTCTTTCTTACTCTCTCTCTCTCTCTTTCTTACTCTCTCTCTCTCTCTCTTTCTTACTCTCTCTCTCTCTCTCTCTTTCTTACTCTCTCTCTCTCTCTCTTTCTTACTCTCTCTCTCTTTCTTACTCTCTCTCTCTCTTTCTTACTCTCTCTCTCTCTCTTTCTTACTCTCTCTCTCTTTCTTTCTTACTCTCTCTCTCTCTTTCTTACTCTCTCTCTCTCTTTCTTACTCTCTCTCTCTCTTTCCTTACTCTCTCTCTCTCTTTCTTACTCTCTCTCTCTCTCTTTCTTACTCTCTCTCTCTCTTTCTTACTCTCTCTCTCTCTTTCTTACTCTCTCTCTCTCTTTCTTACTCTCTCTCTCTCTTTCACTCTCTCTCTCTCTTTCTTACTCTCTCTCTCTCTTTCTTACTCTCTCTCTCTCTCTCTTTCTTACCCTGTCTCTCTCTTTCTTACTCTCTC
>CM050174.1:57040811-57393311 GCA_027410445.1 Discoglossus pictus
ACTAACAGGAAGTGCACAGAGCATAATGTTGTGTGTGTGTCTCATTGGAAGAAGAGTATGCCTTATACATCTACAGGGAGTGCAGAATTATTAGGCAAGTTGTATTTTTGAGGATTAATTTTATTATTGAACAACAACCATGTTCTCAATGAACCCAAAAAACTCATTAATATCAAAGCTGAATATTTTTGGAAGTAGTTTTTAGTTTTTAGTTTTAGCTATTTTAGGGGGATATCTGTGTGTGCAGGTGACTATTACTGTGCATAATTATTAGGCAACTTAACAAAAAACAAATATATACCCATTTCAATTATTTATTTTTACCAGTGAAACCAATATAACATCTCAACATTCACAAATATACATTTCTGACATTCAAAAACAAAACAAAAACAAATCAGTGACCAATATAGCCACCTTTCTTTGCAAGGACACTCAAAAGCCTGCCATCCATGGATTCTGTCAGTGTTTTGATCTGTTCACCATCAACATTGCGTGCAGCAGCAACCACATCCTCCCAGACACTGTTCAGAGAAGTGTACTGTTTTCCTTTCTTGTAAATCTCACATTTGATGATGGACCACAGTTTCTCAAAGGGGTTCAGATCAGGTGAACAAGGAGGCCATGTCATTAGATTTTCTTCTTTTATACCCTTTCTTGCCAGCCACGCTGTGGAGTACTTGGACGCGTGTGATGGAGCATCGTCCTGCATGAAAATCATGTTTTTCTTGAAGGATGCAGATTTCTTCCTGTACCACTGCTTGAAGAAGGTGTCTTCCAGGAGCTGGCAGTAGGACTGGGAGTTGAGCTTGACTCCATCCTCAACCCGAAAAGGCCCCACAAGCTCATCTTTGATGATACCAGCCCAAACCAGTACTCCACCTCCACCTTGCTGGCGTCTGAGTCGGACTGGAGCTCTCTGCCCTTTACCAATCCAGCCACGGGCCCATCCATCTGGCCCATCAAGACTCACTCTCATTTCATCAGTCCATAAAACCTTAGAAAAATCAGTCTTGAGATATTTCTTGGCCCAGTCTTGACGTTTCAGCTTGTGTGTCTTGTTCAGTGGTGGTCGTCTTTCAGCCTTTCTTACCTTGGCCATGTCTCTGAGTATTGCACACCTTGTGCTTTTGGGCACTCCAGTAATGTTGCAGCTCTGAAATATGGCCAAACTGGTGGCAAGTGGCATCGTGGCAGCTGCACGCTTGACTTTTCTCAGTTCATGGGCAGTTATTTTGCGCCTTGGTTTTTCCACACCCTTCTTGCGACTCTGTTGACTATTTTGAATGAAACGCTTGATTTTTCGATGATCACGCATCAGAAGCTTTGCAATTTTAAGAGTGCTGCATCCCTCTGCAAGATATCTCACTATTTTTGACTTTTCTGAGCCTGTCAAGTCCTTCTTTTGACCCATTTTGCCAAAGGAAAGGAAGTTGCCTAATAATTATGCACACCTGATATAGGGTGATGATGTCATTAGACCACACCCCTTCTCATTACAGAGATGCACATCACCTAATATGCTTAATTGGTAGTAGGCTTTCGAGCCTATACAGCTTGGAGTAAGACAACATGCATAAAGAGGATGATGTGGTCAAAATACTCATTTGTCTAATAATTCTGCACTCCCTGTATATTACTGCTCATTGGCTGATAGGGGCAAGTCCCCTTCTTAAGAAGTTAAACATTTGCATCACTTTATGATGCAGAGCACTTAGAAATATCATTTTTCAGATGCAAAGAACAAAAAATGTTTTCTTACCATTCTAACCTTCTGCTATTACTCCCTATAACCTTTCCCTAGAATTGCTCAAAATATTTTCTCAGTATAACTGCTTATATCAAATAACCACTTAATACAACTCCTGTGGCTCACAATAATGTGTCCCATTCATTCATATAATACCCGTCTTATGCACTTTAAAACTTTCTATTGCTTTTTTTTTTTAACTCAACTCCGATATGTATGTATGTATGTATGTATATGTGTGTGTGTAATAAATATATATATATATATATATATATTAGTTCTCAGCAGCCTGGCTTGGCAAAATCCGTTGCGGCCAGGCAGGGAGCGCCAGAGGCGCTCTTTTTGCTGCAGGAGATGAGCGCGTAGGCTGTCATCCCTACGACCCCGTAGGACTTAGGTAGGGAGAGCCAAAGCTGCTCACTGCGCTGATGGAGATGAGCGCCATAGGCACTCATCCCTACGACCCGCACGCCTTGCGCATCATACCTACAACCCGCGGACTACACATCAACACACAACTCAAAAACACAATTCATAGTGCGAGACCCGTAGCACTTTGAAAAAATCGGCTATAAAAGTAACACCTACAAAATAAAACCGCCACTGAGAGAGAAACAAAATACGAGCCGCAAAAAATACGAACTTAAGGGCCGCAACACGCACAGCTAAAAACACACTATGTACAAAATAAAATAAAAAACAAAATACACACACAGCAAGGGTGTAAACCAGGACGTCTGGGAATGAGGTTACACGCCAGTTTCGATAGAATTTAAAGATTTTCGCCACTCGAAAATCTCCTAAGCGAGAGAAAAATGGCCGCCAAAGAAGACGAGACTACAAGACCCCTAAGCACGTAAAATACCGCCAAGCACATACGACTTTTACACAAACCCGTACGACCTACTAAATACACTATTAGGAAGCACGCTAAATGCTCCACACCCGCCTAACACATACACAATCGCAGCCATTTTACAACACTAACTGCACACTTGTAGGTGGGGGGGAGGGACTATATAGAAGTATTAAGGTAAAAAGGGTAGAGAGGGAAAGGGATGAATTAGTTACCCAGGAGAATGGGGGAGGGTTACAATAGACAGTAGGGAGGTATTAATAGGGGCCTCAATTACAGTGGCAAGCACTTCACAACGGCAGAGCCATAGCAACATAAAGTGTATGCTTGCTACTGCAAGAAGTTTGCCTGGGAAAATGGGCGAGGTAGAATTATTAGCAGTACAAGAAAAATGGGGCTTAATAGGCATTACTGAAACATGGTGGGATGAATCTCATGACTGGACTGTTAATCTGGATGGTTCTAACCTATTTAGGAAAGATAGGGGAAATGGTAAAAGAGGAGGTGGGATCTGTCTGTATGTTAAGCCTGAATTTAAGCCTATAGTCAGAGAAGATATTTATGCTGGCACTAACGGGCAACATTTAATCTTTGTGGGTTGAGCTAAATAGTGGAGGAGCTAATTCTAAACTTATATTGGTGGGAGTATGCTATAAACCCCCAAATATATTTGAAAGTGAGGATATACAATTATTGTTAGAGATTGGAAATGCAGCTGAGCATGGGCAAGTTCTAATAATTGGAGATTTGAATTACCCTAAAATGAACTGGATAAATGAGACCAGCAGCTCAGCTAAGGGGAGCAGGTTCTTGAGTACACTCAGGGATCACTATCTGGCCCAAGTAATACAATAACCTACTAAAAATGGGGCGATCTTGGATTTAGTCATCACAAGTAATATTGATATAATATCAAATTAATTAATTTGAAAATTAAATTTTAAAAGGGCTAACTTTAATGGGCTAAGGGCAGCAATACTACATCTAGACTGGGACAAAGAACTTACAGGGAAAAATACTGAAAATAAATGGACAACATTCAAATCCTTACTAAATAAACATACTCATCGGCATGTACCATGTGGAAATAAAATGAATAAGAGTAAATCACATCCCATGTGGCTTAACAATGACTTAAAGATCATGATGAGGAAAAAGAAACATGCATTTAAATTATACAAGGAGGGAACAGAGGCAGCTTTATGTGAATATAAGGAAATCAACAAGGCTTGCAAAAGAGCTATTAGACTGGCTAAAATAGAAAATGAGAAGTCAGTTGCAATGGAAAGTTAGACTAACCCTAAAATATTTTTTAAATATATTAATGGGAAGAAGGCGAGGGAGGAAGCTATAGGAACATCACAATGTGACACAGGCCATCTGAAAATTAGTGACCAGGAAAAGGCAGATGAGCTAAATAGGTTCTTTTCGTCGGTATACACAAGGGAGGTACCAGTGGTTGGGACACCGCAAGATAATGAGGCTTCCCTACCATCACTAAATAATTGGTTAACGCAGGAAGAAATCCAAAAGAGATTGGAGAAAATAAATGTTAATAAAGCCCCAGGTCCTGATGGAATACATCCAAGGGTACTGAGGGAGCTGGGTTCTGTAATAGCCAAACCATTATATCTAATCTTTAAAGACTCACTCACTACAGGGTCTCTACAAGATGAACGGAGAAAAGTAGAGGTGATACCTATATTTAAGAAGGGAGCAAGAGCAAATCTGGTGAATTATAGACCAGTTAGCCTCACATCTGTAGTTGGGAAGCTTTTAGAAGGGTTAATAAGGGACAGAATACAATAATATGTCTATTTGAAAAAGATCATAGGTAGCAGTCACCACGGATTTATGAAGGATAGGTCATGTCAGACCAATCTAATTAGTTTCTATGAGGAGGTTAGTAGGAACTTGGATCAGGGCAACTCAGTGGATGTAGTCTTTTTGGATTTTGCAACAGTGCCTCATGGGAGACTTTTAAGGAAATTAAGGGATACAGGAATTGCAGTAAATATCTGCTCATGGATTGAGAGCTGGCTAAAAGACAGGAAGCAAAGGGTTGTTATAAATGGAACATTGGACTAATGTGGTAAGTGGGGTTCCTCAAGGTTCAGTATTAGGTCCTCTCCTTTTTAACATATTTATTAATGACGTAGAAGTAGGAATCTAAAGTAGTGTCTCCATTTTTGCTGATGACACTAAGTTGTGCAAGTTAATTAAATCAGATAATGATGTACTTTCCCTACAAAGGGATTTGCATAAATTAGAGAAATGGGCGGCTAAATGGCAGATGAGATTTAATACAAATAAATGTAAGGTTATGCATTTGGGAAGGAAAAATAGCCATGCAATTTATAATCTTAACTAGCGAATTGCCCGTCAAAAAATGACGGCAATTAAATTGTAAGTGTGCTAAGGGTGTTTGGTGTATATAATGTGGCTGATGTAGCGTTGTGCGACTTTTCGGAATATCCGTAGCTGTTTGGTGGTGTTTTGCGTGTTTAGGGACCTTTAGCCTCGTTTTCGTTTTGTTCGGCGGCCATTTTTTCTTTTGCTTAGGTGATTTTCGGGTCTTTAAAATCCGAAATTTGTGCTTACATGGGGGTGTAACTTCACTTCAAGAGGTCCTCGGTGCCCCCCCTTGCTGTGAGTAACCTTTTTATGTGTGTTTGTTGTTTGTTTTTATTGTGTTTGTAATGTTTTTGTGGTTGCGCGGGTTGCGTCCTTTTTCTTGTATCTCGTAGGTGTTTTTCTGCAAATAAGTAGTCGTTTGGTGGTGTTTTGCGTCTTTAGACTGCTGTAGCCTCGGTTTCGTTTTTTTCGGCGGCCATTTTTTCTCTCGCTTAGAGAATTTTGTAGTGTCTAAACGCTTTTAATTTGACTTAAATTGATTTGTAACTTTAGTTTTCGAGGTCCTGGATGCTCCCTCTTCCTGTAAGTAAGCTTTTTATGTATTTGTTGTATTTTTTATGTGCGCGTTGCGGACGATTTTTGCGAGGTCATAATGGGTCGTAACGTGTCTCATATTTTATTTCAACGTAAATTTTGCGAGGGTCGCAGTTGCTGGCAAAAAGCGCCTTTGGCGCTCCTTGCCAACAACTGAGACCCTCGCTTCGCGAGCCCGCAAGCGTGAGCAACGGCTTGTATGCTCACAACTATATATGTGATGGAGCAAATCTAGGGGTATCAGATATTGAAAGGGATTTGGGAGTATTAGTGGACAACCACCTAGGTAACAGCGCTCAATGCCAAGCAGCAGCTTCAAAGGCAAGTAAAATATTAGCATGTATTAGGAAGGGTATAGAAGCAAGGGAAGAAGATATAATTCTGCCACTATACAAATCCCTAGTACGCCCTCATTTGGAATATGGAGTACAATTTTGGGCACCACTTCATAAAAAGGAAATTTTAGAGCTGGAAAAGGTACAGAGAAGGGCAACAAAACTAATAAGGGGAATGGGAGGGGCTCAGTTATGAAGAAAGACTAACCGAATTAAACTTATTTTCGCTAGAAAAAAAAGGCATCTACGAGGGGATATGATTACGTTATTTAAATACATGTAGGGTCAATATAAGGCTTTGTCAAGTGAACTTTTTGTGCCAAGAGATTTTCAACTGACAAGAGGACATCCTTTGAGGTTAGAGGAAAAAAGATTTCACCTTAAACAAAGAAAAGTGTTCTTCACAGTTAGGGTGGTTAAACTGTGGAATTCTCTACCAAAGGAGGTGGTGACAGCAGATTCGATAGATAACTTTAAAAAGGGGTTAGATATGTTTTTGAATAAAGAGGGCATTCAAGGTTATCCTAGATAACTAGCGAAGGAATATTGATCCAGGGAGAAATTTGATTGCCAGTTTCTGGGGTCAGGAAGGAATTTAGCTTTTTTTTCCCCTTATGAAACAATTGGCAAAGTTTCAATGTTTTTTTTTTTCTGTTTGCCTTCCTCTGGATCAATTAACAATTAATAACAAATAGTCCACATATTAAAAAGATCAAGAGAGATCTAAAAAGGTTGAACTTGATGGACTAACTCTTTATTCGTCCTCAAATACAATACTATTAATAATTAACAACTAATTAATTAATAACTAATCTGCATATTGCAGATCAGAGGAGATCTTAAAAAGTTGAACTTGATGGACTGAAAGTCTTTTTTCAACCTCAATTACTATGTAACTAATAACATTAACATTACAACATGCGGAACTACACAGCTAAACAAACGTTTTCCCATCGCACACGCAGCCTATTTACACTACACACTGCAGACATTGCTGACACTTACACCTCAGCTCATAAACAGTGCAAATCTACATTGTATGCTGCAGGAACATCAAAACAGATTGTTAGCTCTTCAGCATATTGCTTCCTGCATATATTTATTACAAATAGGTAAAGTATATTAATTTATGTAACGGTACCCCCCCCACATAGAAGGGGGCGCCCAGGCCGTTTTAGCCGATCCGCCCGTCCAGTGATATAGGGACAGCTACTGCAAGACACCCAATCCCCCAAGAACTGGATCCAAGGGGAAAATACTCCAAGCCTGCAACTGGAACCTCACGAATAGCCGCTAGCAGCTGAACAGGAAAGCACCCCCAAGATGCCCACACTCCTGGCAGTCAGTCTGCAACAGCATCCCATGAATTCCCCCAAGCACGAGACACACGCTCTGTGGTTGAGGGTCAAGCAGTGAACTCACTTCTTTATTAAAACCAAGACATATATATAAAAAAACATTTCCACATACACCGTAGGGGCAGTGACTACCTTTGGTCAACCCCTAATTACCTATGGCCAATCAGACAGGGTAGGAACCATGAGACTCCCCCCATGGGCCACCCCCAGGCGTGGCTACTATGCTCATTCTCACCCAGACTGTCCCCGTGGACACTTCCTGTTTCCTCCTGGACTATGCCCCTGGGGAAACCCCATACACTGGCCCTTTGTTCAAGTCCTGGCGACACCCTGTGTTTACCTAATGGGGGATGGTCAGAATCTGTAACACATTTCTACACATTTTTCACAACTTTAAAAGTATGCATCACATTCACATAAAACATACATTTTCAGAATCAGCATACTCCAAATACAAACATGTGTCAAAATGATACAAATTGGTCCAGTGGTTCAAAAGTTAGATCACAGTCCTTTCTGACCAAATGAAGTATGGCTTTGTAGGGGGAAAGTCAACATGGGCCGTAGTCAAACGGCAGAATGTGTGCAACCAAGCTTCTCCAATTCGCAGTGACGAGACTGATCTCGTCACAATTTATAACTTTAAGAATTAATTAATTTACATAAAAAAATACACACAAAAAAACAAATACAAAAATTACAGAATCACAATAAACGATAAAGGTGATCAGCACGAGCCTCACAAGCAGCGCCAACGGTGTTTACAGAACCACAACTACACCAGGGGAGAGGCTTACAATGCCAGACAAAAGACCATCAGCGCAAACCTTACAAACAGCGCCAGAGGACCTCTCATAACCAAACAAACACCAACCAAAAGGCTTGCAATGAGTGCCGAAGGTGCTCAGCGTTAGGCTTGCAATGAGCGCTGACGGTACTCACACAACCAAAATACTTACTTTGTCTACCAAACAGCATTCGCTGCTTTTCAATTCTATTGCTGTAATTTTTTGACGGGCAAGTCGCTAGTGTGTGTGTGTGTATATATATATATATATATATATATATATATATATATATATATATATATATATATATATACACATATATAGTGTGTGTGTGTGTGTATAATACATATATATATATATATGTGTGTATATATGTAAAATTCTCATTTGCATGTCCCGCCTTTTAGACATGCAAATGGGCTTATTAATGTATTATTCGTTTTCTCTCTCTCTCTCTCTCTCTCTCTCTCTCTCTCTCTCTCTCTCTCTCTCTCTCTCTCTCTCTCTCTCTCTCTCTCTCTCTCTATATATATATATATATATATATATATATATATATATATATATATATATATATATATATATATATATATATATATATATATATATATATATATATGAGAGAGAGTATAAGTACTTTGCAATGAAAAACAGCAACATTTTAATGAAGAATATACTCATTAATGGCTAACTGATTAACTTTTTGAAACATTACTGTTCCTACATTGGACTTGCAGCCAGCATTGGAAATACCACTACTCACATACAATGTTGTTATTCTGGCTTTTTGCGTGTTGTATAGGTATTCTTTATGGCAGTGCTCATACTATCACACTCTTCTTAATATACAGGCCCCTCCCCTGCCCCCCACCCCCTCCAGCGCCATGCATCGGACCATGCGAATCAAGATGACGGAGCTGAACCCACACCTGATGTGTGCTCTGTGTGGAGGGTACTTCATTGATGCTGCTACCATTGTGGAATGTCTGCACTCCTGTGAGTATAGCCTACAATATATGTACTGTGACTGTCCTTGCTATATATGTGTCATGACCATGCCTGCTCCTTGTTAAAAGTGTGTGCTGAGGTGGCTGACCTCCCTCCACTAGTTGTCTTTAACTTTTACAACTTCTGTTACTATAAAATCCAGACTGTGCCTGACCATTCCCATTTTGACATTGCTTACATCAATATTCTGACTGTCCACTCTTTATTACATAAACCATATGAATGTCTCCTTTTTTCCTACAGTCTGCAAGACCTGTATCCTTCGTTACCTGGAAGCCCACAAATTCTGCCCAATGTGCGACTCACAGGTGCACAAAGGACGTCCTCTGCTGAGTATCAGGTTAGTTCACAATTATAAACATTGCCATCACAATCCCATATGGACAACGGAGAAATGAGGTAGAATTAATTAGTACTTGAGGCCAAGCAAAAACAATCCACAAACAAACTCCCTGTCCTTTTCCTTCCCATCAATTTAATTCTGTGTATGGGAATTGGAGTCCCAGAAGGCATTATATTCATACTTTTTATTCCATGTATAATCCCAGTGGAGCTAATCAATGACAAACGTGTGTTTTCAACTGGTGTTGAAGCCTCCAAATTCCCCTCCTCACATCTTATATCATCCTCTGTACTGAATTGCACATTGACACTGCAAAATATATAAGTTGTCTTTATTTGTTTGCTTTATAAATATATTTTGCAGTTGTTGATCCTTGAGCTGAGATATAAAAAAAAAAAAAAAAAAACGGGTATAAAAAAATAAAGTTCTGTGCTCTGTATGGTGGTTATAAAAGTACTGTATTGATAAATCCCCCATTCCTTTAATTGATCTAACTTGATACCATTATGCTAATTCCATGTATTGAATGCACGGTCTCATTTGTCATGGATTTTATTTCACAACGTGCATTGTGTTGCAATTTTTTATGTCACTAAAATCTCTTGACCATCCCTCAAATCAACTTAACTTTATGTATTTATTGTTGAATATATAGTTACATAGTAATTAAGGTTGAAAAAATACTTTTAGTCCATCAAGTTCAACCTTTAAAAATTTCCTCTGATCTGCAATATACAGATTAAATATTAATTAATTAGTTGTTAATTAATTATTAATCAATTATTTAATTTTTTTAAATTGATAATCCAGAGGAAGGCAAACAGAAAAAAAAACCAAGTAAGACTTAGCCAATTGTTTCAAAGGAAGAAAAAAAAATCCTTCCTGACCCCAGATACTGGCGATCGGATTTCTCCCTGGATCAGTACTGTCTCTCTAATTATTCATGATAACCCTGAATTCCCTTTTTTAATTAGAAATAAATCCAGTCCCCTTTTAAACTTATCTATCGAATCCGCTGTCACCACCTCCTCTGGTAGAGAATTCCACAGATTAACCACCCTTACTGTGAAGAACGCTTTTCTTTCTTTCTTTCTTTAAGGGGGAATCGTTTTACTTCTAACCTTAAGGGATGTCCTCTTGGCAGTTGAAAACCTTTACATTTATTCTTATTAAATCTCATCTGCCATTTAGATGCCCATTCCTCAATTTTATGTAAATCCCTTTGGAGGGAAAGCACATCATTATCTGATTTAATTACCTTGCACAACTTAATGTCATCAGCGAAAATGGAGACACCACACTCCAGTCCTACCTCTAAGTCATTAATAAAAATGTTAAAAAGGAGAGGACCTAATACTGAACCCTGAGGAACCCCACTTATTACATTAGTCCAATCGGAGTATGTTCCATTTACAACAACCCTTTGCTTCCTGTCTTTTAGCCAGCTCTCAATCCATGAGCAGATATTTACTGCAACTCCTGTATCTCTTAGTTTGCACAATAGTCTTCCATGTGGCACTGCATCAAAAGCCTTTGCAAAATCCAAAATGACTACATCCACTGAGTTGCCGGTCATTTTCTATTTCGGGGCTGCATCCCGTCAGAACAGTGGGGTTGACCGCTGCGCCACAGCACCACCTGGTCGTGCAAAAAATGCAGAGAACTATTTCCACCCCCGATCTAGCTCATAAGTCACACTGACAGAAGAGGCCTTGAGCTATGAGAGGCGTGCCAGAGGCCCTGGGGGGGCCAAGTGCCCGCATTGAACATAGCAATGGCCTCGCTGTCAACTCAGTGCTGTTCGAGTTGTGCCACGTCGGAGGATGGAATAGTTATTTGCCCCCAGTACATTTTTTGCATCTCTGTGTGGTGCTGTGGCGCAGCGCTCATCCCCACTGTTCTGACGGGATGTGGGCCCAAAATAGACCAGATCAGAGTTCCTACTAACCTCCTCATAGAAACTAATTAGATTTGTTTGACATGACCTATCCCTCATAAATCCATGTTGACTCCTACTTATCATCATGTTCAAATAGACATATTCTTGGATATTATCCCTTATTAAGCCGTATAAAAGCTATTAAGCCATATAAAAGCTTTCCCACTACAGAAGTGAGGCTCACTGGTCTATAATTCCCTGGATTTGCTCTTGCTCCCTTCTTAAATATAGGTATCACCTCTGCTTTTCTCCAGTCATCTGGTAGCAACCCTGTGTTGAGTGAATCTTGAAAAATTAAATATAATGGTTTGGCTATTACAGAACCCAGCTCCCTCAGTACCCTTGGGTGTATTCCATCAGGACCTGGGGCTTTATTACCTTTAATTTTTTTTCAACCTCTTTTGGATTTCTTCCTGCGTTAACCAGTTATTTGTTGAAGGTAGTGTAGCCCCATTATGTTGCAATGTCCCAATCACTGGTCCCTCCCTTTTGTATACTGAATAAAAAAAAAACTATTTAGCTCATCTGCCTTTTCCTGGTCACTAATTATTTCACATTGTAATGTTCATATAGCTTCCTTCCTGGCCTTCTTTCCATTAATATATTTAAAAAAAATGTTTTAGGGTTCGTCTTACACTTTTTTTTTTTTCAACAAATTTTTCATTTTCTATTTTAGCCAGTCTAATAGCCCTTTTGCAAGCCTTGTTGATTCCCTTGTACTCACGTAAAGCAGTCTCTGTCCCGTCTTGTTTGTATAATTTAAATGCCTGTTTTTACTCCGTATCATGATGTTTAAATCATTGTTAAGCAACATGGGTTGTGATTTACTTCATTTACTTTTATTTCCACACATGGTATATGCTGATAGGTATGTATATTTAGTAAGGATTTAAATGTTGTCCATTTATGTTCAATATTATTACCTGTCCGTTCTCTGTCCCAGTCTATACTTTGTATTGCTGTCCTTAGACTGGTAAAATCTGCCCTTTTTTGAAAATTAAGAGTTTTGGTTGGCCCCTTACAGTTTTGTTTGTTTTTTTAACTCGATGTCAACATTTGATACTATATCAATATTATTTGTGATGAGTAAATCTAAGATAGCTTCATTTCTAGTAGGCTCTTGTATAACCTGGGCCAGATAATGATCCCTGAGTGTACTCAAGAACCTGCTCCCCTTAGCCGAACTGCTGGTCTCATTTATCCAGTATATTTCAGGGTAGTTAAAATCTCCCAATATTAGAACTTGCCCATGCTTAGCTGCATCTCCAATCTGTAACAATCATGTTATTTCCTCACTAAATTATATTTGGAGGTTTATAGCATACTCCTACTAATATTCTTTTGGAATCTGCTGCTCTGCTATTTAACTCTACCCACAAACATTTAACATTACCGCTAGTTCCACCATAAATATATTCTCTGACTATAGGCTTAAATTCAGGCTTAACATATCGAGAAATCTTCCCTAAATAGGTAATAACCATCAAGATTAACAGTCCAGTCATGAGATTCATCCCACCATGTTTCGGTAATACCTATTAAATCCCATTTTACATTCATTCCCAATAATTCTAACTCTCCCATTTTTCCTGGCAAGCTTCTGGCATTTGCGAGCATACACCTTATGTTATGAGTCTGTAGTTCTGAAGTGCCTGCCACTGTACTTGAGTTACTTAACAGTACCTCCCTATTGACTATACTAACTCTCCCCCCATCTCCTCCCCCATGAGTAGTTAATTCATCCCTTATCCCCTCTACACTTTCTACCTCCTTACATTCTTTCTGGTCCCAACACCACCTACTAGTTTAAAAACTCCCCCAGCCGTTCTACCATCATATCCCCTATCTCCTTCGTCATTAAGGTGCAATCCATCCCTGCTGTAGAGATTGTACCCAAGTGAGAAGTCAGCCCAGTGCTCTAAAAACCCAAACCCCTCCTTAGTGCATCACATTTTTAGCCACGCATTAATCTCCCTAATCTCCTTCTGTCTCCCTGGACTAGCACATGGCTCAAGTTGTATCTCAGAAAATACTAACTTAGAGGTCCTTTCTCTAAGATTATTACCTAGTTCGCTAAAATCATCTTCCACTAACTTTTATCATTGGTACCAATATGTACCAATAACGCGGTTCATTTCCAGCCCCTCCCAATAATTTATCTACCCGATCCACAACATGTCAAACCCGGGAGACCGCAAACTGTTTGATTGCTGGCATCTGGGTGACAAATCACCTTGTCTACATTCCTAATATTAGAGTCCCCTATCACCAAAACCTGTCTGTTGCTCTGCCTATTCTGCCCTCCCACTCCTCCAGTAGAGCTATTCTCCCAGCTGTTGGAGGGAACAGCTCTGTCTGACATTACCATTCCTGAATAGACAACCCCAACCGTTTCACTCAATCTGGCAAATCTTTTGGTGCTTGCCAACTCAGAACTAGCCTGCCTCCTGCTCTTGTTCCCACTGCTTCCCCTTGTAACTGTAACCCAGTTACCTCCCTGGACATCCTCACTCTAGCCCCATCTCCACCCTCCATGCTAGGCCCAGCTAAGCTGTGCTCAGTGTGCACCAGCTCCATTTCCAGTGGAGCAATATTACGAAGTCTTGTAATTCTACTCTCCAGTTCTCCAATTTGAGCTTCCAGAGAGGCAACATGCTCACACCTCTCACAGAGGTATGGACCCTGGATCGTCTGTTCCAGTAATAAAATCAATATATTTGTATATTTGTATAAAGCTTTATTAAAAAAAAAAAAATATATATATATATATATATATATATATATATATATATATATATATATTTGCACTATAAGTCTGCCACCCCTTTTCTTTGAACTACCTCCTTTTATTTAAACTCCTGCACTTATATTAGAAGTGTTCGCAAGCTCACAAGTTCGCCCCTTCCCCTGTTTATATTAACTTCTGCCTATTCACCTGGACAAAATTAGTGCACACAGCAAATAATCATAGAGCATATCCATTCATATGGATTTCTTGGCAAAGATATTTGGTGAGTTGCCAGTTCCTTCTCGAGTAGACAGAGTTTTGTCTGACCTCTTGTCTATGACCATCCCATCTTGGGTGAGCCTACATGGTATAGCTCATAGCTTCATTGAAGTACACAAGCCTCTTCACAAAGACAAGGTAGCGATCCAAAAGGGGGTACCCTTGTTATATCACTGGTAACATTTTACTTGGGTACAATCACTATAGCAGCGATGGATTGCACCTTAATGAAGAGGGAGCTGGTGTGCTAGGGGAAAGGATTGCAGAATGGCTGTGGGAGTTTTTAAACTAGTAGGTAAGGGGGGTGGGGACTAGATGAAAGTAATGGGGTAGAAAGTGTACAGGGGTAAGGAACGCATTAACTAGTGAAGGGGGAGGAGATGAGGGGAGGGGTAGTATATAGTCAATAGGGAATTATTGTTAAGTAATTCAAGTCCAGTGGCAGGCACTTCAGAACTACAGACTCATAACATAATATGTATGCGTGCTAATGCCAGAAGCTTCTCAGGAACTTTGGGAGAGTTAGAATTATTAGTAATTAATGTGAAATGGGATTTAATAGGTATTACTGAAATATGGTGGGATGAATCTCTTGACTGGACTGTTAATCTGGACGGTTATAACCTATTTAGGAAATACAGCGGAAATGGTATAAAAGGAGGAGGGATTTGTCTGTATGTTAAGCCTGAATTTAAGCCTATAGTCAGAGAAGATATTTATGGTGGGACTAGCGGTAATGTTGAATGTTTGTGGGTAGAGTTAAATAGCGGAGCAGCAAATCCCAAAGTATTTTGGTAGGAGAATGCTATGAACACCCAAATTTAATTGAAAGTGAGGAGATGCAATTATTGTTACAGACTGGAAAAGCAGCTAAGCACGGGCAAGTTTTAATAATGGGAGATTTTAACTACCCTGAAATAAACTGGATAAATGAGACCAACAGTTCAGCTAAGGGGATCAGGTTCCTGAGCACACGCAGAGATCATTATCTTGCCCAAATTATACAAGAACCTACTAGAAATGAGGCTATATTGGATTTAGTTATCTCAAATAATATTGATATAGTATCAAATGTTGAAATAGGGGAACCTTTGGGAAACAGTAATCACAACACAGTCTCATTTGAGATTGCATTAAAAAAAAAAAAACTGTAAGGGGCCAACAAAAACTATATTTGAATAATCGGAGTATTGCAGTGAATAGTGATACCTTTTTTATTGGACAAAAGTATTCATAATAAAGCAGCAAGCTTTCGAGAGAAAATGCCTCTCTTTATCAAGTCAAAAAGCGATTCTGATACAGATAATTCATACTTGTATCAGTTTTGCTTTTTGACTTGATAAAGAGAGGCATTATCTCTCGAAAGCTCATTGCTTTATTATGAATATGTTTGTCCAATAAAAAGAGGTATCACTATTTACTGCAATACTCTGATTATTCAGCTGGATTACTGGACATTTACGACTACCTCACTGTTTTTATTTATATATATATATATATATATATATATATATATATATATATATATATATATATATATATATATATATATATATATACACACACATACACACACACAGTGGATATAAAAAGTCTACACATCCCTGTTAAAATGTCAGGTTTCTGTGCTGTAAAAAAATTAAACAAAGATAAATCATTTCAGAACTTTTTCCCTCCTTTAATGTGACCTATAAACTGTATAACTCAATTGAAAAACAAACTGAAATCTTTTAGGTGGAGGGGAAAAAAATAAAAAAAATAATGTGGTTGCATAAGTCAGCACACCCTCTTATAACTGGGGATGTAGCTGTGTTCAGAATTAAGCAATCACATTCCAAACCGTGTTAAATAGGAGTCAGCATACACCTGCCATCATTTAAAGTGCCTCTGATTAACCCGAAATAAAGTTCAGCTGCTCTAGTTGGTCTTTCCTGAAATTTTCTTAGTCACATCCCACAGCAAAAGCCATGGTCCACAGAGAGCTTCCAAAGCATCAGAGGGATCTCATTGTTAAAAGGTATCAGTCAGGAGAAGGGTACAAAAGAATTTCCAAGGCATTAGATATACCATGGAACACAGTGAAGACAGTCATCAAGTGGAGAAAATATGGCACAACAGTGACATTACCAAGAACTGGAGCTCCCTCCAAAATTTAAAAAGACGAGAAGAAAACTGTTCTGGGAGGCTACCAAGAGGTCTACAGCAACATTAAAGGAGCTGCAGGAATATCTGGCAAGTACTGGCTGTGTGGTACATGTGACAACAATCTCCCGTATTCTTCATATGTCTGGGCTATGGGGTAGAGTGGCAAGATGAAAGCCTTTTCTTTATGAAGAAAAACATCCAAGCCAGGCTACATTTTGCAAAAACACATCTGAAGTCTCCCAAAAGCATGTGGGAAAAGGTGTTATGGTCTGATGAAACCAAGGTTGAACTTTTTGGCCATAATTCCAAAAGATATGTTTGGCGCAAAAACAACACTGCACATCACCAAATGAACACCATACCCACAGTGAAGTGTGGTGGTGGCAGCATCATGCTTTGTGGCTGTTTTTCTTCAGCTGGAACTGGGGCCTTAGTTAAGATAGAGGGAATTATAAACCGTTCCAAATACCAGTCAATATTGGCACAAAATCATCAGGCTTCTGCTAGAAAGCTGAACATGAAGAGGAACTTCATCTTTCAGCATGACCACGACCCAAAGCATAAATCCAAATCAACAAAGGAATGGCTTCACCAGAAGAAGATTAAAGTTTTGGAATGGCCCAGCCAGAGCCCAGACCTTAATCAGATTGAAAATCTGTGGGGTGATCTGAAGAGGGCTGTGCACAGGAGATGCCCTCGCAATCTGACAGATTTGGAGTGTTTTTGCAAAGAAGAGTGGGCAAATCTTGCCAAGTCAAAATGTGCCATGCTGATAGACTCATACCTAAAAAGACAGAGTGCTGTAATGTGTAAGGGTGTAGCAAATGATCCTCCATTGTTTTCCATATAGGTTGGTGGGTCCCTGAATGAATTATAGGGATGAAAGATAGCTGCGCCGCTCTATAATATTTCTTTAGGTCTGGGCATGACAGTCCACCCTTATCTTTGTGTTTAAACATTATTTCCTTTTTAATTCTGGGAGGTTTGCCCTTCCAAATGAATTGGGACACCTTCCTCTGGAATCCTTTCATTTCTAACTGAATGATAGGGACTGGCAAGGTCCTAAACAGGTACAGAAGCTTCGGAAGAACAGACATTTTAAAGGCATTAATTCTACCTCACTGAGTCTTTTATAGATCGGGGGGTAGTTAGACCTGTACAATGTTTCTGTGTGCGGCGTGAGTTTTATCCCGAGGTATTGGATGTAGGCCTTGGCCCATTGCAATTTGAATTTTTCAGTTACTGATTCCCTAGTTTTTGCTTACAAGTTTATTGCTAACGCTTCTGTCTACTCGACATTTATGATTAAGCCCGATCTTTAGCCGAATTCTGCTAATGTGTCCATTAATATTGGTATCGATTTGTTAGGTTCTGTTATTGTGCATAGCATATCGTCCGCAAATAAGTTAATTTTAAAGTGTTGCTGTCCCACTATAAGCCCCTTAATTCCTGCGTCCGTCCTAATTGCCTGGGCGAGAGGCTCTATCGCGATGGCAAAAAGCAGGGGGGAAAGAGGACACCCCTGTCTGGTTCCCCTCCCTATTTTAATGGTCTGGTTACATTTGCCCGGGAGTTTTAGTTGGGCTTCTGGATTTTTGTAGTAAGTATTTATTAAGTTTAAAAAAAAAACCTTAAAGCCGAATTTCTTTAGGACCTCCTTAAGGTATGGCCACTCCAATGAGTCAAAAGCCTTTTCGATGTCTAATGCCAGCAGGCAGGCCGGGGTCTTGGTAATATTAGCATGGTGTATTATGTTCACGACCTTCCTAATATTGTCTCTGGCTTGCCTGTGGGGGATAAACCCCACCTGGTCCTTATGGCTAATCCTTGGAAGAAAATTTGAGATTCTGTCTGCCATTATTTTTGCCAATAGTTTAATATCCCCGTTTAGAAGGGAAATGGGTCTATAATTTTTAATTTCTGAGCTGTCCTTCCCTTCTTTAGGGAATAGGGTTATTTCTGCTAAATTCATTTCGGGGGGGGGGGGGGGGGATCGCCTGTCCTTATAGAATATGATTGTATAATTTGGTTAGTCTGGGTATTAATAGATCTTTGAAGGTCTTATAATACATGTTCGTGAACCCGTCTATGCCCGGGGCTTTTCCAATTTTCATTGCCTGGATTCCCTTTCCTACCTCCTCCTGTGTGATCTTAGCATTCAGTGTTTCTACCTCTATTTCCTCCAAGCTGGGTAGGTCATACCTATCCAGCCAAGCTCTGATGCTGTATTCTGTTTCCTTGCCCGAAGTTGAATAAAGTTTTTGGTAAAAATTATAAAAAAGTTCTTGTATTTTTTAGTGGGGTCAGCTGTTTTGACATTCTCCCCAACCTTTATACAATACATTTTAGAGAGCATTTGTTTAGATCTTAATTTCCTCGCTAACATCCTATCAGGCTTGTTCGCTTGGAGGAAGAATTTGTGTTGGGTTCTCCTGAGGATTTTCTCCGCCCTTTCCGAGTAGATCTTGTCTAGTTCTACTCTCACTCTTTCTAATTCCCGCCTAGTCTGCGTTTTAGGGTTTTGTTGGTTTATTTTCTCTAATCTTCCTAACTCCTCCATGAGTTTTTTTTCCTGTGCTCTTTGTTCTTGTCTAAACTTGGACGCCTCCTTCATGCATATGCCCGAATGTAAGCCTTGTGAGCTGCCCAGACCCAGCCAGTCCCCAACTCCGTTGTCTCATTTTTCTCAAAAAAGAATTCCAGTTCTTGGGCAATACGTTCTTTAACTGTCTGGATCGTCAGTATTCTTTCATTTAGTCTCCATTTATAAGGGGGTTTAGTCGTGGATCCTAGATTTATGGTCGCCTTGACCAGGCTGTGATCCGACCAGGCGCACGGTACTATGTCTATACTCTTAGAGTCGTGTAGGAAAGTAGAGTCCGTTAGCAGATAGTCGATTCTGGAGTATGTTTTATGGGGGTAAGAATAGAAAGTGAATTCTTTGTGACCTAAATGTCTTTCCCTCCAGAGATCCACTAGCTCAAGCTCACTTAACAGTCGGTTAATTTGTTTAAATTTTTTAGCGAACTTGTCTCCCAGGTCTGTCCCTGTTCTGTCATTTTTGACATCTAGTGCCAAGTTAAGGTTCCCCCCCCCAGGATGATCCTGCCTTGCTTTACTGTTGTCAAATGTTTCAATGCCCTGATGTGATATCGCTGCTAAAGTGACCGGGATGTCTAGTACCCTTCCCATTAAAAATAGATAGCTTCACTGTTTATCTGCAATCTTTTTGTCCAGTGTGAATGGGAAGTTTTTGTGAAGCAGGATTGGCACCCCTTCATTTTGGCGCTGCTACTTGTTGTGGTGAATTTCTCGTTCATAAATGACGGGATTTGTTGGTGTTTAAAGTGGGTTTCCTGGATAAAGATTACTGCTGGATTATGTGTTCTATACGATTGGAAAGCCTTGCTTCTCTTGGTGGGGGGTTTTAAATCCTCTAACATTATGTGTAATGAAAATGTATTCTGCTTCACCCATTGTTTGTGGTGTCATGTGTAGCTGATGTCTGTAGAGACTTACCCCCCTTAGAGTTGGAGGTTTTGGAGTCAGCAGCCGAGGTCCGGGAGGGCCAGCGATAGGGCCCCGCCATCCTCATTCCACCATTCTGGTTGTGCAAAGTACAAAGAGAGAAAAGTGATGACCAAACAGAAAAACATAAAACTTTTCGGACCCTTGGTCCTCCCCCCCTTCCTCTTCCTCATGCAACCTTTCATCTTGCACCTAGTGTACCTAGGGAGTGGCGTCTACTAATCCCACTAAACTTCCCTAGAATGAGGAAATTCTTATTAGTAATCCAAACCGTACCGTAAATTGAAGAAACATAAATGTAAAGACCTGAAAAACTCTCCCCCTCTACATTGGGAGGGGCAACAAGCGCTGAAAACTGCGACTAATATTCTCCTATAATCATACCTAGCAACCTTCAAGGTTATTTTGGGAACATTGCCCCAACTCCTACTTAAGCATTATTATAATAATCCCTGCTCAAAACATTGAAGTCATACATTACAGACTGTGTGATTGTCTCTGAAACCTTGGGTAGTATCAGCAGGGAATATCATTCCCCTGCTGGTGTGCTCACTTGTTCGGCTTCTTCAGCTCCAACGCTTTGGTCTCTTTGACCTTTGTTGCTGTCATTCCTTTGCTTTTTCTTGGCAGAAACGTCTATCCATTCTCTGGCTGGCCTCTCCCTTGGCTTAGGTGGCTGGCCCAATAAAATTGTGCCTTCTGGGAGCAGTTGTAAGTGTATAAGCCTTTTTTGGAGGGCTTCCAGCGATTGGGCCACATGTGTTTGCTCTTTCCATCGGAATTGTAAGCTAAAGGGAAATCCCCAGCGATATTGTATTCTGTTTTTTTATCAGAATTTCTAATGCCGGTCTCATTTTTCTCCTTTTCGCTAAAGTGGTTGCTAAGTCCACAAACAGTTGTAGCTGTGTTCCGTCCGGGCCTACTATTTTGGGCAATTTTCTGGCTGTCGCCATCAACAGGTCCCTGGAGCTTTGTCTCACAAACCGTACTACTATGTCTTTAGGTTTCTCAGGATTGATTGGGCCTCCAAGCGCCCTATGGGCTCTCTCAATGAGCAGCACCTCCTCTGATTGATTTGGTAAGATGGAAGAGAACACCGCTTTGAGATAGGACACGAGATCTTCCAAATTTTTAGGAACACCTCTCAAACGTACGTTGTGCCTTCTGGACCCGTTTTCCAGGTCTTCTAATTTGTTTTCAAGAGCCTTTATGTGGGTTGTGTTGGCGCTGATTTCGAATTTATCGTCCTCTTGTGTAGAGATAATCATATCTGTTCTTTTTTCTAGCTCGTGTGTTCTCTGTCCTATTGCGCAGATCTCCTCTCTCATCTCTTTTAGTGCTAACGCAAGCTGGTTTTTCAGCAGCAATTCGAATTTAGCCATTGCAGATACTGAGAAGTCGACATCTGTGATGGTATTCGACCTTTCCCCCTCAGTCTCAGACATCTCCGACCTTTCTGGGGAGCTTTCCCCTGCTTTGGTTGTCGGTGTGGACGCTGCCTGGAAATGCTCGGGAATGCCTTTGGAGGATGTGCTTCTCTTTGCCTTCTTCATCTTTGGCCCTGCTTCCTCCCTGGTTCTTTTGTCTCTAGTGTGTCTGTCTTGCCGTATAGGTATCTCCCCAGTATTCGTTGCTATGGCTATGAGAGAATATGCGGTGTCCCGCCCTGGGTAGAGCTTGATAGTTATTGCTTTGGGAGATGCTGCTTGAGTTGGGGCAATTTTATAGTTTCATCGTTGTTTAGGCATGTATTGTCTATGCCTTAATTCCCTCCGCCTGTTGCTCCCCCAATTGCTCTATCTCCTGGTTTCCATCTAGAAATCCCTCATATATCTGGGGGGTGGGTGCCCACCTTCGGGATGGGGTTCTTTGTTAGGCAGCGCTGGGTTCAAGTGGCTGTTAGTCCAGATTCATGCGGTGAGAAGGGCTAGTTTGCCACTTCCAGTTTCTATATGTATTATTTCTCTGTGCCTTCCGCTTGAGGGCCTATAAAGCTGCCCAGTTTGAGCCTACCGCTGCTTTTGGTTGTGCTAATTTTTCCCAACTGAGTGCCTTCTCTTTTTAGGCCATTAAGAGGCAGCTTATGCCCATAGAAAGCACCAGAGCCTTAGGGAAGTCTCTCCACAGCCTATTATCAAGTAATTGTATAAATCCACAGACTAGGTAGGCAAGGGCTTGTAGGCAGCTTGTGTCTGTCCTTGTTCCAGGGCCTGGTTTTAAAACTTCTCTCAAGGCTGTCTCTTGCTTCCCCACTCTTTTATCTTCCTTAGTTGTTGTTAGAATTTTATCTGTGGGGAATTTGAGCCCTTTTTGACCCTTAAAGCCACTGCTGTTTTTTATACTTTTTTTGTTGGGAAATTGCTATTAAAGTAGCTGTAGGAGTGAGGGGCCCTGTGTCTTGCCTTTTGTGTTCGTGGGGTGTCTGCGTCACTCACCCTCTGCTACCTCTGTGATCAAAGATGGCCTCCTGTCCTTTTGGCGGGAAGCTCCCCTGGGGGGTTTGTTCCTGCTGATGTCTGGCTGGTGTGCTGGTATGGATTCTTCAATCCCCAGGGCGTACCCAGCCCGGGTGATCCTATGAGTCTCTGTCCGATGGGCTGATTGGTTGGGGTCTCCCACGGCCCTTTACCCTTGTTTCTGGGGTGGCCTGGAGGTCTAAAAGGCTGCCCCCGTCTAGTGCTCCCTGTTCGCCCCCAGCTGCTGCGTGCTTACCCCTTCTCCTCTCAGGCCTCTGCTCCTCCGGACTGACTTCGCTTCCTCTGTCTCTGGGCACTGCGGCCCGCCCCGTGGCACTCTCACCCCTTGCACTCCTGGTGGCCGGTCTTCCTCACAGGCTCTCCGGGGCTCCGGGCGTCTCTCAGCCTTGGCACTGCTAGCTGGGGTAGCTGGGGTCCGGGTAGGTCGGCCCGTCTTCACACCGGGGAGGCCCGATGGGGTAGGCCTCAACCACGAGGTGCCCGGATTCCGTCCAACCTGGGTCAAAAAAGTACCCCCGCACTCCTCCGGTTCTTCTGAGCCAGGATGTGCAGTTAATTGCTGGGATTTCCCCCGGATAGGGGTTGTTAGCCCCAGTTGTAGTGGGTTTTTGTTCAGAGCTGCAGCTCCGTGCGTCCTGTCTCCTCGGTGGTTAGCCACGCCCTCCGTCAAATCCCCTTTTAAGAAAAGAATATACACAATCACTATATTTTTGTCATGTAATTCTCCAATTTGTTGCTAGGAAATAATAAAAAAAAAATGTTCTGTGTCCTATATTCCATGATTTCTCTTAGTTATAAAAAAAAAGTATTTCCCTGGTTCTTCAAGTTAATGCTTTTTCTATCCTTTATATCACAAAAGGTCAGATTTGTGCAAAAACTAATAGACTACCTGTTAACTGCTGATGAGGGAAGTCTCAAAAGGGCAGACATTTTCAATAATTTTATTTCAATCTATTCATGGCACTCAACAACAAAGGTACTTTCTGTCCTAGATTTAAAAGCAATTAACTGGTATTTGCATATGGAAATTCAGAATGAAACCTTACACTCAGTGATAAATGTCATGGAACCAGGGGAATGAATGACCTCTGTAGATCTGAAGGATGTCTGCTGGCACAAACTGCATATGCAGATCATCAGAAATCAGGCAACTGCTCATAATTATATATATATATATATATATCTCACATATATAGTTGCAGTAATTGCTAGTTTGTGTGTAACGCTTGCAAAGTTGCAGGTTGGCGCATGCGCATTCCGAGGTCGCAGTAAGCGCTGCAGGGGGGAGAGGCCCGTAATGGCCATAGGAGGGAGAGTCCCGCAAAGTTGTGAGTTTGCACATGCACATAGCGCATGCAGAGGCCCAAAATGAGTGTCAAATCCGCTCATTGCGCGGCCCGCAATAGGCCCACAAGGTAGAGGGGCGGAAAGGCCTGCAATAGGCCCACAAGGTAGCGGGCGGAGAGGCCCGCAACGAGCGCAAAAGGTGCTCCTTGCAATGGGCACAGGGGGGAGAGGACCACAATGGCTGCAGAAGGGAGAGGGGAAAGCAGGGAGAGCCCCACAAAGTTGCGGGTTTGCGCATAGCGCATGCCGAGGCCCGCAATGAGCAGCTTCGCCAAAGGCGCATATTACAAGGCCCGCAATAGGCCTACAGGGTAGAGGGAGGGAGAAGTCCGCAATGATCCCCGAAGGCCTGTAATGGCCAGAGGAGGGAGAGTCCCGCAAAGTTGCGGGTTTGTTCATACCTAGGCCCACAAGGTAGTGGCTGGGGGGGGCCAGGGGAGGGAGAGGGGGCAACAAAACATTAGTGAATGAGGGAAAGAGACTCAGTGGGAGAGGGGGGGGGAGAGACACAGTGGGAGAGGGGGGGGAGAGAGACAGTGGGAGAGGGGGGGAGAGACACAGTGGGAGAGGGGGGAGAGAGACAGTGGGAGAGGTGGGGAAAAGAGAGACAGTGGGAGAGGTGGGGAAAAGAGAGACAGTGGGAGAGGTGGGGAAAAGAGAGACAGTGGGAGAGGTGGGGAAAAGAGAGACAGTGGGAGAGGTGGGGAAAAGAGACACAGTGGGAGAGGTGGGGAAAAGAGAGACAGTGGGAGAGGTGGGGAAAAGAGACACAGTGGGAGAGGTGGGGAAAAGAGAGACAGTGGGAGAGGTGGGGAAAAGAGAGACAGTGGGAGAGGTGGGGAAAAGAGAGACAGTGGGAGAGGTGGGGAAAAGAGACACAGTGGGAGAGGTGGGGAAAAGAGACACAGTGGGAGAGGTGGGGAAAAGAGACACAGTGGGAGAGGTGGGGAAAAGAGACACGGTGGGGAAAAGAGACACAGTGGGAGAGGTGGGGAAAAGAGACACGGTGGGGAAAAGAGACACAGTGGGAGAGGTGGGGAAAAGAGACACGGTGGGGAAAAGAGACACAGTGGGAGAGGTGGGGAAAAGAGACACGGTGGGGAAAAGAGACACAGTGGGAGAGGTGGGGAAAAGAGCCACGGTGTGGAAAAGAGACACAGTGGGAGAGGTGGGGAAAAGAGACACGGTGGGGAAAAGAGACACAGTGGGAGAGGTGGGGAAAAGAGACACGGTGGGGAAAAGAGACACAGTGGGAGAGGTGGGGAAAAGAGACACAGTGGGAGAGGTGGGGAAAAGAGACACAGTGGGAGAGGTGGGGAAAAGAGACACAGTGGGAGAGGTGGGGAAAAGAGACACAGTGGGAGAGGTGGGGAAAAGAGACACAGTGGGAGAGGTGGGGAAAAGAGACACAGTGGGAGAGGTGGGGAAAAGAGACACAGTGGGAGAGGTGGGGGGAAGAGACACAGTGGGAGAGGTGGGGGGAAGAGACACAGTGGGAGAGGTGGGGGGAAGAGACACAGTGGGAGAGGTGGGGGGAAGAGACACAGTGGGAGAGGTGGGGGGAAGAGACACAGTGGGAGAGGTGGGGGGAAGAGACACAGTGGGAGAGGTGGGGGGAAGAGACACAGTGGGAGAGGTGGGGGGGAAGAGACACAGTGGGAGAGGTGGGGGGAAGAGACACAGTGGGAGAGGTGGGGGGGAAGAGACACAGTGGGAGAGATACAGAGGGAGAGGGGGGGAAAGACACAGAGGGAGAGGGGGGGGAAAGAGACACAGTGGGAGGGGGGGGCATGGTGGGAGAGGGGGAAGAGTACCGGAAAGTTCTGGGTTTGCGCATGCTCATTGCGAGGCCTGCAATGAGGCCAGCAGGGGCAAAGAGACACGGGAAGGAGAGCGTGGAAAGAGACACAGGAGAGGGAGTGGGGGGGGGGGGGGGGAAAGAGACACAGAGGTGGGGGGAGAGAGAGGGTGGGATAGAGACACTGGGAAAGAGGGAGGGAAGAGACACTGGGTGGGGGGGGGGGGGGGTAGTAAAGTCAAAGTATTATCCCTGACGGGAGGCCTGCAATGGGAGCCGAGGGAGCTCATTGTGAGGCCTGCAATGGGTCCTGAAGGTGCTCATTTGCGAGGCTCGGAGAGAGAAGGAGAGAAGAGGGAGGGAGAGGGCACAGAAGGAGGGAAGAAGTGAGATAAGCTGTGCATAGCGAGGCTCGCTTTGCCGCTCATGGCGAGGCTTGCAAATATTATACTGTCATTTTGGTTAGTATATATATATTTTATAAACAATATCACTACATTCTTACACAACATTAAAAACAGTCTCTCATTGTATACATGTGCTCTACACTAAATAGTCACTGAAATAATTGTATGCTAATATGCAGCTCAATATGCTAATTTGAGGCTCCGAGCAGTTGATTATGGTGGGTACAAGATCTAACTGCATTATAATATTGGAGGGCATTTTTTGGGCCACCACAGTTAGTCAAGCAGGTTGAGATTCTAATGAACACATCAAAACCAACTCATTAATATTCAGGAAATGTTAATTTGAATTAAAATGCAGCACAAATAACAATGGGATGATACCTATTTTTAAGAAGGGAGCAAGAGCAAATGCAGGGAGTTATAGACCAGTGAGCCTCACTTCTATAGTGCGAGAGCTTTTTGAATGATTATTAAGGCATAATATACACAAATATGTCTATTTGAACAGGATTATAAGTAGGAGTCAACATGGATTTATGAGGGATAAGTCATGTCATTTTTTTTGGGGGGTTTCTATGAGGAGGTTAGTAGGCACCTGGATCAAGGTAATTCAGTGGATGTAGTCTTTTTGGATTTTGCAAAGGCTTTTGATACAGTGCCACATGTAAGACTATTGTGCAAACTAAGGGATACAGTAATTGCAGTAAATATCTGCTCATGGATTGAGAGCTGGCTAAAAGACAGGAAGCAAAGGGTTGTTGTAAAAGGAACATACTCCGATTGGACTAATGTGGTAAGTGGGGTTGCTCATGACTCCATATTAGGTCCTCTCCTTTTTAACATAGTTATTAATGACTTAGAGGTGGGGCTAGAAAGTAGTGTCTCCATTTTTGCTGATGACACAAAGTTGTGCAAGATAATTAAATCCGATTAGGATGTACTTTCCCTCCAAAGGGATCTACTTAAATTTGAGGAATGGGCATCTAAATGACAGATGAGGGTTAATACGAATAAATGTAAGGTTATGCATCTGGGAAGGAAAATAGCCATTCAATTTATAATCTTAATGGAGCAAATATAGGGGTATCTATTATTAGAAGGGATTTGGGAGTGCTTGTGGACAACCACATAGGTAACAGTGCTCAAAGCCAAGCAGCAGCTGCAAAGGCAAATAAAAAATAGCATGTATTAAGAATGGTATAGAGGCAAGGGAAGCAAATATAATTCTGCCACTGTACAAATCTCTAGTACACCCTCATTTGGAATATGGAGTACAATTTTGGGCACCACTTCATAAAAAGGACATTTTAGAGCTGTAAAAGGTACAGAGAAGGGCTACAAAACTAATAAGGAGAATAGAGGGGCTAAGTTATGAAGGCAGACAAACGCCTTTTTTCTAGAGAAAATAAGCTTCATTTGGTTAAATATGATTACCTTATATAAATACATCTAGGGTCAGTTTAAATATTTGTCAAGTGAGCTTTTAGTGCCAAGAGGTTTTCAACTGATAAGTGGACATCATTTGAGGTTAGAAGTAAAAAGATTCCACCTTAAAGAAAGAAAAGGGTTCTTCACAGTAAGGGTGGATAATCTGTGGAATTCTCTACCAAAGGAGGTGGTGACAGCATATTCAATAGATAACTTTAAAAAGGAACTGAATATTAAGGACATTCAGGGTTTTCCTGGTTAGAGAGGAAAAGTATTGATCCAGGGAGGAATCTGATCGCCAGTATCTGGGGTTAGAAAGGAATTATTGATTATTTTTTTTCCCTTTTTGAGACAATTGGCAAAGTTTCACTGTTTTTTTTCTGTTTGCCCCCCCCCCCCCCCCCCCCCCCCCCCCGATCAATTAACAACTAATCTGCATATTGAAGATCAGAGGAGATCTTAAAAGGTTGAACTTGATGGACTGAAATTCTTTTTTTCAACCTCAAATACTATGTAACTATAAGGTTCAATTATTGGTCACAGAAGATACTTGGAAGCCTTCATGGGGACAAAGAAGGCCTCCAGGGACTCTGGAAGAAAGTCCGGAAACTAGCAAACGACCTTTTTTTGTTTTTTTAAATATACTTTTTTGGGTCAATAAATACGGGCACGGTGCTTTGTAGCAGATCTAGTCCTGTTTCACTGCAGTGCAGCAAAGCAAAACTGCCAAATTTGATGAAATAGATTAGCTAAAATAAGGGAAAATATATATTTTTTCCCAAGTGTACATTTATAAACCGGAATGTGAATATTATGAATGTATTCAAACCTACTGCAGTCACCAAAAACGAAATAAAGGCATTTGTGCAGTAAAGCAAAAGAATTGCTTTGAAGATGGCATACACTCATCTTAAAGTTGTGCCCCACAATGTAGCCAGTCCAGGCACTTCCTGCTCCCCTTCCTATTCTTTTATTCTTGGCCACTTGCAGACAGTCATGTAGTAAAGCAACCTGAGACATGATCTGTGATTTAAGAAAACAATGTGCGCTTTTCACAGTAAAGGAGAACTGGGGCCTGGAGGAAACAATTGAACTTGGCTACCTTGTGGACCAGTTTTATGTTAGGTTTGCAACATCTTAATAGAATCAATGTTTACCTTTACACCCGGGTTCCTCTATTTTTAGATCCTTCTAATAATTCTATGGAAGACATGGTTACAGAATCCCTTGACCGGTTTATTCAGTATTTTAAGATACAATCTACGCTATTTACATATTGTTCTAGCTCTCCAAGCACAGGTTTTGTCATGTCTGATATCCTAAAATTATTTTTTTTCTCTTTTTTTTTTTTTTTTAAATGTATCTTATTACATCAAACATCTTTCTGTATCTAAGGAGGTACAAAAGAAGATTTGCTAGAAATTTTAGTGGGCAATCCATATGCAGATTCAGTGTATCTATGTCCATGTTGTGTTTTCTTTTTTTTGAGTAACGGTCACAAAACATGGGAGGGTTGATTTTAATTAATGTAAGTGAGGTCTTGAAGATTGGATTGTCCTGTCTCCAAAAGCAAATGGAGTAAGCGCCACATCTAATACACTTGCAGAACAAAATAATCATTTATATGCGGATCAATAGCTCAGTGATAAAAGCAACCGCCTCTGCAAAAAGATAAAGATTGAATTATTACACCTAAACAAGGATTAAAAAAAATAAAAAATCATTGCATGTGTTTATAGAAAAATGCATGTAAGGTTAGTAGCATGCTTGATAGACGATGGATCCCCTTTTTGATGACTGGCTGTGCCCCTTTTTGAAGGCCTCTCTGTTTCTTGCATCTCCACAGGCAACCTCTGCTTCATTATAAGACCTCTATAAAACACACTTACCAGACAATTGTTATATATCTACAATGCAGACTGACTCCCATTTTACTGGCGCTTTGCTCCCTGGGTTGTCTGCTCTCACAGAAGAACTTCATATGATGTAAGGGCTTAATAATCTGTGGATGGAGTCTGAGTGGTACTTTGCTTGGTATATTAAGTAAATAGACAATGCTGGGTCTAAGAAACATATCTGCTAATTATAGGGACTTTGTAGCCTTTTTTTTTTATATAGTTTTAGCTATTTTAATTTAATTTTTCTTAGTATAATTGTGAAATAAAATTTACTTCTAAGAGGCCGCTAGATTAACACCTTCTTCTCTTCTGAAATCTTACCCTTTGAACCTATTCTCCCTCATGATAGCTGACATTGCCGTACAGCTGTGCCCTAAAGCCACTCCCACTGTCTGAAACTACTAACAACAAGACATGCTATATGTATGAGCAGCATGAGAAACTGTGTGAAACCCACAAACCCGGCCCTTGTTGGTGTGGCTTTAGGTTATAGCTGTGCAAAATGACAACTTTCATTGGAGAGAACAAGAAGAAAGGGGAAGGTTCCCTGAATCACACCCTTCATTTGAGCTCTGCAGATTGAGCTCACTTGAAGTACTGCAACGATTCCTACAGGGAATCCTATATCAGTTGTGTGTGTGTTTTGAGTTGCTCAGTTGTGTCCGACTCTGTGACCTCATGGACAGCAACCCACCAAGCTGATTTACTTTGTATTCATGTCAGAGATACTGGAGAGAGTTGCTAGTTCCTTATGTTCCTAGGTGATCTTCCATCCAAGTACTGACCAAGCCCTGCATGGTTTCAGGGTGGTGTGACCTCTTGGTTCCCTGGCCGGAATCAAACCCAGGTTGCAGCAGTGAAAGCACCGAATCCGAACCACTGGATCACCAGTGAACCCAGTGTTTTTGTTTTATTGACCAAACAGAGATAATTAAATATTCACTTCTTGTGTTGACAGGAGGCTTATTTTCTTTGTCTGTTACAAAGCTTAGAATCATATGGTTAAAATTACTATAATGCCTCGGCTCATCCATAGATGTGTAGATGCAATGTTTCCTATGTGTATTGGTCTCCCCAGAGGTTCTTTGATGGATTATGTTCTGTACATTTGTTGGTATTAGTTAAATGTTACAATTTTATTTTAATGTTCTACTTAGGTTTGTATTTATGCAGGATTATTTCATTAGCTGATACGTTTAATTAAAAAAAATATATTTCATTATTATGTTTCTTGTATTAGCCTTTTTTTTCAGTACAGTTAAACATTTCAGAGATGCTCAGCATTGTTTGTGGGACTCGTGTATACCATTGTGTGATGTAATATGCTAGTTATAAGCTTATTCCTATTCAGGAGCTGATCATTTGCATAATAATGCAGCACAGACAATGCTGTGTATCTCCGGAATGGTTCCTTTTGGAAACAAATGGCGACCACAATGTACTCTTTAATGACCCTGTCATGTTATTTATGGGTGACAGTCCCTTTTTAAAGCCCAAAAAATGTAAAACATAATTTTTTTTTAATGTTGCTTTAAACAGACTGTAACTATGTAATACGGTAATGTATATGCTATCTGCACATAGTGTCAACATTCGCTAAATACTGAAAAAATAGCTATTATTATGTTAATGTTGTCTTATACATAAAACAGTTATAGTTTTGGTACACATTCTGCATGTATATAATGACACAATGTGCTTTTCTGTATTTTTCCTGTGTAGGTCAGACAAAACACTACAGGATATTGTATATAAACTGGTCCCAGGACTCTTCAGAGGTGAGCAAAAACAAAGCTATATATACTTGTTAATTATGATACACACTGCGGGGCATATGGCTGCCTGCCATGGCGCTGGGTAAATACTTGCACTGTTCCAGTAATGTATTTAAAGGGGAAGCTCCAACACAAGTTGCTTTTATATAAAGGAGCAGACTGAGACACGTTTAAATACTATAAATGTCACTTCTCCTTTAGTATCAAGTGAGCCTCTGATGCAACTTCTCAATCTTTGTATATATACACACAGTGCCTTGCAAAAGTATTCACCCCCTTGGCATTTTTTGGTGTTTTGTTGCCTCACAACCTGGAATTAACATGGATTGTTTGAGGATTTGCATCATTTAATTTACAGAACATGCCACAACTTTGAAGATGTTTTTTGTTTTGTTTTTTATTGTGAAGCAAACAACAAATAAGACAAAATAATAGAAAAAAGTAAATGTGCATAACTATTCACCCCCTAAAGTCAATACTTTGTAGAGCCACCTTTTGTGGCAATCACAGCTCCAAGTCGCTTTGGAGAAGTCTCTATGAGCTTGAAACATCTTACCACTGGGATTTTTGCCCATTCCTCCTGGCAAAACTGCTCTAGCTCCTTCAAGTTGGATGGTTTGCGCTTGTGAACAGCAATCTTTAAGTCTGACCACAGATTTTCTATTGGATTGAGGTCTGGGCTTGACTAGGCCATTCCAACACATTTACATGTTTCCCCTTAAACCACTCAAGTGTTGCTTTAGCCGTGTGTGGGGTCATTGTCCTGCTGGAAGGCGAACCTTTAGGAGGTGGAGGCTCCCACGTCGACCGCAAAATTTACGGACTTAGCAACCACAAATACAAGAAGCGGGACTTAGAAAAAACACATTACGAGCCCGAAACACGCGCACATGAAAACATTAAAAACTCAATAAATAGTGAAGTTACACCTCAATTTTAGTCGAAATACAAGAGTTTAGACACCCGAAAATCCCCTAAGCAAGAGAAAAAATGGCCGGCGAAAAAAACAAAAACGAGGCTATCGGACCCTAAACACGCAAAACACCACGAAACACATACGGATTTTCCGAAAAAGCCGGATGAGGTCCAAGGACGCTAAATAAGCCACAGTCGCGTGCCACACATTAGGCGCCATTTTACAACACTAACTTACACAATGCGGAAGTACACAGCTAGCCTAACGGATTTTCCTTGCGCACGCACACTATTTACACTACACACTGCACACATTGCTGACCCTTACACAGCAGCTCCACAGCAGTGAAAACGCACATTCTAGGCTGCAGCAACATGAAAACAGATTGTCAGCTCTTCAGCACAATGCAACCTTGCAACCTGCATATATTACTTCAAAATAGGTAAAGTATATTCATTTATTATTCTATTAATTATTTCATTAGCATACAAAAAAAGACCGCCAACGCTGCTCACAGCACTCAAACAACCAACAGCCTTGCAATGAGCGCCGAACGATCTCACAGCACCAACACAATTTATGTCGCAAACAAACACCATTACCTGCCTTACAATCTTATTGCCATCATTTTTTGACGGGCAAGCTGCTAGTATATATATAATGTGTGTGTGTTTATATGCGTGTGTGTGTATTAGTTACAGCTGTTTGGGTATCTTCGTATTAACAGAACCATACAATAAGGATCTTCTCTTTCTTTATAAATAATTTATTTTTTATCATAATCCCAGCAATCACAGGAAAAATATGACAAAAGTCGCAAGGACAAAGCTAACTATTAGCTGCCATTGCTGTCCAGAGATTATGGACAAAATATCTTATTGGAAATAAAAATGGAAATCCAGTACGATTTTAGACGGGCGCTTCACTTGCTTAATTAGAAGCGCCGCCCAGCTTGTGAAGCAAAGAACACTGTAGAACTATATACCAACCAGGCTGGTAAAGCTTTTTGGGGGCAACACTGGAAACCCATCTGTTTTAAACAAAATCATCCTATAGGGAATGTTTATCCAGATAAAACTAAAATTATCTATGATGAAGTTTTAACGGCAGTTAGGCTTGCGATATCAGCATGTTGGATACTATAGGAGATTGTCTTTTCTAGACCATCTCAAACAGGTTTTATCTCTCTTGTGCCATTACAGAGGAGACATGTCTGAAGCCAATCCAAAGGGCGGTCAAGTTTCCTTTATGCACAAGATTGTAACGGCATTCACTTCAACGAGGTCCAAAAAGGCCGAAATACATTTGCAAATTCTTTAGGCACTGAGAGCAAGGACTCCATGTCTAGAGCACCTTTCCCCATAGGGAGACCCAAAGGGCACGTAAAAGAAGTATCTTAAGTTGTAAGAATTGCAAAATTGACCACAATATAGTATTTTATTCTGTAGGAAATTACCTTCTCAGGAGCAGCTCATGCATATTAATTAGCTGCTTTGTTGCGCTAATTAGGATTACAGTCTGTAGAGGCCAAAATAAAGACCTGCAATGTTATCTGCCAGTTAGACCCCTCTCCCACCATTATCAAGCACTATAAACCGCACATTCACATACAGGAGCAGCAAAATCAATTCTAAATACTATGAATTGCCTCAATAGGTGTGCCCTTCAACTTGAGAGGTGCGCTCGGTGCCCTCCAACTTGAGAGGTGCGCCCGGTGCCCTCCAACTCGAGAGGTGCGCCCGGTGCCCTCCAACTCGAGAGGTGCCCTCCAACTCGAGAGTTGCGATTGGTTAGACACTTCAAAAAGATTCCCTCGGCTTCATTTTTCCTCAAGTGTGCACTCATAATATTCTAGGTTGACTTCCATCTTAAAAAGATTCACTGTTACATTTTCACTTGTTGCACATGAGGTCCCCCTGCTGGTTTAATGTGGTACTACACTTTTATGTAGTCACCTGTTGGCCATCAATAGAGGGACACAGTCATGTGTTAAAAGTAAAACCAAAAATAGATAAAATTACTATAAAAATAGGAAGTCGACCAATTGTGTAGTCACTAAAAAACAAAACAACTATAGTGTCTGCTGTGTGAGTACTAAAGGAAATTCTCTCCTTTTTTTCTTTTCTCTTTTTTTGCGTGCTAGTTGCTAAAATATATTTGAACCTTAAACGATAATGGAATAGTATTGGCTTTTATTCTTGCATAGTTCCATAGTAATTGAGGTTGAAATAAGACTTTCAGCCCATAAAGGTCCACCTTTTAAGATCTTCTCTGATTTGCAATATGCAGTTTAATTGTTAATTGATCCAGAGGAAGGCAGACAGAAAATAACCCAAGTGAAATTTTTCCAATTGTCTCAAAAGTGGGGGGAAAAATCCTTCCTGACCACAGATACTGGCGATTGGCTTTCTCCCTGGATCAATACTCCCTCTAATTAACCAGGATAACCATGAATGCCCTTTATAATTACAAATATATCCAATCCCTTTTTAAAGTTATCTATTCAATCCGCTGTCACCACCTCCCTTGGTAGAGAATTCCACAGTTTAACCACCTATACTGGGAAGAACCCTTTTCTTTCTTTTAATGTGGAATCTTTTTACTTTTAACCTCAAAGGATGTCCTCTTGTCAGTTTAAAACCTCTTGGCACAAAAAGCTCCCTTGACAAATCTTTATACTGACCCTGGATGTATTTATATAGGGTAATCATATCCCCTCTTAGACGCCTTTTTTTCTAGAGAAAATAAGTTTAATGTGGTTAGTCTTTCTTCATAATGTAGCCCCTCCATTCCCCTTATTAGTTTGGTAGCCCTTCTCTGTACTTTTTTTCCAGTTCTAAAATGTCCTTTTTATGAATTGGTGCCCAAAACTGTACTCCATATTCCAAATGAGGGTGTACTAGTAGTGGTAGAATTATATTTGATTCCCTGGCTTCTATACCCTTCTTAGTACATGCTAATAGTTTATTTGCATTTGCAGCTGCTGCATGACATTGAGAACTGTTACGTAGGTGGTTGTCCACAAGCGTTCTCAAATCCCTTTCAATATCTGATACCCCTAGATTTGCTTCATTAAGTTTATGAATTGCATGGCTATTTTTCCTTCCTAAATGCATAACCTTACATTTATTCGTATTAAATCTCAGCTGCCATTCAATTGCCCAATTCTCTAATTTATGCAAATCCCTTTGGAGGGAAAGTACATCATTATCTGATTTAATCACCTTGCACAACTTGGTGTCAAAATAGAGACAATACTTTCCAGTCCTACTTCTAAGTGGTTAATAAATATGTTAAAAAGTAGAGGACCTAATACTGAACCCTGAGGAACCCCACTTACCACATTAGTCCAATCGGAGTATGTTCCATTTACAACAACCCTTTGCTTCCTGTCTTTTAGCCAGCTCTCAATCCATGTGCATAAATTTACTGCAATTCCTGTATCTTAGTTTGCTCTATAGTCTCCTTTGCAAAATCCAAAAAGACTACATCCACTGAGTTGCCCTGATCCAGGTTCCTACTAACCTCCTCATAGAAACTAATTAGATTTGTTTGACATGACTTATCCCTCATAAATCCACGTTGACTCCTACTTATAATCCTGTTTATATACACACATTCTTGTATATTATCCCTTATTAACCCTTCTAAAAGCTTTCCCACTACAGAAGTGAGGCTCACTGGTCTATAATTCCCCAGGATTTGTTCTTGCTCTCTTCTTAAATATAGGTATCACCTCTGCTTTTCTCCAGCCATCTGGTAGAGACCCAGTGTCGAGTGAATCTTGAAAAATTAGATATACTGGTTTGGCTATTACAAAGCCCAGTTCCCTCAGTACCCGTGGATGTATTCCATCAGGACCCGGAGGTTTATTAACATGTATTTTTTCCCAACCTGTTTTGGATTTCTTATTGCATTAACCAATTATTTGGTCAAGGTAGTGTAGCCCCATTTTGTTGCAGTGTCCCAACCACTGGTACCTCCCTTGTGTATACCGAAGAAAATAACCTATTTATTAGCTCATCTGCCTTTTCCTGGTCACTAATTATCAGACGGCCTGTGTCACATTGTTATGTTCCTATAGCTTCCTTCCTCGCCTTCTTCCCATTTATATATTAAAAAAATTTTTTAGGGTTAGTCTTACTCTCCTTTGCTACTAATTTTTCATTTTCTATTTTAGCCAGTCTAAATAGATTATGGATATTCTATAAATGGAATAATGTAACTCAAGTTGTATAAAATACTATTGTAAGTCAATGAAAGTTCAATGATCATACAGATTTAGTATTTTGTTGAATCCCTTTAAGCAACTCAACCCATGATTTATGTACAATTAGAGACAGAGGGATTCATATGAAGTACCAGTTTTTTCTTTATCTATAGACCTGGGTTATTAATTTGTGTAGTTGCTCCTTGTGCCATAGCAAATTGTGCATGATTGCACACCGAGGGACTTGGAATTAAGCATCCGTATCTCTCTCTGTATATTGGTATTATTAAATGTTCCAAAATATGACATTAGGATGAGAACTTTTAAGATCTAGTGCAGTAATCTATAGATATTGTATACGGTTTATGGGAATATTACATTACACTTTGGTTATAATTCATCCTCCAGTTCTGTCCATACTGACTCTCAACCTCTACTTTACAGATGAGATGAAGCGAAGGCGAGATTTCTATGCTTCCTACACAAGAGCAGAAGGCAAGTTATCACCATTTATTGATTTCACAAATATTGCTAATGGCAAAAAGGGTTGTTGCTTGACGATGCAGACGATACACCAGTGTCTAAAACATTAATAACACATATATACAAATAGCTGGAAATGTATTATGTATGTCGGTCAGGTTGAGCTACATTCAGGGTATTTCTTCTCCTAGCTAGACTTTTCCCTTTTTTTCAGTGTAAAGAGAGATTGTGCCAAAATCAGTCTCTGTGCTGACACATTAAGTGGACATGGAATCCATCAATGCAGCTCTACATGGGTATTTCCTGTGTATTATACAAGTTTGTTTTTATATAACTCTTGAAAACATTCTACTTTAAGGCAGGTTTTATGCAAGGACCAAAAATCACAAATACCCTGCAAACATCAGTATACTGATTGTTGCCTTCATTGGCATTCTTTAGCCATTGTAACTCCAATGGAAACAAAGTTAAATATA
Source organism: Discoglossus pictus (assembly GCA_027410445.1). Classification (NCBI taxonomy): domain Eukaryota; kingdom Metazoa; phylum Chordata; class Amphibia; order Anura; family Alytidae; genus Discoglossus; species Discoglossus pictus. The sequence goes on from CM050174.1 coordinate 57,078,036, forward strand.
TAATTGCAGTGAAGAGACTGTATAAGGATTTAAAGGGCTCTTATTTTATAGTCCCTTTAGAGCCTAAGTGAAAGTTCTCAGAAGCTCAATAAATTGAGTACAAAAAAGGCCACAAGTGATTATTATTCAAAACATTACTAGATCATAGATTCCGTCAGCTGAAATATGATTGAACTTGGCAATTCTTCATCTCCCCCTTGCTTATATATGTTATTGATTTCTGATCAGTTCCAGGGTAAGCTCATGCTCATACTGACTAATGAAATTAGATGCCAGACTGAGAGGTTGTGTTCTCAAGTTAATAAATCATTATGAGCATGTGCTAGCCTCCATGGGCAAAATGTATATTTGTATTTCTGGTGTGTGTGTGATTATTATCGAATTATATTGGTTATATTTCAGTTGTGTTTCATGGCTCGCTTGTATGCGTATGTCTTTTTGAAATTTCAAATAAAAAATAAAGATTGTCTCTTTTTTTGTGTAATATCCAGGACCCCTGTATCACTCACTTTTTTTTTGCTTTACTCTGTTTATAGCTACAGATGGCTCTGGTACTGAGCAAGGGGATAAGGTGACAGATTGCGGGGAGGCTCCGGTACAGGACGAGGAGAATATCAGTCTGTCCATCCAGTTCTCTGAGGATACCAGGTAATGAGGTGCTCAGACTCATTTCTTCCTTGAGAGAAAGGGATTTGTGAGGAGGTGCCTAGAATTACATGTCTATATAGTGACATATTTTTTATATATATATATATATATATATATATATATATATATATATATATATATATATATATATATATATATAAAATTTTTAGCATAGCATGCTTTAAATGCTAAAGAGACTGTCGGTTATTTTGCATGATTAGTGATTGCTGAAAGGTTGAAATAAAATACTCTGAGGGAATAATTTATTTATTTGGATAGAATGATTTCTGGATACAGGACTAGTGTTTTTTATTATTGTGTATAATCTATAATGTTTCTAGTTCTCAAATTGTGGAATGCTCCTCTACAACTCGGTGAAAAAACTTTAGAATTTTTCATTTTGTACATTTCACTGTATTTGTATAAGTTTTTTTTATGCAAGGACCAAAACGGTGGGTTTTTATGCAAGGACCAAAAATCACAAACACCCGGGCAATGGCAGTATTCTGTTTGTCATTATGAAAATTGTCAGCTTATTGGTACCATTCTTTAGCCGCTGTAACCCCAAAGTGGAAAATTTGAAATATATTATTGTATATGAATTAAGAGAGAACTTTGTAATTCATAGTCCTTACAGGACCTAATTAAATGTTCCCATAAGCTCAATAAATTGAGCTGTGCCACCCACTATTGCCAAGACTCATGTTAAATGGTTTGAGTGCAGTAAAAGCTAACATAGCCACATTGAATCCACCATGTAAGTTAGGCATTTTTCCGATAAAATGTTCAAAACACTGACCTCTCTGTACGTTCCTCTGTTTAAAACCATTAAAGGACCACTGTACAATGACAAAAATATATCCGTTTAAAAAGTCTGACAAAGAATATAATTTCTCAGGGAAAACGGCATACAGCTGGTACCTTGGAGGCATCCATGATACTTTTGTGGAAGTTTGTGTTTCACAGGGTTGTTTACATTTGTGGAGAGCTGTGGCTGCATATGTTGATGCTTCTGGGCCTTTGAGGGGTGAAGGGGAATGTGATCCAATTACACGACTAATGACCACTCCACAATTCTTCCTCCCCTACCCATCTCTTTTTTTTTTTTGTCGTTTTCTCAGAGATGAAACACGAGATCCAATGGAAAGTGAGGATCTGGAGAAGGTGAGGGAATATAAATGGAAAAATGGGGGGCACACAAAACCCTTCCTCTTGTCGCCTATTCTTGTGGACTTTGCCGTCCTACCCTTAGAAAAAAATATTTGATTTTCTCTGTCATTAAAGTTTTGTGCTGGGAAATATTTGTGACATTCAGTGATCAGCCTTCCTCAGTAGGTCGCTGTGCTTAAGTGTCAATTATTATACTTTATTAAGGTGTTAATTAAGGTGTGGTAGAGGTACAAGAGATGCTCCCACCAGACTGGTCTTGCTATCTGTGCCCAGTTACCCTCAAGTTTGATGACTTACTTTTGCAAATGGCTTCTAAGTTTGTTTTGTTTTTAGTTTTTTTTTTTTTTGTGAACAGCCAGGTTCTGGTACCCCAGACCCCTTATATACAAAAGGAAGCCATGAATCCACTAATGAGGTAAATAGTTACTGTCACCAAGTCCAGTGTGGTACAAGAATCTCTCGAGCTAAGTGACGGCAATCAAAACAACAAAAAAAAAAAGTGTTAAATACATTTTGGCTAAGTGACATACAGTTGTAAATATTTATATTGGCACTTTAATAACCTACCATAACCGGGACCTCTGCTGTGGCCCTTTAACTTCTCCAGGTCTCAGATCAGATTGCAAGCTCTTTTGACTTTTACACAGTGCATTTCTTACTTAAAGTCTATCCTTCTTGCTACAGAGAAACAGCCTCCGATTCTTGCGCTGTCCAGCTGCCATGACCATCACACACCTCGCCAAGTTTTTACGGAATAAGATGGATGTTCCCAACAAGTACAAGGTATGAATCAAGAATTAGTGAGAACAAGAGATCATGCTTTTAAAATGTAAAAAATACCAAAGCGGCTATTCTAGATAGACCTTACAGGCCTTGGTCAGTAGAGAAATATGTGAGATCTCAATAGAAGACCAATGAAAATGTGTGATTTGAAGTGAAGAAATAAAGCTTGAGGGTTCCACAGATCTTAACTACAAGGTTCAGGGTGCAAGGGAATATTTAGGGACATTGAAAGCATTTGTTTTGTCATGCTTTTTGGCAATTAACATGATATTATTAATATCAATAACAGTAATTAATATTAATAAAAAATTACATATTTTATATATTTGCCAATCTGAATTCTTACTACACAATATATATAAGCTTTGACCTCATGAACTAAGCAGAACTGTATTATATGAAAATATATTTATTACAATGAATACAAATATCAATTCAGTATATTTTTATATATCAAGATGGTATAAACAATTTTAGCAGATATATCAAAGTTAAAACAATTCTAACGTATCAGTTATTATAACATAGTCCACAAAACCATATATAAGACATGAACAATATGCTTATTATAATTGATATGGTAATTTATAATATCATAGATAGTTTTGATATATTGGATTTCTACAGAATTAGGGATATTGTATATATCAGATAAATATTGATATAGCAATCTACTTTATAGTAAATTAACAAAATATTTCCATAATTGTAAGGAAAATACAATTTTGAGAAATAGGAATATTATACAATACCTAATTTCAATATCTTGTCTATCTTCTTTCATTGTCTCGCCCAAGGAAGTTTGAACCTTTTCTTTTGTTTCAAAATTATTTTGTGAGTAAATTGTAAAAGTTTCATAGTAGCTTTTTTGGGTATAACATTTTGAATCATCTATTTTGGGAATGTCCCAGTTGTATGGGTTAGTGTGTTCTTTATAGGAGTCTCATAGTTTCTCCCTGGTGTGTGTCTGCCTTAGATCTTAGATCTCTCAAATCTTCCTTCCTAATTATACAAAGACTTAATTTGCTTCTCAGAAATACCAATCCAGATTAGTTACCAATCAGAAACTATGGTGATGTCAGAGTTGTTAACCAATAAGAAAAATATATTTTTGTTACATAGGCTTACTAGTTGTCAATTATTACCTTGGAACACCAGATGGTGCCCTTGTACCTTCAAATTACAATACAAAAATTTAAATAAAATTAGCTAATGACCTTTTTACCTTAACTGATAAAATTATCTGTATATTAATTACATTTTGACATTTCAATGTGAAATGGTTACATACCGTAAACAAATGTATTGATTGGGAAATAGACACTATGTCTACTTAGAAACAGTCCTATAGATGAGAAGGGTTAGGAAGTATTTGTCTTACTTGTAAACTTAATGTTTTAAGATTTAAGGAAGAATGAAGTACCCTACTCTTTAGAGAATACTGAATAGGGATTCCTCAAATGTATGTACATACATGCATATATATAAATGTATGAAAGCACATAAAGGAACAATGGATATTATAGGAAGATATAATAGGAATATAATATTAGATTATAATAACACATAAAATGTGATTTTATTAATAGAAACAGTCCTGACCGTTTCTTAGTTGCATCTGAAAAGGTTATTTCATTATGTGTCAGCGTGTGTGTTTTTATTTTGTCAAATTAAGGTTATAGTACAAAACAACTAACTAAAATGTTTAACGGACGTTGCGCCTTGTCCATGTCAGCCAATGAGCAGTAATATAGATGTATAGTGTGAAATCTGTAGATGTACATATGCTCTGTGCATGAAAAAAAGAATAGTGTCCGTGTCCTTTAAAGAGACAAACCAAAAGAGTGCCTATTGGCAAAGGAAGGAGTTGTGGCAGAACTGAGAGAATTGTTTGATGGTGGTCTAGTCAGATAACATCCATGAGAAGGAAGCGTTCACTGTATCTATATAAGATACTTTATTTCTTGGACATCGGGCAGCATGATTATAAGCTGGTCTGAATAGCCAAGTTTTCACCGAATGTTTTAAGCTGAAGATTGGAGAGATTCTTTCAAAGGCTGACAGATTTTTTTCCCCTTTAGGTTTCTCTTAATTATTATCATTTATGGGGATTTTTCTTATTCAAATGATCCTTGGGGATTAATCTCCCTAGGGGTGGTGGGGCTCTAGATATGGACTCCTTGCTCACTGTGCCTTTGGGAGTTCAGGCTGTTTATGGTAGGATTGACTGGTATTTTGGGGCTGGATTACTCTATTGAATGAGACAAGACTGATATACTGCAGGATAATTATCCTTGTGAATAGTACAAGTGGCTAAAAGAGACTGCTCTGAGTGGATTATCATATCCAGAGAGCTAAGCTATTAGACATACCTAAGTTTCCTGTATCATGAGTCCATCTGATAGAGAAGAATCAGTAGTGTATGAAAACTTATTTTTTTTTTGTGCAAGAAAAAAATCACAAAAAAGCATTAATAAACTTACCCTAAATTATTCAGTTTTTCAGGCAGTTGATTTTGAGAAGGAACGCCCCTCAAAATCCGAACAAAATTAGCATAAAATTAATACTTAATTCTGGCCAATCACAGACAGGTACAACAATGTATCTTTTTCACTGTTCTGACATACATCTAAGGTCTACCCTTTGAAGTATAGCAATGTCTGTCTATTCTGCTGCAATTTGTCCTGCACAATGTCTGTCGGTCCTAGACACACCAGGAGAACATACAACATGATCCAATCTCCCTTGTGTCACTCACACCAAAACAGTGTGGCAGCATTATACCAGCATCCTGTGCCAGTCACGCAAGAAAATTGGATGCCAGACACACCAAGAAAGTGTGATCCTACTAAATCTCTGTGCCAGTCACAGCAGGACAGGCCAAGAAACAGCCCGATACCAGTTACTGTTGCGAGTAACACCAGTATAGCCTGATATCAGTTCCTGGAGCCAGTAACAAGTGCCAATCACACCATAATACCTTGGCAAGGAGAGAGACCGGGAGGCTAGCCCTCCCGAGCAGAAACCGAGATTCTCTGATGCAAGCAGTGATGTTCCTGCTCTAAATGCTGATTGGCTGTGAATTAACGTGAAGCACAGCTAAAGCGTGAGCGGGTAAGGATCTTTTTAAAACCAGTTTGTGCTTAGACAAAGCTGATTGGTAGGTACAGAGAGCCTATGTAGTCACCAACCGCAATTAAAGAAAAAAAAAAGTACTGAGAAGTAATTCAAAAGGTAAATTCCTGCTAAGGCTTACATGGAAATCCTGAAATCCATCAAACCTTTACATACCTTCAAGGTTTGTTCATTCTCTGATCAACTGCCTCTGATTGTGTTTTTGTTAAATCATTTGTCTTTTTTTATTATTATTATTATTATTATTTATTTTATTTAGTAGTCATTTTGTAGACTTTTGTTTTTGCTTTTTTCCTTTCATTACGGTCCAAATGCCTTTGTTAAATATTTGAGGGCAGGTACTGATTTATTTTTATTTTTTACATTGACACCCATGCATATTTTATAATCTTTTGTTATTCAAAAGGGGGCAGGAGGAAAGGTTACAGTAAAGGAGATCTAGGCAAGGAAATGGCAACTATGTTAAGGCATAATGTCTAGCTAAAAGTGACTTGAATGCCTGGTATTGATATTGTTCTGTTGATCTACTCTACCTTAGCTCAAAGTTTCCATCGTGTCCTCTACTTCCTGTCCAATGAGCAGGGCATGTTTGTTATTTAGCTGCTTCTCCTCTTCCTGTAATAAGTACAGTAACTTCATATAACAGGTTTATTTAGATGGAAATAAATCTAAACATTTTTTTTTTGTATAGCTTTGAAACCCAATGGCTGTTGGTTTATTCCCTATGTTTTGGATTCTTTGGTGACCAAGGCCAGTGGTTCTCAGCTTCATTTTTCAGGGCACCTCAATAGACCAAGATTTCAGGATACCCAGGTGTGCTAATTAGTGACAGATTGTCACCCATGCTCCTGAAAACATGTCCTGTTGGTGTGCCATAGAGAGTGGAGTTAACAAACTACTGGTCCAGGTGGAATTTCCAGTCCTTGACCTTGTTTAATTGCTGGCTTTTTTTTTCAGGTGGAAATTCTTTATGAGGAAGAGCCACTGAAGGATTACTACACACTCATGGACATTGCTTATATATACCCCTGGGGCAGGGTAAGTCTGAACTCTTCCAACTTCAGAGTATTATTGTTTTTTTTGCCCATCATTATTGGGTTCTGAGCATATTTCAACATACTGTTAATTGTACTAGCTAATATATAGATGTACAACCTTTTCTTTGAGTGGCACCAAATGATACCAAGAGTACAATATAAAAATTAAGAAAACCGGGCACTTTCTTGGCTGCATCGCAGGCAGAGGTGATAATCTGCCAAGGGATTCCAATTTAACACAGCAAATATCCACCCAGTGAAGAGCATAGTCACCCCTGATTAGATGCAATACGTATGCCTGACCATTTAGTACTGCCTCTCAGCGAGAGATGTTCACACCACCTTGATAAACTTAGACCCGGAAGCTGGCATTTTAAAGTTAGTTTTAAAATATAATTTTTTTTAGTAATTGTCCATGCATAATTAATATGTCTTGAGTCCTTTATTAATGACCATATAATTTATTTGACTTTTTGTTTTCTCTACAGACCGGACCTCTCCCGCTCAAGTACAGGGTGCAACCTACCTGCAAAAGGTTGAGGTTCAGCCGCCCTCGGAATCCTCAAGAGCCAAACAAAGGGGCAACATCGGAAGGGGAGTCTATGAGTGATAAGGCTAGCAGCCCAGCTCCCATCCCGTCCACATCCTCCTCCCTTCCCAGCCCAGCCACTCCCTGCCAAGGCTCTCCCAACCCCAACACGGAGCTGCCACCTGCCTCTGGCCTGCACAATGGGCACAACTCCAGCCGGGGGCGCAAAGTTACAGTCAATGGGGCACCCGGGCCTCCTCTCACCTGAATCCCTGCTCCCCTATGGTCTTTTATATATATATATGTACATAGACAGAAGGACTTTCTTATTTTCTATGGACAATACCAGAGTAATTTAAACCGGACCTTCCTGACCCGACAGATCCTTTTTGTAATGTTTCTGCTAATTTATATGGGACCCCGCAACAACAGAGTTTGAATTTAATGCTGTCACTTTCCAGTCTGCCGACGGGAAATCCACCACACTCATTTTTAATCTCCCATGGAAGACGTAACATTTTTCTAGACTCATAACTGCTTCAGCACAAATAATGGGCGGTTGATCTTAACACCCCACACACAGCTCTATCCAGTATTGTCAGGAGTCGGAGGACAGGATCAGTATGGCACAGCGGGGTCCCCTTCTTCACAGTTAATGCCGGCCTTCAAAAAAAGATCGTGCCCATGGTGTGGGTGGGATTTTGGGGTGGTCGAGTGTCTCTATCTGTGTATATTAATAAACTCATACAAAGTGTTTCTTACTTTGGCTCCTGAAATTCTGTTATATCAAACAGTGAAGGAGGGTTTGACTGAATATTTAGATATTTAGACTGTGTTTCTTTGTGGCTGTAATAGAGGTATTAAAGACACAGATAATTTGTCATGAATTAAAAATCCAATTTTAACATTACAGGTTTTTTAATTTTATTCAAGAAATCTTAATATGACCTTTTTAAAAAAAAAACATACATTTAAATACAGAAAAATCTGAAGTTAGATATTTTATTTACGACTGTAAGTGCTGCAAGTGAGTCATTTTATGTGAGGTCAACAAACATTTGACCAGGCTTTTCCGGTTATATAGGTACTAGCAAATTATTTTTTTCAACATTTTTAGCCCATTAATTAAGTTATTGAGGCAAACAGAAATTATTGTGAATTTTCTATTAATGCCCTCTGACAATTAAAAATCGTCTGATTATCTAATAAAAGCTGACTAGATTTAATCAAATATTTCCTTGGGGCGGGGATCCAAATGAAGATTAGTTTGATACATTTACATAATAACATAGTACCCTTCTCCGTACTGATACCTTTTAACAATGAGATCCCTCTGATGCTTTGGAAGCTCTCTATGGACCATGGCTTTTGCTGTGGGATGCGACGAAGAAAATTTCAGGAAAGACCAACTAGAGCAGCTGAACTTTATTTGGGGTTAATCGGAGGCACTTTAAATGATTGCAGGTGTATGCTGACTCCTATTTAACACGATTTGGAATGTGATTGCTTAGTTCTGAACACCTCTACATCCCCAGTTATAAGAGGGTGTGCAGACTTATGCAACCACATTATATTTCTTTTTTTCTTCCCTCCACCTAAAATATTTCAGTTTGTTTTTCAATTGAGTTGTACAGTTTATAGGTCCAATTAAAGGTGGAAAAGGTTCTGAAATGACTTATATTTGTCTAATTTTTTTACAGCACAGAAACCTGACATTTTAACCGGGGTGTGGAGACTTTTTATATCCACTGTATATATATATATATATATATATATATGTATATATATATATATATATATATATATATATATATATATATATATATATATATAGTCAGGTCCATAAATATTGGGACATCGACACAATTCTAAACTTTTTGGCTCTATACACCACCACAATGGATTTTAAATGAAACTAACAAGATGTGCTTTAACTGCAGAGTTTCAGCTTTAATTTGAGGGTATTTACATCCAAATCAGGTGAACGGTGTAGGAATTACAACAGTTTGTATATGTGCCTCCCACTTTTTAAGGGACCAAAAGTAATGGGACAATTGGCTGCTCAGCTGTTCCATGGCCAGGTGTGTGTTATTCCCTCATCCCATTTACAAAGAGCAGATACAAGCTCCAGTGTTCATTTCAAGTGTGCTATTTGCATTTGTTGCTGTTAACTCTCAATATGAGATCCAAAGAGCTGTCACTATCAGTGAAGCAAGCCATCATTAGGCTGAAAAAAACAAAACAAACCCATCAGCGAGATAGCAAAAACATTAGGTGTGGCCAAATCAACTGTTTGGAACATAATTAAAAAGAAAGAATGCACCGGTGAGCTCAGCAACACCAAAAGACCCGGAAGACCACGGAAAACAACTGGTGGATGACCAAAGAATTATTTCCCTGGTGAAGAAAACACCCTTCACAACAGTTGGCCAGATCAAGAACACTCTCCAGGAGGTAGGTGTATGTGTGTCAAAGTCAACAATCAAGAGAAGACTTCACCAGAGTAAATACAGAGGGTTCACCACAAGATATAAACCATTGGTGAGCCTCAAAAACAGGAAGGCCAGATTAGAGTTTTCCAAACACCTAAAAAAGCCTTCACAGTTCTGGAACAACATCCTATGGACAGATGAGACTAAGATCAACTTGTACCAGAGTGATGGGAAGAGAAGAGTATGTAGACGGAAAGGAACTGCTCATGATCCAAAGCATACCACCTCATCAGTGAAGCATGGTGGTGGTAGTGTCATGGCGTGGGCATGTATGGCTGCCAATGGAACTGGTTCTCTTGTATTTATTGATGATGTGACTGCTGACAAAAGCAGCAGGATGAATTCTGAAGTGTTTTGGGCAATATTATCTGCTCATATTCAGTCAAATGCTTCAGAACTCATTGGATGGGCGCTTCACAGTGCAGATGGATAATGACCCGAAGCTTACTGCAAAAGCAACCAAAGAGTTTTTTAAGGGAAAGAAGTGGAATGTTACACAATGGCCAAGTCAATCACCTGATCTGAATCCAATTGAGCATGCATTTCACCTGCTGAAGACAAAACTGAAGGGAAAATGCCCCAAGAACAAGCAGGAACTGAAGACTGTTGCAATAGAGGTCTGGTAGAGCATCACCAGGAATGAAACCCAGCGTCTGGTGATGTCTATGCGTTCCAGACTTCAGGCTGTAATTGACTGCAAAGGATTTGCAACCAAGTATTAAAAATTTAAAGTTTGTTTTATGACTGTTAATCTGTCCCATTACTTTTGGTCCCTTAAAAAGTGGGAGGCACATATACAAACTGTTGTAATTCCTACACCGTTCACCTGATTTGGATGTAAATACCCTCAAATTAAAGCTGAAAGTCTGCAGTTAAAGCACATCTTGTTCGTTTCATTTCAAATACATTGTGGTGGTGTATAGAGCCAAAAAGATTAGAATTATGTCAATGTCCCAATATTTATGGACCTGACTCATTATATATATATATATATATATATATATATATATATATATATATATATATATAATGTTGTGTTAGTGTCTCTCATTCATGTCAGACTCTCTGTGACCTCATGGACCGCAACACACCATGCTGATCCACTTGGTATTCATGGCAGAGATACTGGAGTGGGTTTATTGTTGTTGTGAAATCAAAAATGGATTTCTGCAACATGGTCCTGGAACCACAACTTGTCTGAAAAATCGGCAACTTGTCCTAGCCAACGCTTAAGCTATCCTGTGTGGATAAGGAACATATACAAACTGCAGTGAAGGTAGGATTGATCATCTTGGCCTTTTCAAGCCCAATGAAGAGAGCAGGTTGTGGCAACTGGTGGCAGAGGTGAGATCCCTGAGACACAATACCAGGATGGCGGATTACGAGGACATGTCTGCTGCTGCACTTCGTGAGGAGATCAAGGCAAGGACTATGCACATGCCAGGACATACTCTGGAACTCGCCACCAGCGGAGCCATCTAAGGAGGGATTGCCCTAATCAACCCTAGATAGCTGAACCTGTACCAGCCCAACCTTTATTTTTATTTGAGCAACTGGGGAAGCAGTTCCATGACTGCCCTGAAGAGTGGGAGATGTACCCCGCCATTAACCCTGGTCGGGGGACAGTGATTCACCACCCTGATAGCTCAGGTACACATAGAGTGGGGCACCTGGGAGGTGGGGGTGATGGCTGGTTTATCAGCGGATGCCCTGCAGAATGATCTGGGGAACATGGAGTGGCAATACTTCAACATTGTGAACCTGGGGCAAGCGGCAAAGATAGCCGTGGAGAAGCCAGACGATGAAAACTGAACCACAGTGGAGGAAACTAGGGTAAGCCCATCACCTGCTTGGGGGCTATGGCTCCAATGGGCTATTGTAGAGAAGCAAGAGCTGAGCTAGTTCTGAATAGGACCCTAGCAAGGTTTAAGCAGAAAACTACGCAGAGCGAGAAGAGACCTACTGAGAACCAAGGATAATTGTACTGAGTTACCCCCAGCCAGGTAGGGGGGATACCCTGGGTGGATCCCGGGAAGTAAAGATACAGCTAGCCGTCCCTCAGAAGTTTAGATGCCATCTGCTAGAGCTGGCACACACTGTCCTCATATCTGGACACTTAGGGAGAAAAAAGACCCAACATCACCTCACCTGAGTGTTCTACTGGACTTGGGTTAACATGGGTGTCACTTAGTACTGTGACTCCTGTAAATAATGTCAGTAGTACAGACAACTGGAGAAGGATATGCTCTCCCTATGCAACCCTTTATGGACACCGTTTTAAAATGGGTTCCTATCCGTAAGACGCGGAAGAAGACTATGCTACCTTCTACCCAAGGCCATTCCCCTGGCTAAAATTACAGCTACTGCCATAGCAGAAGCTTTAATGGTTGTATTCTCCCAGAGAGGGTTCGCCAAATAAATACTGTCCGATCGGGTTACCAAGTTCATAACTGATCTAACACAAAAGCTGTGGAGGTTATGCCGGATCAATCACCTCAACCTATCACCCCCAAACCAATGACCTATGTGAATGATTCAATGGAAACTTGAATCATCTCTTTGCCTAACTCAAGGTACCGCATGAGTTGACAGTGTTCTCCACTTTTAAACTCCTTTATGGGTGCATTTTTGAGTTTGATTGTGAGAAGCATGGCCGGGGGGGGGGGGGGGGGGGGATATAGGAATGTCTTGCCTTTCTGAAAGTGGTTAGCTGCTCTAGCGGGGATAATCAGGGACCATATTTAGATCACCAAATCTGGACCGAAGTGGTACTATGACCAAGCGAAAAGTGACAGGGAGTTTGAAGGAGGTTCTGATGCTGGTTTTAGTTAGCCAGAACATGTTGCAAGCGGAAACTTAGTCCTTACCGTATATGTTAACTTTAGATCCAAATCCCTCTTATCAACCGGCTGAAGGGGTATCAGAATCGGCCACGTAGTCGGCTTGCTGCCTACCGGCAGAGACTGCAAGGAAAGGCTCCTGCCTGAACTCCTGGAACCAGCTACCCCGACCAGTCAGAGTTTACTCATCAGTCCCCTAACCTCACAAGCCTCTAGAAAGTTCAACTGTCTGATCTATTGGCCCAATAACCCAATTTATTTTCTTTAGCTTCCCACAAGGTGCTCACTGCAGACTGTCCTCCTCTAAAGCAACCCTCCTATAGGATATTGGAGGGAGTAAGGGCCATAACAAACTAGACAGCATGCTCCGGTTAAGGATAATTGAACTGTCCAGCCCGCTATCCTTTCCCTGATTTAAAACAAAATTGTCTCTAGATCAACTGAGCTTGCACACAACAGATCTATGGTTCCTCACGTGAGATAGACACCAAAACCACACCCAGACACTCTGTCTAAAGCAGTGACTAAATAAAAATGGGGGAAAATAAAGTTTATGCTCTCATTCATTTAGAAGGATGGTGTTATTATTATTATTATTATTGTTATAATCATAAATTAATTTCCGGTACCATATAACTTGTCCTGAGTCCCTGCAAATTGGCCCTGGAACCGCAACTTTGAGGAACAGTCAACTTGTCCAAGCCACCGTTTAAGCTGTCCTGTGTGTGGGGATAAGGAACCTATACAACCTGCGGTTAAAATTCAAGCCCAACGAAGAGCGGGTTGTGACATTCCTCACTGGCCCAGAATCAGACATCTTGCATCAGTCAATGCAACCATAGAAATGTAAATGTCCCTTTCACACGCACACCAATGTATCATGGTGTACCAGGGTCGTGAAGAGGAATCAAAATTATTTTTTTCTCATTTTAAACTAGTTTCTTCTGCTTAATTATGCTCTTAGACTCAACGTTTTTCAAACATATACCTTTTTTTCACGGGTAGTGATACTTTAATTTATTGTAATACTAGCGAATTGCCCGTCAAAAAATGACGGCAATGAAATTGTAAGGTAGCTAATGTTGTTTGGTGTGTAGATATAATACATTAATAAATGAATATACTTTACCTATTTGGAAGCATTGTGTTGAAGAGATGTGAATGTGTTTTGACATTGCTGCAGCATTAGTGTTGTGGAGCTTCTCTCTAAGCGTGGTGAATGTGTGCAGTGTAATACTGTGCGTGCGCGAGTCGAAACCGTGCGCGTAGTGTCGTACTTCCGCATTTGCGTTAAATGGCGGTTTATGTGTGTTGTGCGTCTTTGCGTATTGTCCGTTGTTGGTTTGTAGTGGTTTTCGAGTTTCGTGTGGTGTTTTGCGAGTGTGGTGTGGTGTTTTACGTCTGGAGAGTGCTGTAGCCTCGTTTTTGTTTTGTCCGTCGGCCATTTTTTCTCTCGCTTAGCGATTTTATTAGTGTCTAAAGTGTTTTATTTTTATTTAAATGAAGGTGTAACTTGTTTTTTTGAGGTGCTGGATGGTTCCTCTTGCTGTAGGTAAGCTTTTTATGTGTGTGTTGTGTGTATTTATTGTGTTTTAAATGTTTGTATGTCGGCGTGTTGCGTCCGATGTTTGCAAGGTCGTAATGTGTGGTAACGTGTTTCGTAGGTTGTTTGCGTTCCTCGTAAAATTTAGCGAGTGTCGTAATTTGTGTGTCGTGTTTTTTGAGTAGCTCCATGCGAGCAACTGAGGCCCTTGCCCAGTGACCTCGCCAGCAACTGAGGCTCTTGCCCAGTGACCTCGCTACGCGAGGGCCGCGGGCTCGCTATGCGAGCCCGCAAGCGTGAGCAACGACCCGTACGCTCACAACTATATATGTGATTGTAATATATATATATATTTTTTAAGAGCCACTTAAAATATGGAAAATCTTGATATTTTTGTGAACTAATCAACAGAACTAACATTAGCAGCTGTGGTGTAGAGAATAGCACAGCAGCTATATGGGCTGGTGTCATGAATATGCATCCAAGCTTCCTGCAGGTGTCTGATACTGTTAGTAACATGTCTACTGCCATTAAAGCAAAGCTGAATAAAAAAAATTGTTGAAAACTCAAGATTTTATTTATTAATTTTAAACTTTCCTAAAACTCCTCCTATGAGGCAAAATATGGCACTTCAGATGTCCTTTATATAAATAGTTCTAGAAAGGTTAAAGTTGTATCACTGCCAGTGGTAGTTTTCATCTAGGCCCTATGTAACTAAAACCAGCCAGATGCCGATAGAGCGACTCTTTCCAATTGGCGCCCCGAGATGATATCACAGCAGTGCTGTGGAAAGCCTAATGTACTTTTCACCCCCTCTTCATCAGATCATTGTTGGTTACCTGTAGGCATTTTTTTTAGGTTATTGAGCCTAGGAGCTTTTTCAACAGGCAGATTTGTAATATATTTAGGGGATACTTTGGCTCTCTAGGAATTTTGTTTAGCTTGATATGTGTGATTCATTTAGGATAATTTACAGCAATTTAATTTGAATTATCACATGTCGATTTATTTTTTAACAGGGAACAAATTTTATTTGAACACCTTTTTGTGGATCTTTTCTGTTTCATACCACAAATTAATTTGTTGAAAAATAACTTTTATTGTTCAATTAAAAATACTTTTGTTAAAATACGGACGTTTAAAATTTGAGATAATATTCTCAGTATAGTTACGACGTTTCTATAATCCAAATTTTATTAATATTCATAATTTATTATTCATAGCAATAGCTTTTTTGTTTTGTATCTTTAAAATGTATAATTGCAGGGTTATACAGTCTTCTGGCAGATATTGTAAGGTGCTAATGTGCATAAATTTGTGCTTTTAATAACTGCTTATAAAGTGCAATTTGTGTGTGCTTGATGTTCTGTGCAAACTCAAATGATTTTATTAGCAAAAAGTGCTGAATTTTAATACTGTGAATGTTCACATTCACATCTTACAATACCTGCCAGAAGACTATATAACCTTGCAATTATGCATTTAAAGATACAAAACACAAAAGCTATTGCTACGAATAATAAATTATGAATAATAATACAATTTGGATTATAGAAACGGTATAACTATAATGAGAAAATTATCTCAGATTTTAAACGTCCGTATTTTAACAAAAGTATTTTTAATTGAACAATAAAAGTTATTTTTTTAACAAATTAATTTGTGGTATGAAACAAAAAAGATCCACAAAAAGGTGTTCTAATATCCACTATGAATTGACTGTATCAATCCATATCTAAGCATTTATCATTGAACTTAACATCTTAGGATAAAATGTTCAAACGTTATAGACGGTCATAAAAATAAGCTGTCAACAATTTTTATTTGTTGCATCAGAAACAGGGTATTTGATAATGTGTCACATTTTGTTTGTTTTTCCAAATAAAGGTGTGCGCAAAAAACAAAAAAAACATTCAAAAGCTTAACTGCTCTTGGAAATCTTTGAAAATGTATTTACATATAAATGATAATTTACAATGAACTGTGATTTACTTCTAGCAAGTAAAGTGTGTTTATTAATTGTGTGCACTATTTTTTGTCCAGATGAGTAGGCAGAAGCTAATATAAACAGGGGAAGGGCCAAACTTGTGAGCTTGCAAACACCTCTACTGTCAAGTGCAGTTTTTAGTATAAGTGTAGGAGTTTAAATAAAAGGGAGGGAGCTCAAAGAAAAGAGAGCAAAGTTATAGTGCAGAAAAGGAAAGAGAAGGAGAGGGGGAAAAAAGGTTTCATTTTTTTATTTATTTTTATTTAACGCTTTACACAAATATATTGTTTTTATTTTTGTTCATTTATTTTTCCCACTGAATTTTTGTAAACAATATTTATGAGTCAGTCTAGTGGCAACCTTACTCCGTGTACATCCTGTCATATGTATGCACTACTGGAACAGATGATACACTGAGCACAGGTTAGCTGGGGCTAGCATGGAGGGTGGAGATGCGGCTAGTGAGGATGTCCAGGGAGGGAGCTGGGTTACAGTTAGAAGGGGAATCAGGGGGAACAGGAGGATGTAGGCCACTACTGAGTTGGAAAACCCCAACAGATTTGCCAGATTGAGTGAAACTGATGGGGATGTCCATTCAGGAATGGCAATGCCAGATAGAGCTGTTCCCTATAACAGACGGTAGAACAGTTCTACTGGAGGAGTGGGAGGGCAGATTAGGCAGACAGACAGGCTTTGGTGGTAGGGGACTCTATTATTAGGAAGGTAGACTGGGTGATTTGTCACCCAGATCCCAGCAACCAAACAGTTTGCTGTCTCCTGGGTGCTCGGGTTCAGCATGTTGTGGATCGGGTAGATAAATTATTGGGAGGGGCTGGAAATGAGCTAGTTAGTGGAAGATGGAGTGTCCTAAATAATGATTTTAGAGAACTAGGGAATAAGCTTAAAGCAAGGACCTCCAATGTACTATTTTCTGTGCCACGTGCTAGCCCAGGTACACAGAAGGAGCTTAGGGAGGTTAATGCATGGCTAAAAAAGTGGTGCACTAAGGAGGGGTTTGGGTTTTTAGAGCACTGAGCTGACTTCTCACTTGGGTACAATCTCTATAGCAGGGATGGATTGCACCTTAATGAACTAGTAAGTGGGGGGGGACTAAATGAATGTAATGGGGTAGAAGGGGTTAAGGGATGAATTAACTACCCATGTGGGAGGAGATGGGGGGAGGGTTAGTATAGTCAGTAGGAAGGTATTAAGTAAGTCAAGTACAGAAGCAGGCACCTCAAAATTACAAACTCATAACATAAGGTGTATGCTTGCTAATGCCAGAAGCTTGCCAGGAAAAATTGGAGAGTTAGAACTATTGGCAATTAATGGAAAATGGGATTTACTAGGCATTACTGAAACATGGTGGGATGAATCTCATGACTGGACTGTTAATCTGGATGGTTATAACCTATTTAGGAAAGATAGAGGCAATGGTAAAAGGAGAGGAGGGATTTATCTGTATGTTAAGCCTGAATTTAAGCCTATAGTTAGAGAAGATGTTTATGGTGGAACTAGCGGTAATGTTGAATGTTTGTGGGTGCAATTAAATAGCTGATAGTGAGGAAATACAATTATTGTTACATATTGGAAATGCAGCTAAGCATGGGCAAGTTCTAATAATGGGAGATTTTAATTACCCTGAAATAAACTGGATAAATGAGACCAGCAGTTCAGCTAAGGGGAGCAGGTTCTTGAGTACACTCAGGGATCATTATCTGGCCCAGGTTATACAAGAGCCTACTAGAAATGAGGCTATCCTGGATTTAGTTATCACAAATAATACTGATATAGTATCAAATGTTGGAATAGGGCAGCCTTTGGGAAACAGTGATCACAACACTGTCTCATTTGAGATTAAATTAAAAAAACAAAACTGTAAGGGGCCAACAAAAACTCTTAATTTTAAAAGGGCAGATTTTAAGAGTCTAAGGGCAGTGATACAAAGTATAGACTGGGACAGAGAACTGGCAGGTAAAACTATTGAACAGATATGGACAACATTTATATCATTACTAAATATACATACTTATCACCATATATCATGTGGGAATAAAAGTAAAAGGGGTTAATCACAACCCTTGTGGCTTAACAATGATTTAAAGATCAAGATACAGAGTAAATAACAGGCATTTAAATTATACAAACAAGAGGGGACAGAGACTGCTTTACGTAAGGAAATCAATAAGGCTTGCAAAAGGGCAATTACACTGGCTAAAATAGAAAACGGAAAATTAGTTGCAAAAGAGAGTAAGACTAACGCTTGCGGGCTCGCATAGCCAGGGCCTCAGTTGCTGCCATGGAGCGCCGAAGGCGCTCCTTGCTAGCAACTGCGACCCTCGCAAACTTTACGTCGCAACGCAAACAACATACGAGACACGTTACCACACATTACGACCTCGCAACAATCAGACGCAACTCGTGAACATTACAAAATTCAAAACACAATAAATACACACAGCACATACATAAAAAGCTTACCTACAGCAAGAGGAAGCATCCAGGACCTCAAAAAAACAACTTACACCTTCATTTAACTAAAAATAAAAGAGTTTAAACACTACAAAATTCACTAAGCAAGAGAAAAAATGGCCGCCGAACAAAACGAAAACGAGGCTACAGCACTCTAACGACGCAAAACACCACAAGAAACACGCAAAACACCACAAAACACCTACGGATATTCCGCTAAGACGCATACCACACATTACCCACCATTTTACGCCAATGCGGAAGTACACAACTACGCTAACGGTTTTGTCTCGCACACGCACACTATTACACTGCACACATTCATCACGCTTACACAGCAGCTCCACACCACTAATACTGCAGCAACATCAAAACACATTGACAGCTCTTCAACACAATGCTTCAAAATAGGTAAAGTATATTAATTTATTAATTGTATTATATATTTCAGTAGTACACACAAAATACCATTATTTACCTTACAATTTCATTGCCGTAATTTTTTGACGGGCTATTCTCTAGTATATACACTGCTCAAAAAAATAAAGGGATGTACTGATGTACTGGCCTGTCTCCTGGTAGCGCCTCCATGCTCTGGACACTACACTGACAGACACAGCAAACCTTCTTGCCACAGCTCGCATTGATGTGCTATCCTGGATGAGCTGCACTACCTGAGCCACTTGTGTGGGTTGTAGACTCATGCCTCATGTCTCATGCTACCACTAGAGTGAAAGCACCACCAGCATTAAAAAGTGACCAAAACATCAGCCAGAAAGCATAGGAACTGAGAAGTGGTCTGTGGTCACCACCTGCAGAATCACTCCTTTATTGGGGGTGTCTTGCTAATTGCCCATAATTTCCACCTGTTGTCTATCCCATTTGCACAACAGCATGTGAAATTAATTGTCACTCAGTGTTGCTTCCTAAGTGGACATTTTGATTTTACAGAAGTGTGATTGACTTGGAGTTACATTGTGTTGTTTAAGTGTTCCCTTTATTTTTTTGAGCAGTGTATATATAGTTGTCATAACTGCGGGTTGTCCAGAGCTGTTGCTAACGCTGCGGCCCTCGCGAAGCGAGGGGCCGCATTTGCGGAGGTGGAGGCTCCATCCGCGACCGCAAAATTTACGGACTTAGAATCCGCACATACAAGCCGCGTGAGTTAGAGAAAAAAAAATTACGACTTCGCAAAAATACATTACTGCCCGAAACCCGCAAACACGAAAACAAAATACACAGAACAAACACATAAAAAGCTTCCCCACAGCAAGGGGGAGCACCCAGCACCTCTAAAAATGAAGTTACACTGCAATTTAAGTCTAAATTTAACACTTTAGACGCCCGAAAACCCCTAAGCGAGAGAAAAAATGGCCACCGAAAAAAAACAAAGCTAAGCACGCAAAACTACTACACTTACTCGCAAAACACAACTAACACTTAATGCGGCACGTAACACACAGTATACGGCACGTACAAGACCACCATTTCACATAAAACTGAGAACTATTACACGCAAAGTGGCAGATGGAATGCAAATTGAAGCTTGGAACGCAAATTGCGCATGCGTATTGCGTGTTAACGCTTTGAACCTTCTCAAAGTTTATAAACACTGCCCACTTTCCAGAAAATTCTACATTTCGCCTCAGGTGATGAACAGTGTGGCTGGACAGTTCACTTTTGCCGTTAATTCAGGAGAGAATTCATTCAGAATTTACTACTTTACAGTCTGCAAATTACAACAGAGGTAAGCTATAATACATTTCATTAATTAAGAACTACCCAAAATAAAAAGACTCAAAAATTACTTGCAAAAAATAAAAAAACAACTGCATTGATGTCTACTTTTTAAAGACACACATATGTCTATGTGCCGTATCACAATCACAATTCAACTGCAAAAAAAGGCCAAAATAGATTCAACTCCCTGCCATTTCAAGAAATAGAATCATTTCTGCAAAAAATCAACAGCGTCACTGAGGATTTTGCAGGGTGGAGTGTGAAAACAGAATTATTTCTAACAACACAAAGAAAGAAGAAGAGGTAAGATGTAAAAATACATTACATTCACTAAAACACCATGCTCTTACAAAACAACCACTAAATATATCACTAACAATTTACTCTGCTCTTTTCAAATAGACACTGTGTGAAGACTGCATCATCAACATTGCCAGGAGGGGACCCTCTGTCATTGATACACCAAGAAGACTTCAATCAAGGTATAGTATAAGAAGTACAACTGAGAAATGAAAATTTACTATTTGCTGCCCGCCAATCTGAAATTGAAAATAATAACAAACAACAATCCTCTAATACTAATTACAGCCAACACAACACCCCACAATTCCAAAAATAAGAATAACACATGCAAAATAAAATTAGACATCTTTAGTAGCCAAAAAACTGTGAGCCAAAACTATAGAACAAATCCAAGTGGCGGGCACAAAACAAATATTATAACCAATACTGCTAACATATACAAAATAGAAGAAGGATTCACATTTAGCCTGCAAGAACCTGTAACCCTAAAGCATAACCTAAATCTAAATCCCAAAACTGGTGCACACAAACCAGGAAAGTCTAACAAATCTTGCTAACTCCAAAAAAATGCAACACCCATTCCTGCAACAAATTGTAACCCTAACCCAGAACGGAAATTACTCATCCCAAAAGTGAGGGACACAAAACAGTATAGTATAACAAACATTTACAACACATACACAATTCAAAAAACAAGAAGCTGCTTTTGTCTGCAGAAAACTACAAGACTAAACCAAGAACACTACTAGAACTGTGCCATATACAAAACAGGATACTACTAAATAATTGCAAGTGCTCAACCCTTTCACACACACTTTCAAATATGCACTCTTTTACAGACAAACAAGAAAACAACTATGCAAATACATTCGCTTACAAAAAATAAGATGCTGTTCTTCAAATCAATATTTCACTCAAATTTCTCTTCATCTTTTCCAACAGACACTGCGGGAAGACTGTCGCACGAAGATTTTCAAAACCGGATACAGTGACAAGAACAAACAACTGACACTTAGAATAACAAGGTAGAGTATAACAAGTACAAAAAGAGAAACTATAACAGCATGTTTGCTAAATACCAAAGTCACAAACAAAAAAAGAAAGAAATAAGAATAAAACAGTAACAAGAATAATACAGCTAAAGAACGATCCTTCAACTAAATCTTTTAGCGCCAACAACCGATAACACTAAGCCCTATCTTAAATCTATTACCACAAACATACTGCACACAAAACAGGATCTTACAACTAATACTTGCAACACATATCAAATTCAATAAAAATTACTCTTCTATCGCCACTAAACTACAACATGAAAACCACAACCTAAACAGATTCACAAATTAGTATACTAGAACAAATCTTATTAACTTTTCCAAAATGCAACAAGCAAGTCTCTTTTAGGGACAACACCCTACAGGCCCAACAGTACTACCTAATACTACACTGACAAAAATTGCCTACCAAAAAAAAATATATAAAACAATATTACTAACACTTACTAACTTGATGCAAATAGCCCATTTTACCCAATAGGACCATAAGCCAACCCTATAAAGATGAAATCAAATAAATAACAGCCCCAAAACAATTACACCACTAAAAAATACTACTAACACATAACAATTTCACTCTTCAAACACTTTCTCCTACATTAACCTACAACCCAAAATCTGTAACAACAACACTGTTGCACAGAAAACAGCATACCAACAAAAGCAGACGAAATGCACTTACTGAAATAATTCTAATTAGTAACCAAAATAATAATACAATGTTTTTATTTACAGATTAAGATGGCGGATACTGACAAGACACAGGAAAAGAAAAGACGACAAAATAGAGAACGACAAAAAACATGGGCAAAGCAGCAGACGCCCGAGCAGAAGGAAATTTGCAGAGAAAAAGAACGCAAATGACTTGCAACTAAAAGACTAGCAGCTGAAAAAATAAAAACAACCCCTAAGAAGGCAACAAAAAAACAAAAACATTTAGAACCTGTTGCGGAACAATCACATACTATTTCTACTGATGACTTACACACTGACATTGACATATGTTCTTCAAATTGTCCTTTACTTAAGTCTTTAGCAGTAGAGCTTCATAATTGTGGTGAGATGAATATTCCCTGTCAGTTTTGTGAGGCTTATTATTTTAAACAGGAGAGACCCAGAGATGGCCAATGTATTAGTTGCTGCCAAAAAGGCAAGTTTAGAAAGGAAAGAATTTCCAATCTATTTACAAAATATTATGACTGAACCTACATTTCAAAACTACAACAATTTTAAGACAAACATAAGATCCTACAATAGTGCCATATCCTTTGCATCTATGGGGGTGTAGCGGAACCCATCACTGTTTTAAACTGTTTTATGATTATTATGGTTAAAATATGATCCTACTATATGTATGTTGGTTGATGTTCTACAGAATATATTGGCTCAGAATATTAGCCAGACTTTTGCAGACCTAGGCTAATAGATAATCCTGTTACAGAGATTCAAGAGATAAGAAAGTTGTAAAGGATCCTTGCATTTTCCAAAGTGTTTTCATTCTCTGATAAGAACAAAGAAGCATGATCTAATTAATGTCTGATTGTATCCAAGTTGCCAGGGAGGTGTGACCCACCTATTGTCCTATATGTGTATTGTATGGGGGATATGTGCAATGTCTGTGTGTTATGTGTAAAAACATACTTTTACTAACTTTTGAACCCCTGGTCTGATTCATGCCATTTTTGTATATGTTGTTCCCCTGGGTGAGAGATATTGAACGGTGCTGGACTTAAAGGTGTACCCCCTGTATTTGGGGTACATCCAGAATGTGGTTAAAATTGTGTCTGTTTTAATTGTGTTACCTGTTATCTGAGGGGAGGAGACGTGGGGGTTGAACCATGTATATAATTGGCTGTGATAATTATGTGGGTGTAGCCCTTCAGAGGGCACCATTGCATAAAAGGAGATTCCCTGTCATTAAAGAGATAGTTCTACTTGACCCTTCAAAACGTAGCCTTGTCTCGTTATTGGAGGGGATCGCTATCATACTGGGGATTGCTATGCTTTTGCATACTCCCTTGAGCTGTAACTACTGAACGCTTGTTCCTGATGTACTATCCTTGGAGTCTGTGGTGGTTTTGGTGTCCGGTACGGTGCTTGTAGGCCTCGACGCAAACTAGGACGCGTCTATCAACGGAGGTACCCGGTCGGGGTGCCAGTAGATCCGTTACATTGGTGGCAGTGGTGGGATGGCGTCCTAGTAAGAGGAAAAGCAGCACGGAGACACCGGTAACGTTTGGAGTTACAAATTGAGGGCAACGCTAGTATCCGTACAGCGCCCCTAGCTACAGCAGGATGGAACCGGCTAGTTTTCAGACAGCGTTTCATGATGAGGAGGAGGAGGCGGCCGCGGACTACAGGGATGCAGACAGAAAGGAACTCTGGTATGATGCCCTGGAAGATGCCCAATGGCGGCGAGGTGAGAGTCTCCCCAGTGATGAGCAGCGGCTACAGAAGCATGTGGCGATGCGGATGTATCTATTGGGAGAGCAGCCCCTGGATGAGTGGGTGACAAGACTAGAAACCCTGGTATGGCGAGAGATCTGGCTAGACAACGCATACCAGGCCCTCTGGTGGCATACCGTTCGACTTACCCCCTGGACGTCTGAACACGACTTACCGGAGGGGGATGATTATGATGGCCCGGGTTTATTATGGGATGCCTTGGAGGACGATATTGATCTTGGCAGCACGGAGGGGTCTAGGTTTTGGGACATCTACGACTACCGGATGGGCATGTATGTCTGGGATGACGAAGGCGAGGTGAGCAAAGACATGACCCACCTGGTAACGAGAGAGTGGGAGCTGGAGCAGGACTACCAACACCTGCTCAGCCTTGTGCAGCCCCAACCTACTCGACAAGCAGAACCAGACTTCATTGACTGGTCCTGGGATGACCTCCAGATGGCAGGTAGAGATGGGACCGAGGTCTCTCTACCGGCCCTACAGGGAGCTGAAGGTGTCGTCCTTCCCCCCCAGCGGCAGTGTGAACCCCAGGGGGCAGAAGGTGTCGTCCTTCCCCCCCCAGCGGCAGTGTGAACCCCAGGGGGCAGAAGGTGTCGTCCTTCCCCCCCAGCGGCAGTGTGAACCCCAGGGGGCAGAAGGTGTCGTCCTTTCCCCCCAGCGGCAGTGTGAACCCCAGGGGGCAGAAGGTGTCGTCCTTCCCCCCCAGCGGCAATGTGAACCCCAGGGAGCAGAAGGTGTCGTCCTTCCCCCCCAGCGGCAGTGTGAACCCCAGGGGGCAGAAGGTGTCGTCCTTGCCCCCCAGCGGCAGTGTGAACCCCAGGGGGCAGAAGGTGTCGTCCTTCCCCCTCAGCGGCAGTGTGAACCCCAGGGGGCAGAAGGTGTCGTCCTTCCCCCCAAGCGGCAGTGTGTACCCCAGGGAGCAGAAGGTGTCGACCTTCCTCCACAGCGGCAGTGGGTACCCCAGGGGGCCAAAGGTGTCGTCCTTCCCCCCCAGCGGCAGTGTGAAACACAGGGGGCAGAAGGTGTCGTCCTTCCCCCCCAGCGACAGTTTACCCTAACCAGGGGAGACACCAATCTCCCAGACAGCGCAGATGGGACCGTGGTCTCTGCGCCCACAGCTTGTCCAGATCCCCAACTACCATCACTGGGACAACCGGAGGAGGGGGTAAGTACAAATTCCCCTCCCCAGCTAACTTCTAATGTGGCCCCAGGGTTAACAGAGGAAATGTTAACCCCCACTGACCCCCACGTTTCCCTGGCTACTGAGCCGGAATATGTCCCAAGTACCCCAGCAGAAGAGCTGACAGCGGGGCAGAGTGCAGTCGGCCTCTGCCCTCCCTTTGTCCCTTGTACAGAGCAGGATGTCCTGCAGGTTATACCAGCAGAAGAGCTGGCATCAGGGCAGAGTGCCGCTGGCCTCTGCCCCTCAAGTCCCCTCAGCGTGTTGCCCCATCACCACAGCAAAATATCCAGGTACCTGGTTAGACTTCCCCCCAAAGGAGAGATGTGTGACGAAGTGCCCTTCGCCACTTTGGCTTGGAGAGGACTGTTTGCCAGCCTCCTGCCCTGCGACTATGGCCCTGGGACATATTGCCCTTTGGAACCAGTGTTTGGCCATACCAGAGTGTATGTCACTCATTCTGGCCCTTTACATACAGGGGGGTCATTCTGTACTTGCCCTGTGTGAACCATGATACCCCAGATAACTGTGCCATGAAGCCCATTCATATAATGAAAGACTATGGGAAAGACTTTAGCTACATGGCAATTGAACTGTGTGAAGAGGATCTGAGCGCTATTCGGTGATTTTGTGCGCTCAGATCCCAGCTACCTGGGGATATGGGAAATGTGAGTAAATGTGAATTGCAGTAATGCTGATGGGTTGTCAAACTAGAGAATTGACCAACAAATACTTTTGTCCGGACATCCCCAGGCCGATCCGTTGGGATCAGACCGTGTATGCCGGCTTATGGTCACGGGGGAGGTGTGTAGCGGAACCCATCACTGTTTTAAACTGTTTTATGTTTATTATGGTTAAAATATGATCCTACTATATGTATGTTGGTTGATGTTCTACAGAATATATTGGCTCAGAATATTAGCCAGACTTTTGCAGACCTAGGCTAATAGATAATCCTGTTACAGAGATTCAAGAGATAAGAAAGTTGTAAAGGATCCTTGCATTTTCCAAAGTGTTTTCATTCTCTGATAAGAACAAAGAAGCATGATCTAATTAATGTCTGATTGTATCCAAGTTGCCAGGGAGGTGTGACCCACCTATTGTCCTATATGTGTATTGTATGGGGGATATGTGCAATGTCTGTGTGTTATGTGTAAAAACATACTTTTACTAACTTTTGAACCCCTGGTCTGATTCATGCCATTTTTGTATATGTTGTTCCCCTGGGTGAGAGATATTGAACGGTGCTGGACTTAAAGGTGTACCCCCTGTATTTGGGGTACATCCAGAATGTGGTTAAAATTGTGTCTGTTTTAATTGTGTTACCTGTTATCTGAGGGGAGGAGACGTGGGGGTTGAACCATGTATATAATTGGCTGTGATAATTATGTGGGTGTAGCCCTTCAGAGGGCACCATTGCATAAAAGGAGATTCCCTGTCATTAAAGAGATAGTTCTACTTGACCCTTCAAAACGTAGCCTTGTCTCGTTATTGGAGGGGATCGCTATCATACTGGGGATTGCTATGCTTTTGCATACTCCCTTGAGCTGTAACTACTGAATGCTTGTTCCTGATGTACTATCCTTGGAGTCTGTGGTGGTTTTGGTGTCCGGTACGGTGCTTGTAGGCCTCGACGCAAACTAGGACGCGTCTATCAACGGAGGTACCCGGTCGGGGTGCCAGTAGATCCGTTACAGGGGGCAACATTAGCTGCTAATGTACCAGGACATGGTCCTTACTGTTTTAAAGTCTAAGGCCAAATTTATCATCGTACTTCCCATTTACATCCAGAGGAAGGAGAGCAAAAATGTGCTCAACTATATGTCCTAGATACAATGGAAGCTGTTGACCAACGTATGCAGATGGAAGAAAATAAAAAATGCTTACCTAGTGTTTTTATAGAGCTAGATAAAATGATGGCAAATAACATAAAAAATTAGCAGAAGTAGAAAATGAACAACAACTTCATGCACAAATACATCAATTGCCAATCCCAAGGGTCAATATGGTGCTTAAAAGAGATAGACATACTGATAAACGCTGTTATAACTTGCCAACATCAAATGAGGTTGCAATGGTGTTTCAAAATGATGAAGGAGAACCACCATTTCAAAGATACATTAGAATATATTGTAGAAATCAGGAGCAACCATTCATTAATATCAATATCTTAAGTACTAATTTAGATCCAATGACATATCAAACATTTTTTCCACATGGAGAACCAGGTTGACAACCAAAATTAACCCTTCCAAGTTACCCAAATTCTAAAGTGCGAGTGGAAAATAATATTTCCATGCTTGAATTTAAAGTAACTCAAATTGCCATTCGAAATTGATTCAATCCAATTTTATGTGGGGGAAAACTAACACGACAATGGATTATTGATTCCTATTTGCAAGTTGAGGCCAATAATTTAAACTTTATAAAATATCAACAAGATAAACTACGTGTAGAACAGTATTGTGGATTAATGGATTATGTTGCTGAGGTTGCTACAAGCAGAGACATGACAGCTGGCAAAGCCATCATTTTACCATCATCTTTCCAGGGATCTCCTCGCAATATGCGAGAAAGATACAATGATTGTCACCAAATTTTGGAAACCTGATTTATTTATTACATTTACATGTAATCCACAATAGCCAGAGATTACGCAAAATTTCCTAATTGGCCAAACTGCTTCAGATAGACCAGATTTAGTAGCCCGAGTATGTAAAATAAAATTAAATGAATTACTACGTGACATAACCATCAGTCAGTTATTTGGAAAATGTCTGGCTTATGTTTATACAATTGAATTTAAAAAAAGAGGACTTCCACATGCACACATTCTTATCATCCTTCAAGAAAAACATAAGTTAGATACTGGTGACAAAGTAGATTCTGACATTATTGCTGAACTACCAGATCCAAAAATACATGGTAGACTATATGAGATTCTAACTCCTCGTATGATTCACGGAACATGTGGAGATCCTAATCCACAGTCACCATGTATGGAAAATAAGAAATGTACTAAAGAATTCCCTAAAGATTATCGAGATAAAACTTATGCTAATTGTGATGTCTATCCATTATATAGAAGAAGAGAAGGCCAAACTGCCATCATCTGCGGCAAAAAAGTCGACAACAGATATGTAGTCCCATACAATCCACATTTACTCATGAAGTATAATGCACACATTAATGTAGAAGCCTGCACTTCTATAAAATCCATAAAATATTTGTACAAATATATTTACAAAGGCTATGATGCAGCTACTGTAGTTGTCAAAAGTGCAGAAAATAATGAACCCACTGAGTTAGTACATGATGAACTTGCATCTCATGTAGATGCTCGCTATGTAAGTGCGCCAGAAGTTATGTGGCGTCTACTAAAATTTGAAATGCACAATCGATCACATGCAGTATATCGATTAGCTGCACATTTGCCACAAAGACATTAAGTGTTTTTCCATGGTGGCAATGAAACAAATGCTTTAGCACAAAGTGAGCAGTGCCACACTACACTAACTGCATGGTTCCTATTAAATTTGACTGACTTAGAGGCAAGAGAATTCTTATACATTGACATTCCATACCATTATGTTTTTGTTAATGGATTATGGCAAAAAAAAAAAGGCGTGGAACTAAAATAATACCACAAATTTATACTGTAAGTCCAAGAGACTTTGAACGTTTCTGCTTACGACTACTACTTCTAAATGTTCCTGGTGCACAAAGTTTTGAACACTTAAGAACTTTTAATGACATAGTATATGAATCATTTCATTTAGCTGCGCACCATAGAAACTTCCTAGCTGATGATACAGAATGGGAAAGATGTCTAGAAGAAGCAGCACTATGTCAAATGCCACGGCAGATGAGGGAACAATTTGCATTTATTTGTATTTTCTCAAATGCTCCAAATGCATGAGCTTTGTGGGACAAATTTAAAACTAATATGGCTGAAGATGTTTTGCAACGATACAATGAGCCGATTGCCCAATTAAGAGCATTAATTGAAATCCAAGAGGTCTTTTT
This sequence comes from Discoglossus pictus, assembly GCA_027410445.1. Lineage (NCBI taxonomy): Eukaryota > Metazoa > Chordata > Amphibia > Anura > Alytidae > Discoglossus > Discoglossus pictus. Next base: position 57,107,442 of record CM050174.1, read on the forward strand.
AACTCATGGATTAAGTTGTGCAAGTTTTAATCTGCCAGATCCAGGCCTTATAGACGACATCAACTTTGAAGACTATGACATTCAACTACAAAGAGAAAGAACTGATGAAAGACTTGCAACTTTAAATACATTACAATTGCAAGCATTTAATGCTATCGAAAATGCACTAGATGATGACATGGTAAAAGAGCATTATTTCTATCTCGATGGACCTGGTGGATCAGGCAAAACTTATCTATATAATTTATTGATGAATTTTGTACGAGCAACTACTGGAATTGCCGCACTTTTTTTAGAAGGTGGAAGGACTGTGCATAGTGGATTTAAACTACCAGTCCCTATTTTAGAAACATCTGTGTCCGATATTAGAATGACATCATTACAAGGCAAAAAAAATAAAAATAAAAAATTAATTATAATAGATGAGGCTACAATGATGTCATGCCATGCCCTACAATTTATTGACCGTTTGCTTCGTGAAATCATGGATAATACTTTGCCATTTGGTGGAAAAGTCATATTGTTAGGTGGCGATTTTAGACAAACATTACCTGTCGTTGTACATGGAAATCGAACAGACATTATCGAAACATGTATAAAGTCAAGTACACTATGGAAACATTTTACCCATCTTCAATTACAACAAAATATGAGATCAGATGGGCTGAGGAAAGAGATAAACACGCTAAACCAGAGAATGCAATACCTCAAAAAAAGCTCAGCACGATAGAAGGGACATAGACCATAATGTCTCCAAAATTCAAGTGCTGGAAACGCAGATAGAGGATCTAGAAAATAGATCCCGCTGATACAACATACGCATAAGAGGTACTCCTACCAAGGTAACTGACGTGCTGCAGTATGCCAAGGCGGTAATACACTCTATCCTTCCCACTTGCGAGGAATCAGTGTGGGCTATCGAGAGAGCGCACAGAGCGCTGGGAGCTACAAGAGACCCTAACATCCCTAAAGATATTATACTCAGGTTCGTTCAGCAGAGGGCAAGGGATCTAGTCCTCTCGGAAGCAAGGAAACTTAAAGAAATACTAGGACTAGATGGAACAAGACTACAAGTATACATGGACCTGGCACCACTAACCCTACAAAAAAGAAGGGACATGAAGCCATGTCTACAAACTCTAGCCCAGCACAAAATATTATACAAATGGGGATTCCCAATTTACCTGTTGTTTCAATACAAAGGGCGGTCCTATAGGGCAAGAACTCTGGAGGAATGCAAAGAAATATTAAACAATCTCCATCTCGCAGCAGAAAGAGAACCAGAGGAAAGACCAGGATCTAGCAACACAACCAGCCCCGAAAGGAATAGGCTAGATCACTTTGCAAAGAAACCAAGGACTGCAACACGCACCACTGCCACAGCGTCTAATGCCTGTACTGATTCATCAGAGACACCAGACGCAGTGGAACCATCAAGATCACGCTAGATTCCAGGGATGGCAAACAGAACTTTCAAAAAAGGAGTCAGACTCCAAACTAAAAGGCTCTTAGTAGCTTGACAGGCATTTTAGCACAACAGACTAGCTGACAACCTAGCTCTCAGTTAATAGCAGAAGCAACAGAATAGACCAAGGATAATCCAGCTTCCTAGACCAATAAAGTATCTAATCAGTAAATAGAAGAGCTATCTGGAAAGCAGAGTAACCCTTGGCATAGCTACCATAAGTAACAGAGATGGCTGGCTACAGACCATCATAAGGTACTTAAGTTGAGTAAGGTTTGACAGGAGAAAATTCATAATGCACCAGTTTAGAGATTGCTTTCTACCAGTAGGGTCAAAGAAGGTAGATAGGGGATATGCCTTAAACCCTAACGAAATGGAAACAATTTGTTTTCTTGGGAGAAATAGCAATAGTTGTATGTATGTTACAATGAAGCCATGATTACTGGTTAACATGTTTTTATTTTTGTTCGTACCTACATGTACCTACCAACATTCTTCTCGCCTGACGACGCTGACTCTCGGGGCACAAGGTGGGGTGTGCGTCCTCGACACCTTTGCAGGGGGTAGCAACAGAACGGCCACAAGGCAAATGTCAGTTAATGTTCACTCTAGCCACCAAACAACACTTGACAAGAGACATGTCAGACATAACACATAATATAATAACCCACAATGAAGGGATTCAATTACCCATTCTAGAGGCGAAAAGCCTTCCTTTTCTACAGACGCTACAAACCAGCAATACTCTTCCTCCAAGAGATACATTTTGCAGAGGGAAGAGTTCCTGTTTTCCTCCATAAAGAATACCCTACTTATTACACATGCAACCAGAAATCTAAGAAAGGAGGTACAGCAATATTAATACACAAAAATTTACCATTTGTCCTAGAGAAACAAATCAAAGATAAGGAAGGAGACTTTTTAATCGTAACGGGAACCATCCTTAAGTTGAGAGCCTCACTGGTAAACCTATACGCCCAAACTACCAACCCACATGCCGCTCTAATAAGGTTGCTGAATACGCTCAAACAAATAGACAGGGGAAAAGTAATACTTGGGGGAGACTTAAACTTAGCGCTCCAGCCATTTTTGGACAGATCAGGAGTAACTTCCTACACTAGGTACGCTAAAAAGCTAAATCTTATTCATACATTATTTAAGGAGCTGGAGCTGGTTGACGCCTGGAGGGGGCTCCACCCAACGGATAGACAATACACTTATTTTTCCCCCAATCACTCCACATATTCAAGGATAGATGCACTGCTACTGCACACATCAATGTTTAACCACACACAAGAAGCCCAAATAGTTGCATGCCCATGGTCTGATCACTCCCTTATATGTTTAAATATAAATCTAAGGCAAGACCTAACCCATAGACCTATGTGGCGCCTAAACGAAAAGACAATATCTATCCCAGAGGTTCAACAACAAATAGAAGAGGAAATAAAAACATATTTTGAACACAATGACATACCAGAGACAGAGATGGGTTGGACATGGGCAGCACACAAAGCCTACATGAGAGGGATATTAATAAAAATAGAGACTACACGTAGGAAAAAACTATTATTAAAGGAGAACGAATTGTACAAAAAACTGCAACATCTAGAAAGGCAAAATCAAGGCAAATATAGTGGAGACACACAGGACCAGATCACAAAAACTAGAACAGAACTAAATACAATTCTGGGGGAAAGAACAGAACAGGCGATCAGAAGAACCAACTTCCAATTCTACTCCCAAGTAAATAAACTCTCACCAATGCTAGCCAGACGATTAAATTGCAGGAACAAAGCCACACACATACACCAAATTAAAAGCCAAAAGGGAACCCTTACCATGAAACAAAATGAAATTATTCATAATAATTTATTCGTCCAAAAACTCAGCGAGCAAATTTGAAATCCAACAATTTCTAGGCACATATGATCTCCCCAAAGTGACTAGAGATGACCTAGACAGGCTAAACACAGAAATCACAACTGAAGAAATCATAAAGACAATTGAATCCCTTAAAAGTGGGAAAGCCCCAGGCCCAGACGGGTACTCTAATTTGTACTATTCGACCTATTCACCACTTCTGTTTGCCCTGGCCATAGAGCCACTAGCCCAAGCAATAAGATTGAACGTGGAAATCAAGGGAGTAAACGTAGGGCTACACCAACTCAAATGCAGTCTCTTCGAGGACGATATATTATGCACGCTCACAGATTCGATACAGTCTATCCCTGCCCTACTGTACCTGGTGGAGTTGTTTGGTACCATATCAGGTCTCAAAATCAATGTAAAAAAACAGAGGCAATCCACTCAAATATTCCAAAAGCACATATTAAAATGTTAAAAGATAAATTCCATTTCTCATGGCCCAAAAAACATATGACATACTTAGGGATCAACATTACCCCAAAGCTAACAAACTTATATCAGGCAAACTACCCCCCCCCCCCCCCCCCCCATATATAAAGAGCTAAACCAAGACAAGCTAAAATGGGGCAAATTCCATCTCTCATGGACATGAAGAATAAGTGCAACCAAAATGAATATCCTCCCCCGCCTACTCTACATCTTTAGAACCCTACCAATCAAAATAAACGGCCAGGAACTAGACAGGTTTCAGAAAGCGGCCTTTAGATTCATATGGGGATTTAAAAAAGCAAGAATTAACAAACAAATCATGCATAAAAGCAAAACTTCAGGTGGATTGAGCTGTCCAAATTTTAAAAAATATTACAGAGCAGCACAAATCGCATTCTTACCGCAGGCACACTCACCAGAGCACCAGCCCCTATGGGTGTTGCTGGAAAACCACCAGATGAAACCACACAAATGGGACACTTTAATCTGCGACCCCACTATAGCTCCCCCAACCAACCTAGGGGAAAACAACCCCATGATTAAGCTCTCTCTAGGAGAATGGGTAAGGGCCAACTCCAGGCGTCAACTGATTCCTAACTCATCCCCCATGTCCCCCATTTGCAATCCTACCAAATTAACAGAGGAAATGGGAAAAAATTCTAAAGTCTGGTGGACTTCAAGAAACTTAGACAAACTAGAGGCATGGACACATAAAGGAGATTGACTAACGAAGAATTCATACACAAATATAACTTGCCACAAAAGGAATACTTCATTTATAACAAGCTACACCATATAGTAACTACCAGAATTAAAACATGGGGTAAGCCTCACAGCACCTGGTTCTCCTTAATATGCAGCAAAGTCCCTCTAACCAGGGGAATACTAGGAGAACTATATGCAATAAGCAACGATACGGCAGAAAAACAAAAAACAAAGCATAAAAAACTCTGGGAACAAGACATAGGACAGACATGGGACATGGACAAATGGAACAAGATAAGTAAACACCTAACAAAAGGGTCTCTATATTTTAGCCACATGGAGACATCAGCAAAGGTATTCTATAGGACTTATCACACCCCAGATAAAATACATAGAATGAACCCATCGCCTTCCTCAGATTGTTACAGAGGGTGCAAAATCAAAGGCACATTTTACCACATATGGTGGGAATGCCCGATAGCCCAAAACATGTGGCAAGAAACAACAAACTTAGCGTCAACTATAGTTGGTTCCACAGTCCTACCCACCATCGAGGGATGCTTATTGGGTTTGCCAGTCGAGACTCTTAACAAAAACCAAAACAAATGGCTGCAATACCTTATGTTAGCAGCCAAGAGCCACTTAGCCCAAAACTGGATGAAGCAAACATTAGAAACAAAGAACATAATCCATAAGCTAAACTACATTATGACATACGAGCAAATGACTCACTGTCAAACACAATCCCCAAATACCTAGAAGTATGGGAGGATTGGAGTACATCAGTACACTCATTTTAAATTTAACAGATCATGAAGAGGCAGGCTCAGCCAGAAAACAAAATACAGAGGACAACAAAAAAAACAAAAAAAAGGGGGGGGGGGGATTGGATCAAGAGGCGAGCGCACCCCACTGATCCCAGCATGGGGTGCCCCGGGAGCCAGCAAGAGTCGGGAAGAGAACAAGGTAACCAGAAAGGTATAAAAATAAAGGTACAAAGTATGTTGTATATGTTATTAAATTAGTTATTGTGTTTAAAAGTTAAATCACTGTGATACAAATCCACATGCAGTGACAGAGAGGGATCTGTTAATCTCTCTTGTCCTTGATATATAATAGAAAAAGGAAAAGGAGTGGAGGTCTCACTAAAAGTGTAGACAGATGTCTAGGCCAGAAACAATTAGACAACCCAAGCAATCTGTATTATTTTGTGATTGTATGCATTGTGGCCGACCTGCGTGTCAAATCATATATAAGCAAAAGTTAACTGCACTTGTGAGAATAAAAACCTTTTTTGATAAAAATAAAAAAAAATATGAGATCAGAAGGAGAAAATGAATTCAATGATTGGCTTATTACAATTGGAGAAGGAAAACTGAACGAATAGAAAATGTACCTGACGACACTTATATCGGCTATATTCCAAACTACTATAAATAACGAGGACTATGCAGAACTTGCTAACAAAGTTATACTAACATGCAAAAATACAGATGCATTGCTCCTCAATAATGAAATATTTAAAAAAAATTAATGCACCACAAAAAAATTATCACAGTGCTGATTCTGTACTTGCTGATGACAAAGAAAGTCAGGCAAACTTTTCTACTGAATTCATAAACTCACTAACTCCTTCTGGAATGCCACCACATATTTTGCAGCTAAAGAAAGGTGCAATTGTCATGTTACTGCGAAATATGAACCCAAAAAAAGGCCTATGCAATGGGACAAGATTAATTGTTCAACAATTAAAGGACCATTTCATAGATGTTGAAATTCTAACTGGTACCCATAAAGGAGAGAGAGTTTTTATACCAAGAATAGATTTAGCACCAAGTGAAAGTAGCCTCCCTTTTGTACTTCAAAGAAGACAATTTCCCATCATCATGGCATTTGCCATGACCATTAATAAATCACAAGGTCAAACTTTCAAATCTGTGGGTATATTCTTAGAACAACCAGTATTTGCACATGGCCAATTATACGTTGCCTTCTCAAGGTGCAAAAACCCACAGGCTATTAAAGTTTACATTGACAACAGTGAAAGTCAAGGTGATTTATTAGAGGATGAATGCATTTTTACCAAAAACATTGTCTACTATGAAGTACTCTAACTTTCATTGCAATAAACACAACCCATCCATCACTAACTTAAACCAAAAGCCAAAAATGACCTATACAACAATTTCACAACAAAAAACTAAGCAAAAAATTCACAACCATGCTTTAATTTCCATAAATACTTTTTAGCTCACTACCAAGCTTTTTACAGCACCACTATTTCTATAATAAACTCCATACAATGGCAAAACACATAGAGAACAGTGGTTACACATCGCGGACCAACTTTAATGTCTCGTGTTCTCTTTTTAGAGAACCACTCTTCCACATAGGAAACTATCTATGTGCCATTTTCAACTATTACAACACCAACCAAAAAATGCCAACCATTACAAAGCACCAATGGCAGAATAACTCATTAATATTTCATGGAAGTACTGTTTATGGATGATTAGCCCCACAAAACACTTACCTTCCATTTAAACAGAATTCAAGTTCAAATGTTAATTAAGTATGTTATTGTTCAGCAACTTCGAAAAAATACAGTTGGTTAATTGTACATATTTCAAACTTTATGGTTACACATTGCAAATTTTGCATTTCATGTTAAATATTAATGCAGTAAGTACTCCGATCGCCAGTTAATGCGGTCAGGAAGAAATTACATTTTGGCCTCCTGTTATTATTATTATTATTATCTTTATTTATATCGCGCCAACATATTCCGTAGCACTGTAGAGGGGTTGAGTACATAGCAGAAAACAAATTAAACACCTAGTAAGGAAATGAGGGCCCTGTTTTTGAGCATAAAATCAAATGTACATAGAGCTTGTTTCCATGGCACTGACACAAGATTGAAAACTCGCAAACTTACAATCTAAGGGTTTATGTGTGATACAAGAGGGTGACAAAGGCAATTGAAAGCAGTTGGTTCAGTAAAGTGGAGGTGTCTGTGTGTTGTACTGTAGATTGTGGGTGTAAGTGTTATTAAGCTGTGGAGTGTGCAGTTGTACATGTTAAGGCTGAAGATGATAAGATTTTTTAAACAGGTGTGTTTTTAAAAATTTCCTAAAGGTTTTGAGGCAGGAAGATAGTCTAATGGAGCGGGGCAAGGAGTTCCAAATAGATGGGGAAGCACGAGAAAAGTCTTGAAGACGGGAGTGAGAGGAGCTGGTGAGTGAGGAGGAAAGAAGAAGGTCGTTAGCGGAACGAAGGTGGAGGTTGGGAGAGTATTTTGAAACAAGAGCAGAGATATAAGGGGGTGCACTGTTGTTGAGGGCTTTATATGTTAGGGTCATGATTTTAAATTTGATTCGGGAAGCTATGGGAAGCCAGTGGAGTGATTGACAGAGCGTAGCTGCAGACACTGTTATTCAATTTGCTACGTTTCAAAGATGGTTTTTAATGTTTGCCTTACTGTGCATTCAATATATATTTTCTTTAACAGTTCGTAACCTACAAATTGCATGTTAAAAAAACATTATGTCAAGTTTACAATACTTATTAAGCCAATGTCCAACTCTTACTATATTCAAATGTTAACACTCATTAGCCTCACTACCTTGCATTTTACCAAACATACAGTTTAACTGTTAATTAACTATGTTACTGTTTACAAGGTTACAAGTTTCCCAAATAAATCGATAAAGTTCCTTCACTGTACATAGTTCAAAGTTTATGTTAACAGCAGAAGCATGTTTTGTTAAACAATGTTAATGTATCATTTAATGTGAAATATTAATCCAGGAAGTAATCCGATCGCCAGTTAATGGGGTCAGGAAGGAATTATTTTTTTTCCCGCTTTGATACAATTGGCTAAGTTTCAAGGAGGGTTTTTACTGTTTGCCTTTCTCTGGATTCAATATATATTTCATTTAAGAATTCTTAATGTACAAGTTGCATCTTAAAAAAACATTATGTCAACTTTACAATACTCATTAATACAATGTTCAACTGTTCTTACATTATAATGTTACATTATAATGTTTTACCCACAAACCAATTCAACAGTTCCTCAACCTAAAACTACAATGTTACAATAATAAACAGCTTTAATATAACAATTGTACTTCTTTACACATAAGAAAAAGGTTACAACTGTCAATTACGTTAATTATCGACCAAACAAATCTCTAAATATATACACCTCCTTGCCGTTATTTTTTGACGGGCAAGTCGTTAGTTTTTAATATATTAATGGGAAGAAGGCCAGGAAGGAAGCCATAGGAACATTACAATGTGACACAGGCCATCTGATAATTAGTGACCAGGAAAAGGCAGATGAGCTAAATAGGTTATTTTCTTCTGTATTTGGGACACTGCAACATAATGGGGCTACACTACCTTTGCTGAATAATTGGTTAACGCAGGAAGAAATCCAAAAGAGGTTGTAAAAAATAAATGTTAATAAAGCCTCAGGTCCTGATGGAATACATCCACGGGTACTGAGGGAACTGGGTTCTGTAATAGCCAAACCATTATATCTAATTTTTCAAGATTTACTCAACACACAGTTTCTGCCAGATGACTGGAGAAAAGTAGAGGGGATACCTATATTTAAGAAGGGAGCAAGAACAAATCCGGGGAATTATAGACCAGTGAGCTTCACTTCTGTAGTGGGAAAGCTTTTAGAAGCGTTAATAAGGGATAATATACAAGAATATGTCTTTTTTAACAGGATTATAAGTAGGACACAATATGGATTTATGAGGGATAGGTCATGTCAAACAAATCTAATTAGTTTCTATGAGGAGGTTAGTAGGAACCTGGATCAAGGCAGTCTTTTTGGATTTTGCAAAGGCTTTTGATACAGTGCCACATGGGAAACTATTAAATACAGGAATTGCAGTGAATATCTGCTCATGGATCGAGAGCTGGCTTAAAGACAGGAAGCAAAGGTTTTTGGTAAATGGAACATACTCGGTTGGCCTAATGTGATAAGTGGGGTTCCTTAAGGTATCTGTATCAGGTCCTCTCCTTTTTAACATATTTATTCATGACTTAGAGGTGGAACTGGAAAGTAGTGTCTCCATTTTTGCTGATGACACAAAGTTGTGCAAGGTAATTAAATCAAATAATGATGTACTTTCCCTCCAAAGGGATTTACATAAATTAGAAGAATGGGCATCTAAATGGCAGATTAGCTTTAATACAAATAACTGTGAAGTTATGCATCTGGGAAGGAAAAATAGCCATGCAATTTGTAATCTTTACGGCTCAAATATAGGGGTATCAGATATTGAAAGGGATTTTGGAGTACTTGTAGACAACCACCTAGGTAACAGTGCTCAATGCCTAGCAGCAGCTGCAAAGGCAAATGCAATATTAGCATGTATTAAGAAGAGCTGTATAAAAGCAAGGAAAGCAAATATAATTCTACCACTGTACAAATCCCTAGTACTCCCTCATTTGGAAAATAGGGAGTATAATTTTGGGCAAAAATTCATAAAAAGGACATTTTAAAGCTGTAGAAGGGCTACAAAACAAATAAGGGGAATGGAGGGGCTTAGTTATGAAGAAAAACTAACCACATTAAGCTTCTTTTCTCCAAAAAAGGTGTCTTAGAGGCGATATGATTACATTATATACAGGGCCTTGCAAAAGTATTCACCCCCCTTGGCATTTTTCGTGTTTTGTTGCCTCACAACCTGTAATTAACATGGATTCTTTGAGGATTTGCATCATTTAATTTATAGCACATGCCCACAAACTTTGAAGATGTTTTTTTTTTTTTAATTGGGAAGCGGACAACAAATAGGACAAAATAACAGAAAAAGTCAATGTGCATAACTATTCACCCCCCTGAAGTCAATACTTTGTAGAGCCACCTTTTGCGGCAATCACAGCTCCAAGTCACTTTGGATAAATCTCTATGAGCTTGCCACATCTTACCACTGGGATTTTTTGCCCATTCCTCCTTGCAAAATTGCTCCAGCTCCTTCAAGTTGGATGGTTTGTACTTGTGAACAGCAATCTTTACGTCTGACCAGAGATTTTCGATTAGATTGAGGTCTGGGCTTTGACTAGGCCATACCAACACATTTACATGTTTCACCTTAAACCACCAGTGTTGCTTTAGCAGTGTGTTTGGGGTCATTGTTCTCCTGGAAGGTGAACCTCTGTCCTAGCCTCAAATCACGCACAGAGTTATACAGGTTTTGCTCAAGACTATCCCTGTATTTAGCACCATCCATCTTTCCCTCAACTCTGACCAGTTTCCCAGTCCCGGCTGCTGAAAAACATCCCCACAGCATGATGCTGCCACCACCATGTTTCTCTGTGGGGATGGTGTTTTTTGGGTGATGTGATGTGTTGGGTTTGCACCATACATAGCGTTTTCTTTGATGGCCGAAAAGTTCAATTTTAGTCTGATCAGACCAGAGCACCTTCCTCCATACATTTTGGGAGTTTCCCACATGCCTTGTTGCAAACTCAAAATGTGCCATTTTGTATGTTGCTGTAAGTAATGGCTTTCTTCTGGCCATAAAGCCCAACTCTATGGAACGTAGAGTCTCTGTGCTGCCTTTCTGATTAATGCCCTCCTTGCCCGGTCCGTGAGTTTTGGTGGGCGGCTGTCTCTTGGCAGGTTTGCGGTTGTGCCATGTTCTTTCCATTTGGTTATGATAGATTTGATGGTGCTACTGGGGATCATCAAAGATTTGGATATTTTTTTATAACCTAACCCTGACTTGTACTTCTCAACAACATTGTCCATTATTTGTTTGGAGAGTTCCTTGGTCTTCATGGCAGTGTTTGTTTAGTGGTGCCTTTTGCTTAGGTGTTGCAGCCTCTGGGCCATTTCAAAAAAGGTGTGTATATGCCAGACAGATCATGTGACACTGTGATTGCACACAGGTGGACATCATTTCACTAAGTATGTGACTTCTAAAGATAATTGGTTTCACCAGAGCTTTTTATGGGCTTCATAACAAAGGGGGTGAATACATATGCACATGCCAATTTCCTGTTTTCTATTTCTAAAAAATAGTTTTATGTATATATTTTTCTCATTTCACTTCACTAACTTTTTCACAGACTATTGTGTTCTTATCCATCACATAAAATTAAGACTAACAAAACATTGAACTTAAGGCTGTAAGGTAACAAAATAGGAAAAAAGTCAAAAGGGGTGAATACTTTTGCAAGGCACTGTAAATACATCCAGGGTCGGAGATTTGTCAAGTGAGCTTTTTGTGCCAATAGGTTTTCAACTGACAAGAGGACATCCTTTGAGGTTAGAAGTAAAAGATTCCACCTTAAATAAAGAAAAGGTTTCTTCACAGTAAGAGTGGTTAATCTGTGGAATTCTCTACCAAAGGAGGTGGTGATAGCGGATTCAATAGATAACTTTAAAAGGGGACTGGATTTATTCCTAATTAAAAAGGGCATTCAGGGTTATCCTGGATATTAGAGAGGGAGTATTGATCCAGGGAGGAATTTGATTGCCAGTATCCGGGACAGGAAGGATCCCCCCCCCCCCCCCCTTTGAGACGATTGGCTAAGGTTCACTTGGTTTTTTTTTGTTTGCTTTCCTCTGCATCAATTATTTAAAAACTAATCTGCATTTTGCAGATCAGACGAGATCTTAAAAGGTTGAACTTGATGGACTGAAAGTCTTTTTTCAACCTCAATTACTATGTAACTATGTAATAAAGATAGAGGAAATGGTAAAAGAGGAGGAGGAATTTGTCTGTATGTTAAGCCTGAAATTAAGCGTATAGTCAGAGAAGATATTTATGGTGGATCTAGTGAATGTTTGTGGGTAGAGTTAAATAACAGAGCAGCAAATTCCAAAAAAATATTAGTAGGAGGATGATATAAACCCCCAAATATCATTGAAAGTGAGGAAATGCAATTATTGTTACAGATTGGAAATGCAGCTAAGCACGGGCAAGTTTTACTAATGGGAAATTTTAACTACCCTGAAATAAACTAGATAAATGAAACCAGCACTTCAACTAAGGGGAGCAGGGTCTGGAATACACTCAGATATCATTATCTGGCCCAGTTTATATAAGTGCCTACTAGACATGAGGCTACTGTGGATATAAAAAGTCTACACACCCCGGTTAAAATATCAGGTTTCTGTGCTGTAAAAAATGAGACAAAGATAAATCATTTCAGAACTTTTTCCACCTTTAATGTGACCTACAACTCAATTGAAAAACAAACTAAAATCTTTTAGGTGGAGGGAAGAAAAATAAAAAATAAAAATAATGTGGTTGCATAAGTCTGCACACCCTCTTATAACTGGGGATGTAGCTGTGTTCAGAATTAAGCAATCACATTCCAAATCGTGTTAAATAGGAGTCAGCATACACCTGCCATCATTTAAAGTGCCTCTGATTAAACCCAAATAAAGTTCAGCTGCTCTAGTTGGTCTTTCCTGAAATGTTCTTAGTCGCATCCCACAGCAAAAGCCATGGTCCACAGATAGCTTCCAAAGCATCAGAGGGATCTCATTGTTAAAAGGTATCAGTCAGGAGAAGGGTACAAAAGAATTTCCAAGGCATTAGATATACCATGGAACACAGTGAAGACAGTCATCATCAAGTGGAGAAAATATGGTACAACAGTGACATTACCAAGAACTGGAGCTCCCTCCAAAACTGATGAAAAGACGAGAAGAAAACTGGTCTGGGAGACTACCAAGAGGCCTACAGCAACATTAAAGGAGCTGCAGGAATATCTGGCAAGTACTGGCTGTGTGGTACATGTGACAACAATCTCCCGTAGTCTTCATATGTCTGGGCTATGGGATAGAGTGGCAAGATGAAAGCCTTTTGTTACGTAGAAAAACATCCAAGCCAGGCTACATTTTGCAAAAACGCATCTGAAGTCTCCCAAAAGCATGTGGGAAAAGGTGTTATGGTCTGATGAAACCAAGGTTGAACTTTTTGGCCATAATTCCAAAAGATATGTTTGGCGCAAAAACAACACTGCACATCACCAAAAGAACACCATACCCACAGTGAAGCATGGTGGTGGCAGCATCATGCTTTGGGGCTGTTTTTCTTCAGCTGGAACTGGGGCCTTAGTTAAGATAGAGGGAATTATGAACAGTTCCAAATACCAGTCAATATTGGCACAAAACCTTTAGGCTTCTGCTAGAAAACTGAACATGAAGAGGAACTTCATCTTTCAGCATGACAAGGACCCAAAGCATACATCCAAATCAACAGGAATGGCTTCACCAGAAGAAGATTAAAGTTTTGGAATGGCCCAGCTAGAGCCTAGACCTGAATCCGATTGAAAATCTGTGGGGTGATCTGAAGAGGGCCGTGCACATGCGATGCCCTCGCAATCTGACAGATTTGGAGTGTTTTTGCAAAGAAGACTGGGTAAATCTTGCCAAGTCAAAATGTGCCATGCTGATAGACTCATACCCAAAAAGACTGAGTGCTGTAATAAAATCCAAAGGTGCTTCAACAAAGTATTAGTTCAAGGGTGTGCAACCATATTATTTTATTTTTATATTTTTTCTTCCCTCTACCTAAAAGATTTCAGTTTGTTTTTCAAATGAGTTGTACAGTTTATAGGTCACATTAAAGGTGGAAAAAGTTCTGAAATGATTTATCTTTGTCTCATTTTTTTACAGCACAGAAACCTGACATTTTAACAGGGGTGTGTATACTTTTTATACCCACTGTATATTGGATTTAGTTATAACAAATAATATCAATATAGTATTAATATATAATATCAATATAATATAATATAGTTTAAATATGGCAACCTTTGGGAAACAGTGATCACAACACTCATTTGAGATTGAATTAAAAAAACAAAATTTTAAGGGGAAACAAAAACTCTTCATTTTAAAAAGGGCATATTTTACAGTCTAAGGGTAGCCTTGCTTCATTGCTTCAGCAATCTCATTTATCCATCTCCGCCTCTGTAGTCCCCTTCTTCCTGTGCCTTCAATCTTTCCCAGCATCAGAGTCTTTTCTAGGGAATCCTGCTGTTTCATAATATGGCCAAAATATTTGAGCTTCAGCCTCATAAGCATACCTTCTAGTGAACAGTTGGTCTTGATTTCCTGAAGTATTGATTTATTGGATCTTCTTGCATTCCAAGGGACTCTAAGCAGTCTTCTCCAACACCACAATTCTTTTTTTTTTTTTTTATAATATAGAAAGAGATGCAATGAACTCAAAAAATTATACTTTACATCATGGGTAATTTTCTAAATAACATTGAGAATTTGAAACTCAAGGCTGGAAAAAAATCAATATTTGATTAAACAGACTTATAAAATAGTACACTCATATCTTGCGGATACTTGAATATATCTACTAGGTCCTTAATAAATATAGCAGAACATACCAACAGAAACATATAAATTAACAAGATACACACAAAAAAAAAAGACAATATACATAAACCCAAAAAATGCTGATCTATATATCTTCCGGGTGAGTGATCTACCCGGCTAAGTAGAAATGAGGAAGGAGGCACTAGACTAGCTTGAGGTTTTCTAACAAAGAAAAATTCAAAGCAACATGCAGAGGAGAAAAAGCATAATAAAAAAAAATAGCATGAAAGAAAACAGACTCTTGGAATTTATTATGTGGGTTGACTCCAAGGACTTATTGTATTCCCAGTTACGAGTAATAATATTAATTACTTCTGTCCATAGAGGAGTTTGTTGTTGTTTCCAATTTCTAACTAGCAACCATTTCGCGACCAATATTATCTGGACAATAAGTGCTTGAGTCCCTAGACATCTCATCATCAGAAATATGAAAAATAACATTCTCAGATCTTAGAATAATTTCCTGTTTTAAAAGGCCAGAGATGTGTTCGGAGCACATTTGCCGAAATTGTTGGACGCACGGGCAGTGCACCATATATGAGCCTGCGTACCTATCTCTCCACATTTTCTCCAGCACAATTTATCTTTGTCCTGAGGCTTCTCTAATGCGTTAATCTTGAGATTTATATTATTTGATGTCAGAAACGTTTTAATTTTGATATAGTCTAACCAAAACTTTTTTGGCAGTCAATATTTTATAAATAGCGCTTTAAAAGAAGCTAAAGCTGCGCCTATATAAAAATCTTTTAAATATAATATACCCCACTTGTTCCATTGTCTAATAGTTGTAGTTTCAGGGTCTTTAATAACGCAATCGAGAGGTATATTTGGGCTGGGGAAAGCCATTAAGTCATACTTGTTATTAAGTTTATGCCATAGTTGCAACAAATCCAAGATAACCAAAGCTCCCTGTTTAAGGTTGCTTTTCCAAGGGTTGATTAGAATTAATTTCTTGAGGTTCTGAACTAAAACCAAATCACTTTCTATCAGACTCCAAGCATAAGTATCAGGTGGGTCGTACCATCTAAGAATATGGGAAAGCATTGTTGCTTCATAGTATAATTTATTAGTTGGATAACCCAATCCCCCTCTCTCAAAGGGCCTCACCATGATGTTCTTTTTAACCCTTACTTGTTAATCCAAATGTATATACCGTATTTATCGGCATATAACACGCACCGCCGTATAACACGCACCTCATTTTAAGAAGGAAATTTCAGGAAAAATAAAATTCAAATAAAGAACTCCTCAACCTCAACCTCCCTCCTCATCCTCCCTCCTCAACCCCCTCCTCAAACCCCACATCTTCAACCCCCTCCTCCACCCCCCCATCCTCATCCTTCTTCCTCAATCCCCCTCCTCAAGCTCAATCCCCCTCCTCAACCCCCCTCCTCATCCTCAACCCCATTCCTCATCCTCAACCTCCCTCCTCAACCCCCTCCTCAACCTCCCTCCTCATCCTCCCTCCTCAACCCCCCCATCCTCAACCCCCTCCTCAACCTCCCTCCTCAACCCCCATCCTCAAACTCCCTCCTCTATCCCCCATCCTCAAACCCCCTCAACCCCCCTCATCCTCCTTCCTCAACCCCCCTATCCTCAACCCCCTCCTCAACCTCCCTCCTCAACCCCCATCCTCAAACACCCTCAAACAGCTCATCCTCCTTCCTCAACCCCCCTATCCTCAACCCCTTCCTCAAACACTCCTCAATGTACCTCCTCAAACCCCCTCCTCAACCCCCCCATCCTCAAACCCACTCCTCAACCTCCCTCCTCAAACCCCCCTCCTAAACCCCCCTCATCCTCCTTCCTCAACCACCCTATCCTCAACCTCCTCCTCAAACCCACTCCTAAACCTCCCTCCTCAAACCCCCTCCTCAACCCCCCATCCTCAAACCCACTCCTCAATCTCCCTCCTCAAACCCCCTCCTCAAACCCCCTCATCCTCCTTCCTCAACCCCCCTATCATCAACCCCCTCCTCAAACCCACTCCTCAACCTCCCTCCTCAAACCCCCCATACTCAAACCCACTCCTCAACCTCCCTCCTCAAACCCCTCCTCAAACCCCTCATTCTCCTTCCTCAACCCCCTCCTCAACCTCCCTCCTCAACCCCCCCATCCTCAAACCCCCCATCCTCATCCTCCTTCCTCCTCAACCTCAACCCACCTCCTCATTCTAAACCCCCCCCCTTACCTGCTTCTGTTCCGGCTTCCGCTCCGCTCCTTGACCCGGCGCACATGTGACGTCACATGTGCGCCACGTCATTAGCATATACCGGGTGCACTCGGTATATGCTAATGACGTGGCGCACATGTGACGTCACATGCGCGCTGGGTCAGGGAGCGGAGCGGAGGCTGGAACAGAAGCAGGTAAGTGAGGGGGAGTTATTTAGGGGGGTTTCGGTTGAGGAGGGGGGTTTAGGTTGAGGAGGGGGGTTAGAATGAGGAGGGAGGTTGAGGATGAGGAGGGGGAGGGAATATTATACGCCGATAAATACGGTACTTGTCAACTAAAATTTGAAATTTCCTAATAAAATAATTAGGAATCTTTATTGGAAGGCAACGAAATAGATAATTGATCTTTCGCAAAATAGTCATTTTGACTATTGCAATTCAACCTTTTTGTCTTTCTAGTCTGATAAGTGGATACTCAATTTTCTATACAAAGTGTTAAGGTTATTCACCATTGAGGCTTTCTTCCTATCATAGAAGTCTATACCCAAATGAGTCAATTTGTTTGTTTGCCATTTAAAGGGGTAGTGTTAACTTCGTCTCGCGAGATATTAGCTGATAGGATCTTCAGATGTTTATTTTATCATTTGAGACTAAACTATATTTATCCACTTCTTTCTGTAGCCCTTTAAGTGAAATCCGTGGTTCTTTTAGACTGAGAACAGTGTCGTCTGCGAACAATATGTTTTCATGTTCAGATTTGTTCATTTTAATACCTTTAATTTCATCAAAAGCCTTTTCCAGGGACTCTAAGTAGTATTCACCATAACCACAATTCATAGGCGTCAATTCTACAGTGCTCAGACCTCTTTATGGTCCAGCTCTCACAGCCGTATGTTACTAATGGGAATACCATAGTTCGAACTATGCAGACCTTTGTTGATAGTTTAATATTTTTACTTTTTACTAGTTTGCCCAAGCTTGCCATAGCTTTTCTCCCCAGAAGCAAACGTCTTTTAATTTCATAACTACAGTCACCATCTGCAGAGATCTTCGATCCAAGGAAAATACAATCTGTCACTGCCTCCACTTCTTCCCCGTCTATTTGCCAGGAAGTGAGATTGCCATTTGCCATGATCTTCGTCTTTCTAACGTTGACCAGCAGGCCAACTTTTGCAATCTCTTATTTCACCCACATCAATAAGTACTTTAGTTCCTCTTCACTTTCAGCCATCAGAGTAGTGTCATTGGCCTATCTGAAGTTGTTGATATTCCTTCCAGCAATATTGATTCTGGCTTTGGATTTATCCAGGCCAGCCTTACGCATGATGTACTCTGCATATAAGTTGAATAAATAAGGTGACAATATACAACCTTGTCGCACTACTTTTCCGATCTTGAATCATTCTGTTGTCCCATGTTCGGTTCTAACCATGGCTTCTTGGTCGACATACAGATTCTTTAGGAGGAGGATGAGATGATTTGGTACTCACATCTCTTTAAGGACATGCCACATTTTGTTGTGATCCACACAGTCAAAGACTTTAGAATAGTCTATGAATGGGGTGTGGTTAACTGCCAAAGAAAGCAGAGCTCCACAAGAGAAGACCTAATTTGAAGGGATTTTTTCCCCCAAATTCATATCCTACATATACATTTATAAGTTTGAGCTACAGTAAAGCCTGCTGAACAAATTAATACCCAAAGGTAGTGGGCCAAACAAAAAATTGACAGCACGTGGTCGAGGACTAGGAGGGAGCCATATCCGTCACAGCCTTTCTATTATCCCCCGAACAGAGAAGCCTCCCCCCCCCCCCCACTAATTACACACTCACTGCACCAGAGACAGAACCAGCTCGAGGCAAGACAAGGGTTGCAGAACAGGAGAGCTGGGAGAGGAGAATTCCTCCGGCGGGTGAGACACGCTGGCAAAAGAGAGCAAGACAAGCCTTGTGGACGGCGAGACTCTTGGCGATAGAAACATCAGGATAGTGTCCCTGTCTGTCTGGTGAGTGCCCCATTGGGGAGATCAAGTGGTGAAATAATGCTTCCCTTGCTTCTATACCCTTCCTAATACATGCTAATATTTTATTTGCCTTTGCAGCTGCTGCTTTGCTTTGGGCACTGTTAACTAGGTGGTTGTCCACAAGTACTCCCAAATCCCTTTCAATATCTGATACCCCTATATTTGCTCCATTAAGATTATAAATTGCATGGTTAATTTTCCTTCCCAGATGCATAACTTTACATTTATTAGTATTAAATCTCATCTGCCATTTAGATGCCCATTCCTCAATTTTATGTAAATCCCTTTGAAGGGAAAGCACATCATTATCTGATTTAATTACCTTGCACAACTTTGTGTCATCAGTGAAAATGGAGACACTACTTTCTAGCCCCACCTCTAAGTCATTAATAAATATGTTAAAAAGGAGAGGACCTTATACTGAACCCTGAGGAACACCACATTAGTCCAATGGGAGTATGTTCCATTTACAACAACCCTTTGCTTCCTGTCTTTTAGCCAGCTCACAATCCATGAGCAGATATTTACTGCAATTCCTGTATCCCTTGGTTTTCACAATAGTCTCCCATGTGGCACTGTATCAAAAGCCTTTGCAAAATCCAAATAGACTACATCCACTGAGTTGCCTTGATCCAAGTTCCTACTAACTTCCTCATATAAACTAATTAGATTTGTTTGACATGACCTATCCCTCATAAATCCATGTTGACTCCTACTTATAATCCTGTTCGGATAGACATATTCTTGTATTTTATCTTTTATTAACCTTCTAAAAGCTTTCCCACTACAGAAGTGAGGCTCACTGGTCTATAATTCTCCAGATTTGCTCTTGTTCCCTTTTTAAATACAGGTATCACATCTGCTTTTCTCCAGTCATCTGGTAGAGACAATGTGTCGAGTGAATCTTGAAAAAATTAATATAATGGCTATAACAGAACCCAGTTCCCTCAGTACCCTTGGATGTATTCCATCAGGACCCGGGGCTTAATTAACATTTATTTTTTCCAACCTTTTTTGGATTTCTTCCTGCGTTAACCAGTTATTTGGTGAAGGTAGTGTAGCCCCATGATGTTGCAGTGTCCCAACCACTGGTACCTCCCTTGTGTATACCGAAGAAAAGAACCTATTTAGCTCATCTGCCTTTTCCTGGTAATTTTTAGATGGCCTTTGTCACATTGTAATGTTCCTATAGCTAGCCTTCTTCCCATTAAAACACTTAAAAATATTTTTGGGTAAGTCTTACTCTCTTTTGCAATTCATTTTTCATTTTCTATTTTAGCCAGTCTAATAGCCCTTTTGCAAGTCTTTTTGATTTCCTTGTACTACCGTAAAGCAGTCTCTGACCCCTCTTGTTTGTATAATTTAAATGCCTGTTTTTTTACTTTGTATCTTGATCTTTAAATCATTGTTAAGCCACATTGGATGTGATTTACTCCTTTTACTTTTATTCCCACTTGGTATATGGTGATAAGTATGTATATTTAGTAAGGATTTAAATGTTGTTCATTTATGTTTAGTGTTTTTACCTGACAGTTCTTTGTCCCAGTCTATACTTTGTATTGCTGCCCACAGAGGGTTAACATATGCCCTTTTAAATTAAAGAGTTTTTGTTGGCCCCTTAAACTTTTGTTTTTTTAATTCAATCTCAAATGAGACTGTGTTGTGATCACTGTTTCCCAAAGGTTGCCCTATTTCAACGTTTGATACTATATCAATATTATTTGTGATAACTAAATCCAAGATAGCCTCATTTCTGGTAGCCTCTTGTATAACGTGAGCCAGATAATGACCCCTGAGTGTGCTCAAGAACCTGCTCCCCTTAGATGAACTGATGGTCTCATTTATCCAGTTTATTTCTGGGTAATTAAAATCTCCCATTATTAGAACTTGCTCATGCTTAGCTGCATTTCCAATCTGTGACAATAATTTTATTTCCTCACTATCAGCTCTATTTGGGGTTTGATAGCATACTCCTACTAATATTTTTTTGGAATTTGCTGCTCCTCTATTTAACAAGCATTCAACATTACCGCTAGTTCCACCATAAATATCTTCTCTGACTATAGGCTTAAATTCAGGCCCCTATCTTTCCTAAATAGTTTATAACCATCCAGATTAACAGTCCAGTCATGAGATTCATCCCACCATGTTTCGGCAATGCCTAGTAAATCCCATTTTCCATCAATTGCCAATAATTCTAACTCTCCCATTTTTCCTGGCAAGCTTCTGGCATTAGCAAGCATACACCTTATGTTATGAGTTTGTAGTTTGGTGGTGCCTACCACTATACTTGAGTTAGTAATACCTCCCTATTGACTATACTACCCCTCCAGCCATCTCCTCCCCTATGAGTTGTTAATCCATCCCTTATACCCTCTACACTTTCTACCTCAAAACTTATATCTAGTCGCTCCCCCCACCTACTAGTTTAAAAACTACTCCAGCCTTTCTGCCATCCTATCCCCTAGTACAAAAGCTCCTTCATCATTATGGTGCAATCCATCCCTGCTGTATATATTGTACCGAAGTGAGAAGTCAGCCCAGTGCTGTAAAAACCCAAACCCCTCCTTAGTGCACCACATGTTTAGCCATGCATTAACTTCCCTAAGCTCCTTCTGCCTCCCTGGCATAGCACGTGGCACTGGTAGTATCTCAGAAAATACTACCTTGGAGGTCCTTGCCTTCAGCTTTTTACCTAGTTCTCTAAAATCATTCTTTAGGACACTCCATCTTCCACTAATTTTGTCATTGGTACCAATGCGTACCAAGACCGCCGGTTTATTTCCAGCCCCTCCCAATAACTGATCTACCCGATCCAGAACATGCCGAACCCGAGCACCCGGGAGACAGCAAACTGTCCGATTGCTGGGATCTGGGCGACAAATCACCCTGTCTACCTTCCTAATAATAGAGTCCTCTACCACGAAAACCTGTCTGTTTCTCTGCCTATTCTGCCCTCTCATTCCTCCAGTAGAACTGTTCTCCCGGCTGTTAGAGAGAACAGCTCTATCTGGCATTGCAATTCCTGAATGGACATCCCCAACAGTTTCACTCAATCTGGCAAATCTGTTGGTGTTTGCCAACTCAGTATTGGCCTGCCTCCTCCTCCTAATCCCCCTGCTTCCCCTTCTAACTGTAACCCAGCTACCCCCCTGGACATCCTCACTAGCCCCAGCTCCACCCTCCATGCGAGGCCCAGCTAAACTGCGCACAGTGAGCACCAACTCCATTTTCAGTGGAGCAATATCACTAAGCGCTGCAATTCTCCTCTCCAGTTCTCCAATATGAGCTTCCAGAGAGGCAACATGCTCACACCTCCCACAGAGGTATAGACCCTGGATCATCCAGTATTGCATACATATGACAGGATTTACAGTGTTGAGGTTGCCACTGGACTGACTCATAATTATTATTATTGTCTACAAAAATTCAATGGGAAAAATAAACAAGAATAAAAAATAATATATTTGTATATAAAAAAAAATCATATATATATATATATATATATATATATATATATAATTTCCCCCTTTTTTTCTTTGAACTACCTCCTTTTATTTAAACTGCTACACTTTTACTAGAATTGCACTCCCTCCTTTTATTTAAACTCCTACACTTTTACTAGAATTGCAAGCTCACAAGTTCGCCCCTTCTCCTGTTTATATTAACTGCTGCCTTCTCACCTGGGCACAATTAGTGCACTCTGTAGTTTATCAGCCTTTACTTCTAAAAAGTAAAATCCACTTGCAAAAGATACTGATAAATACTGCTTGGGCAGAATCAGACATGGGACTGTAAAAACGTATATGTTCTTACTAATAAACTGCCTTCATTGCTGTATCTGGCTAATTCCCCACACTGCATCTCACCAACTGGGCTTCAGAGTTTCCATCTGCTGGCCTGTGCTTTTCTAGCTGGACACAGTGGTCTTTATTGAATGTATATATGTAAATAGAGTCTTTCCAGACCCTCACAGGACATTAGACATTTAATGTAATGCTCCGTAAGCCACAAAAATAAGATCTAACTATGCAATCTGAATAAACAGCACCATTTACTGGTCAACGCTGGGATTTCCCAACTCCTACATGGGATCCTGCAGCATGTGAAAAATGATTGCTGAGGAACACACTATTCATCATTATAAGAGCAGCAAGCTATTGTTACAATATATGCCTATATACCAATAGACTTCCACAAGATGGCGCTCATGGCCAGCCAACACCCAGAAACATCATATTGACTACATTACAGGGCAGACAGTACAGCTTGACTATTAAACTCTCACAGGGCTCTGAGACTAATATTGTGTGAACTGGCTCTAGCTAATAGTTGCAAAAGAATTTCTTGAACCTTATGCATATTACGTTTTCCTGGATGATATAATACTGTGTACATCTTGTGAATATTATAATAAGAGCCTGATCTAATGATATCAAAACTAGAAGAGCGGCGGAGAAACTTTGCACAAAACTGGGCAGACTCTGTGTTTGGCTAAGCTGAGTGAATTAATAACTAAAGCTGGTTAATTTTCTAGTGGTACAAATATGGCAGATTTTTTTCTGTCTACAAGTGACTGACATATTTGCCTGAGGGACAACACTGCCACCTTCTGCAAATCTCAAGAACTTTCTCTTATTGAATGTCTAAACAATATAATACACGTGACTGTATCCTGTAATAACTGGGCTTATCTTGCCTATAAAGTGAATACACGCTAGACATAACAACAAGGCCTCAGAGGGAATCACTATCAGAACCCAAAGATGTAGGCTCACACAAGGCAACAACCAAGCACTACAAATTGTAAGAGAGGAATATACTGCAACCATTGGGGTTCACACTATCTTTTGACAGAGGAAAGTGCTAGATTTCTTGCTTAACAACGCCTTCTACTGGTGGACTTTGATATTACACATTGCTACTGGAAATGCTTGCAACTGTTCTGAGCAGCTAACCACTCCTTTAAACTGGGAAACATTGAGAAGCTGGTACTGCAACACCAGTTTGTTCCTAAACTAGTAGAATTACAAAATTGCCTCACTCTTTATAAACATTTTCCATGCTTGTGAAGAGACTTTAACAACACAGTTGAGAATTTTACATTCTTTATTGGAGGGACTGTAATTCTTCATCTTATAACGTATATTGCACCTTGTGGTCTTTGCTATCAGTAACCAGTGAGGGGCTGGAATCTAAAAACGTCCGCACCAGTTGACATGAAGCTTTGCATATGTCAGGTTTGGAGTGTCCCAATCTGAAAACCGCTCAATTATATTTGGGGCGGAGATCCCTTTGATGTGCTAGCTCTGCATTTCTAGCCCCATAAACAAAAGCAGCTATACTCTCAAGGAGTATGATTAACCTGACGGCTGTGCCATTAAAATGTTCAAGATGGCCTAGGGAGGGTCTTAATGGAAAATATCCTGCATCGATCACTAAACAACAACGTTATAAACTACAGCTAACAGCAAATACAGACTCAACCTACTAACCATGTACAGGGACGGGCCCCATCATAATAGTCCTTAACATCCTCATCACTATTTTTGTATCTATAATATACACCCATAGCAACAGTCTAGAATGGGGAAAAGCAAAAAAGTCTGCTAACTAAAAGGATCACAGACCATTTTAAACCCATAGGTGCCACTCAAGAGATTGGTTCGGGTCCTTCAGAGGATGAGGGGAGCTCTGCCTCATCCCATCGTAACATGAATCTATCAAAAAGATCTATGGCACAAATAGAAGGAATGTTCCAGTCCTATATGGCAAAAACCATAGAAGCCATTAAGAAGGATATTAATGACCTGGGGCAAAGAACTCAATTGTCAGAGGAAACATCAGATCAGATTGTGGAGGCCCAAGACAGGGACAGGATGGGGATCAACCAAAATTCCTCTCGAATCACGGCTCTTGAAGATAAATATGAGGACCTGGAGAATAGGTCACGAAGACACAATTTGAGGATTAGGGGGATACAGAGACCAGTGCAAAACCTTCAACAGTATCTGAAAGAGATGCTTGGCAAGCTCCTACCTGGAGGAGTCCTAAGGCACTGATGATTCACTACTCCTCATCTTTGCAGATATCTCCCCCATTACTCTGACCAGACGCAGGGAGATGAAGCCTGCCCTAAGGGTCTTAATTAAACACAAGATACCATACCGGTGGGGCTTTCTGTTTGCCATCATATTCCAGCATAGAGGAAAATCATATTCAGCCCACTGACTGGAGGACTGCTGGTCCACCCCCACAATACTCAATTTGATTCCTAAGGAAGAAGAGGATAGAACCAATGAGCGAAAAGACTTACCTAATCCACCCAGACAATGAACAGAAGTATCCCATAATACTCAAAAGAAAACATCTTCCATCCCCCAAGATGGCCATTCCTCACTGACTAAGCTGCGGCCCTTCCATCTACAGAGCTCAGAGACCCAAGCTCAACAGGAATCTGTATGAAAAAAATGTCTGAAATTAGTGCTGATCGGAAGCATCCTGCCTGAGACTCCCGCACCTCTACCTTGATATGGCCTCTGATCGGGGGAATCAGGACAGGAATTTTTATAACTTTTATTTGTTTTTCACAATATCAAAACTGATTGACAAGTACTGGTTAAATAGCTGTTGCCATTTCTGATGTTGAAAACTGTATTTTTGATAGGTCTAGGGATGTTTACCCTTACATGCTGCATACCCCTCCCCCCGTAAATTTATTTTACCACTCCTAATAGGGGACCCAAGGACGAATGGCTTATCCACTCCTCCCCCCCCCCAAAGGTGCCAAAAAATATGACAGGAGTAGGAGGTCTTGTTTAGTAGAAATAGTTTTGTTTGCTGAATGTTGCAGTTTAATTAATTATTTTTTTTCCTCACCATTTCCCCCCCTCTGGCGCACTCTCTCTGCTGCAACTCATACTAGGATTCTGACAGATCTGCAGAAAAGGCTCCGGCATCACCTCTGCCTCT
Source organism: Discoglossus pictus (assembly GCA_027410445.1). Classification (NCBI taxonomy): domain Eukaryota; kingdom Metazoa; phylum Chordata; class Amphibia; order Anura; family Alytidae; genus Discoglossus; species Discoglossus pictus. Next base: position 57,133,512 of record CM050174.1, read on the forward strand.
TAGTACTGCCTAGCACCCAACAGAATAAGGTAAGACGGCATGATATTGCAAGCCTAGCTTGACATTATTACCATGTCGGACACAGAGTTTACGTTCATGACACATAATGTTAAGGGCTTCAACTCCCAATTTTAAAGAAGGAAAGCCTTTTTATATTACAAAAATATTGAGCCCTCTATATTATTTTTACAAGAAACACACTTTGCCCGCAATCATATCCCTACGTACTTGAGCAAAGATTACCCTACTTATTACTCATCCATCCAATTTACCAAAAAGGCAGGAACCTCCATTTTTATACACCGTAACTTCCCGTTTCAACTAGAATCTAACATCCCTATTAAATTAGAATCCTGTAGCGGCATCGGCAAGCCCACAAGGAATGTGGGCTTGAAATTTGGCCGAGTTACATAGCTATTAAACTAGAACATGCCATGAGTTACGGGCTTGAGGCGCAAAGCCGTAAAAAATTTTTCGAACGTTTGATGCTCAGCCGTGAACATGATCAATTAGTCAAACCTGTAGTTATGGGTTTAAATGGAGCCAATGGCAACAGAGATCATCATCATAACGTTAATGAAAAATGGAGGTTGGATTTCAAAGTCTTACGGCTTCAATTACGAGTTGCGATCTGACCCACATTTCAGAAATAATGCAATATTGATAAAGCCGTAAATATTATATTCTAGTCCATGCGAGTTCCATTATATGTATGAATACATTGATTTCCGGGATTGATATAACACAGAATTTAAACATTAAAATTTTTATTTTATATCGACGATATGCGAGCTTCAGAATGATGTGCTATTTATTTCAATACCTAACATCACTTTCCCTTTTTATACAGTAGTGGGTGTATATGTGCATTTACAGTGCTACGGATTGGACTTTACCCCTCTAGCGGGTCCTCTCTAGTACCCGTTCACTTCTTGGCTCCATTTGTGGGTTACAGGCTTGAACACCAGTGAATTTGTTGCAATTTAATAGCATGATTGGAAACGTAACAGTTACGGGCTTGACAGATCAAAGGATTTGCGTGCACACAGTTCAAATATTCATGTCCCGTAGCCCTTACCCCGCAAGTCGTTGACGGGTTGCTTTACGAACCTAATTTATTAGCCGCAATGCTTGCGGCCTACGTTACGGGCTACGGATTCCAACATTGGGGGAATTTAATAGGGCTGTAAGACAATTGACAAAGAAGGCCATTATGTTATTCTTCATGGTGTTCTCCTAGAAACTAGAATTACCCTTGTCTTCATTTATGCGCCTACCTCCACACAAAACTTTATTGAAAATATTAAGGCTACTGGAACTACATCCATGTGGCTCTATAATAATAGGGGGGGACTTTAATTTAAAATTTGATTCACAGCTAGATCGCTCTAATACCTTAGCCACTGACCGTTTCTCAAACAAATTGAGACTAATTATGAAGGTGCTAAATAATCCTGACTTGATTGATGCATGAAGAGGACACTATCCTAACAGAAAAGAGTACACCTACTACTCGCACACCCATGGGTCTTTTTCACACATAGGTTCCCTACTAATAAGTTCAGTCCTTTTTGAAAAATCCAGAAGGGCTACAATTAAAGCCTGCCAGTGGTCCGACCATGTGGCTGTCAGAATAGACTTAGATTTAGGCTTAAATTTGAGAAACCCATATGCATGGAGACTGAATGACCTACTACCTACTAACCCAGTGCTTCTAGATCAAATAAAGGCGGGCTTGCACTTTTATTTTGAGACCAATAACTCTACAGAAACAGGAATTGGCTGGATATGGGTGGCCCATAAAGCTTTTATCGGGGGGAAATGTGTAAGACTAGCTAGAGTTTATGAGACGATGTAAACAAAAAAAAGAAACATAATTTACGGCCAAATTACAGGGATTAAAACGCCGGAATCAAAAGAATAAAAAAAAAAAAAGAACGCCAGAATCAACTCAACCCTGCTCCCCTCCAATTAATTGAGAAATGCAGAATTGATCTAGACAATGTCTTGTCTAACAAAACTGAGAAGCCCCAAAAACACACAAGCCATTTGTTTTATACAAAGGCCAATAAGCCTGATTCATTCTGGCCAGGAGGCTTAATTCTAAAATCTCCCAATCTAGAATTTTGAAAATAAAAACAGCAAATGGAGTAGTTACAGTGAGCCAGAATTAAATTAAATGGAACTTTGCAGACTTTTACTAGACTGTATACTCAGCTAAAGCCTAATCTAACACAGGGCTTATTCAGTCCTATTTAGATACTTGTGATCTCCCTAAAGCTACTGATCAAACTATGACAATGTTTAATTAAAATGTGACAATTGACGAGATTCACAAAGCTATTAAGAGTCTAGAGTCTGGTAGAGCCCCAGGGCCAGATGGTTTCACCAACTCCAATATAAGACGTTCGCAAATCTTTTAGCGCCCCATTTATGTAAACTTTTCAATTCCATTCGAAATGCCCCTAGAACTAAATAGGGCAGATATAATAGTTTTCTCTAAGGAAGGGAGAGACCCTCTGGAGGCCAAAAATTATCGCCCAATATCCCTTAATAATGGAGATATCAAATTATTGGTTAAAATCATGGCGGACAGAATCTCTGTTTTTTTTACCGGATTTAATAAACAAGGGTCAAACCAGCTTTGTCCTCCACAGGCAAACGAGGGATAACATTGGAAGGACTGTAAATGTCCTGCATGCAGCACATGTTTCTTGGCGTTGGATATAGAGAAGGCTTTCAACAGGTTGGAAAAAATAAATGTTAATAAAGCCCCGGGTCCTGATGGAATACATACACAGGTACTGAGGGAACTGGGCTCTGTAATAGCCAAACCATTATATTTAATTTTTCAAGATTCACTCAACACAGGGTCTCTACAAGATGACTGTAGAAAAGCAGATGTGATACCTATATTTAAAAATGGAGCAAGAGCAAATCTGGGGAATTATAGACCAGTGAGCCTCACTTCTGTAGTGGGGAAGCTTTTAGAAGGGATAATATACAAGAATATGTCTATTTGAACAGGATTATAAGTAGGAGTCAGCGTGGATTTCTAAAGGATAGGTCATGTCAAACAAATCTAATTAGTTTCTATGAGGAGGTTAGTAGGAACCTGGTTTAAGGCAACTCAGTGGATGTAGTCTATTTGGATTTTGCAAAGGCTTTTGATACAGTGCCACATGGGAGACTATTGTACAAACTAAGAGATACAGGAATTGCAGTAAATATCTGCTCATGGATTGAGAGCTGGCTAAAAGACAGGAAGCAAAGGGTTGTTGTAAATGGAACATACTCAGGTTGGACTAATGTGGTAAGTGGGGTTCCTCGGGGTTCAGTATTAGGTCCTCTCCTTTGTAACATATTTATTAATGACTTAGAGGTGGGATTGGAGTGTGGTGTCTCCATTTTTGCTGATGACATGAAGTTGTGCAAGGTAATTAAATCAGATAATGATGTGCTTTCCCTCCAAAGGGATTTACATAAAATTGAGGAATGGGCATCTAAATGGCAGATGAGATTTAATACAAATAAATGTAAAGTTATGCATCTGCGAAGGAAAAATAGCCATGCAATTTATAATCTTAATGGAGCAAATCTAAGTGTATCAGATAATGAAAGGGATTTGGGAGTTCTTGTGGACAACCACCTAGGTAACAATGCTCAATGCCAAGCAGCAGCTGCAAAGGCAAATAAAATATTAGCATGTAATAAGAAAGGTATAGAAGCCAGGGAAGCAAATATAATTCTGCCACTATACAAATCCCTAGTACACCCTCATTTGGAATATGGAGTACAATTTTGGGCACCACTTCATAAAAAGGACATTTTAGAGCTGGAAAAGGTACAGAGGAGGGAAACAAAACTAATAAGGGGAATGGAGAGGCTAAGTTATGAAGAAAGACTAACCAAATTAAACTTCTTTTCTCTAGAAAAAAGGCGTCTAAGAGGAGATATGATTCCCTTATATAAATACATCCAGGGTCAGTATAAAGATTTGTCAAGGGAGCTTTTTGTGCCAAGAGGTTTTCAACTGACAAGAGGACATCCCTTGAGGTTAGAAGTAAAAATATTCCACCTTAAAAAAAGAAAAGGGTTCTTCACAGTAAGGGTGGTTAATCTGTGGAATTCTCTGCCAGAGGAGGTGGTGACAGCGGATTCGATAGATAACTTAGAAAGGGGCCTGGATTTATTTCTAATTAAAAAGGGAATTCAGGGTTATCATGGATAATTAAAGAGACAGTATTGATCCAGGGAGAAATCTGATCGCCAGTATCTGGGGTCAGGAAGGAATTACATTTTTTTTCCCTTTGAGACAATTGGCTAAGTCTCACTTGGGTTTTTTTCTGTTTGCCTTCCTCTGGATTAATTAATAATAAAACAAAAATGTTTTTTAAATAATTGATTATTAATTAATTAACAACTAATTAATTAATATTTAATCTGCATATTGCAGATCAGAGGAGATCTTAAAAGGTTGAAATTGATGGACTGAAAGTCTTTTTTCAAACTTAATTACTATCAGCCTTATTAAATTGCGATTCAGCACATTTAAAAGGGCTTTATCTAAGCACATAGCATATTTTTTACAGAAGTTTTTAGTTAGTGAACTTCTATCCAAAAACAAGGTCTTCACTAACTAAAAACTTCTGTAAAGAAAATTTAATAAGGCTGTATGTAACTATGTAACACTCTCGAGTGGCCTTATCTATATGCAGCGTTGGCTAAATTTGGTTTTAGAGGGTGGTTCATCAATTTAATTAGATATTGTTCTCACCTACCGCAGGCCAGCCTTAAACTCCCTGGGACAAGCAATATCGATATCAATATATCGATATTGAGGCTATCAGATGCAATGCCAGAATCTCGGGTCTGAAGGTGGGTCTACATCATTTTAAAGGGATATCTAAGTTTGCTGGATTAATACATTTCTGCACTCTTATAGGCAAAAAGCAACCTATGTGTATGCAGCACATAAAACATTTTATTTTTATTAATATCTAAAAATCCCTCTAATGATTATGTTGACACCGCCAGGGGGTGTCTACACAACTTCCTGATCCCCACCCAATCAGCATGCAGCCTCCGGGGAGCAATATTAACCCACTATTTAACAGCTCAGCCAATAGGAGAGCAGTGTTGTCGGCCTCCCAGCCACTGCTGGGATATGACTCATCCCTGATTCCTGACTATGCTGTGTGGTGTTGCCATAGCAACTAACATAGTGCTATGTCTCAAATCTTTCATCTAACCAGCTTGGCCAAAACAAATTGGAGGGGGTGTTAACCTTAATTTTAAACTGTCAGAAATTACAATAGATTTTGCTAACTTCAAGGTAAGTGTTTAAATGTTTCTTTTGATGTTCTTTCATGCAAACATTCTTTTCCTTATACTATTAATTCTCCTCTATCATATGCATTTATAATCCAGGAAACTTACACATCCCTTTAAATGCTCATTATTTGCAGATGACCTTCTCTGTATATTAACTGATCCCATAACCTCGATATCTGCATTATTATCCTCTCTTACGGACTTTGGGCTACTATCGGACCTACAAATTAATTTAGAGAAGACGGAGGCACTAGGAGTTGGTATACCACAAACAGACTTAGAGGCCTTAAAAAAAATAATTCAGATTTCTTTGGCCGAAACATTCCATCAAATATTTAGGAGTTAAAAATCACAGGGTGGCTATTATTATTTGGCCAATCCCCCCCCCCCCCTATTCAAAAAGATAGCCAATGACATATAGAAATGGTCACAGCTTCACATTTCCTGGACTGGGCGCATAACTACGGTGAAAATGAATCCCAAAAATACTATATCCATTTAGAACCCTCTCTATCCCAGTAGATATGAAAGAACTAGACAAATTGCAAAATAACATTTTCTAATTTATTTGTTGTATCAGACCTCCTCGGGTAGCGAGGAACATAATGTTTCGACACAAAACCCAGGGGGGGCTCTCCTGCCAGAATCTTCAGTTATACTTAAGAGCAGCTCAATTAGCGTTTATTTCAGTTGCCCATTCAAGCAAACATCAACCTCTCTGGATTCTTGTTGAGATTTGGCAACTGAAGCCACATACTTGGGATACTCTGATATGGGATCCAAACCCTCCTTGCATCAAACAGCACCACCCCAATCCTATGATTAGCTATACTCTGGCTACTTGGGCCTGGACCAAAATTATAAAACACATAGTCCTGTCACAGGTACCTGATTTTCCAACAATAAGCTGACTTCCCATGAGCACCTTATAACCCAATACCACATATCTGATGACAAAATATGGAATTATAGTAAATTCAAAAATTGGCTCCTGACCCTGACCCAGAACACTGGGCCGCCAAAACAGACTTGGCTAACAACTGTATGTAAGAACTTATCTCAGATTAAGGGATTTCAAGGTTCCTTATATTCCATTTAAAATGACAAAATAGCCAGAAACCTAGTTTATGCAAAAATGTAAGCGGGACTTGGGTAGAGAGTTAGATACTAACACGTGGAAGGAGGTGTGCTCTAAACTATCGAGAGGATCTTTTACATACAGCCTATTGGAGGTTTCAGTCAAGGTTCTGCACAGAATCTACTATACGCCATCTTTAATTAATGAAATAAACCCACACTTAAGGGAGAATTGCTTTAGAGGATGCAACTCTCAGGGAGATTTCCATCATATTTGGTGGACATGCCCTCTGGTATAAAGTCTATAGGGGAAATCAACTAGATCGTTTTCACAAATAATGAATACTCCATTACAACCCACAATAGAGACATGCCTCCTGCGCATTCAGGTAAACAACTTGTCTATACACCAAAACAAACTTTGGCAATACTTTGTCTTAGCAGAGACACTAAACATAGCAAAAAACTGGAAAACTCCCTCATTAACTCTCAATGAGGTTATTATTAAATTTAACTATATATTGGTTAATGAAAAACTAACTCATACTTTACAAAACACGTATGCCATGTTCCTTAAAATTTGGACCCCATGGCTTACTTCTGCTCATAGCATCTCGATATAACTATCTGCTTATGAAGTAGATGTGGCCGTTGCTGGTGGGATGCTGAGGCCGCGGGGACCAGGCCATTAATACAGTTTTTGTTGCCTCAACCTGGAATTAACATGGATTGTTTGAGGATTTGCATCATTTAATTTACAGAGCACGCCCACAACTTTGAAGATGTTTTTTTTTTTTTATTCTGAAGCAAACAACAAATAGGACAAAATAACAGAAAAAGTCAATACACATAACTATTCACCCCCCTAAAGGCAATACTTTGTAGAGCCACCTTTTGCAGCAATCACAGCTCCAAGTCGCTTTGGATAAGTCTCTATGAGCTTGCCACATCTTACCACTGGGATTTTTGCACATTCCTCCTTGCAAAACTGCTACAGCTCCTTCAAGCTGGATGGTTTGCACTTGTGAACAGCAATCAGTAAGTCTGGCCACAGATTTTCTATTGGATTGAGGTCTGGGCTTTGACTAGGCCATTCCAACACATTTACATGTTTCCCCTTAAACCACTCAAGTGTTGCTTTAGCTCTGTGTTTGGGGTCATTGTCCTGCTGGAAGGTGAACCTCCATCCTAGCCTCAAATCACGCACAGAGTGGTACAGGTTTTGCTCAAGAATATCCCTGTGTTTGGCACCATCCATCTTTCCCTCAACTCTGCCCAGTTTCCCAGTCCCGGCTGCTTAAAAACATCCCCACAGCATGATGCTGCCACCACCATGTTTCACTGTGGGGATGGTGTTCTTTGGGGGATGTGATGTGTTGGGTGTGCGCCAGACGTAGCGTTTACTTTGATGACCGAAAAGTTCAATTTTAGTTTCATCAGACCAGAGCACCTTCCTCCATACATTTTGGGAGTCTCCCACATGCCTTTTCACACACTCAAAACTTGCCATTTTGTTTTTTGCTGAAAGTAATGGCTTTTTTCTGGCCACTCTGCCATAAAGCCCAATTCTATGGAGCGTACAGCTTATTGTCGTCCTATGTACAGATACTCCAGTCTCTGCTGTGGAATTCTGCAGCTCCTCCAGGGTTACCTTAGGTCTCTGTGCTGCCTCTCTGATTAATGCCCTCCTTGAGTTTTGATGGGCAGCCGTCTCTTGGCAGGTTTGCTGTTGTGCCATGTTCTTTCCATTTGGCTATGATAGATTTGATGGTGCTCCTGGGGATCATCAAAGATTTGGATTTTTTTTTATAACCTAACCCTGACTTGTACTTCTCAACAACATTGTCCCTTACTTGTTTGGAGAGTTCCTTTGTATTCATGGCAGTGTTTGGTTAGTGGTGCCTCTTGCTTAGGTGTTGCAGCCTCTGGGGCCTTTCTAAAAAGGTGTGTATATGTAATGACAAATCATGTGACACCTAGATTGCACAGAGGTGAACATCATTTCACTAATTATGTGACTTCTTAAGGTAATTGGTTGCACCAGAGCTTTTTATGGACTTCATAACAAAGGGGGTGACGCACATGCCAATTTTCTGTTTTCTATTTCTAAAAAAAAATTTTAGGTATATATTCTTCTCATTTCACTTCACCAACTTAGACTATTGTGTTCTGATCCATCACATAAAATTCAGATTCACAAAACATTGAACTTAAGGCTGTAATGTAACAAAATAGGTAAAAAGTCAAAAGGGGTGAATACTTTTGCAAGGCACGGTACCTGATACATCCAAGATACTTTAGAGGGTGAGTTTGCAAGATGATTTTCCCTTACCCCTTCTTTCCCTTCCCCAGTTCATTGTTTGTTCTGTTTTAATCAACTTTTAAATTATCAGGTAGACCACATAAAAAAAAAGAAGACACAAAATGCTTTACAGGTTTACAGGCCTTTCTATATGTTCAGCTTAGCATTACTTAACTATTTATTGCTATGTTTTAAGAATTCATAAGGGTAGGGTGATGCTATTGCATATTGTATGTGTATTTGATGACCTGCTACCCCTTATTGTATTCAACTTTGTCTTTAATAAAAAAAAGATTGAATAAAAAAAAGAAAAAGAATAGTCTATGAAGCAGAAGGAAATGTTTTTTTGGAACTCTCTTGCTCTCTCTATTATCCAGCGGACATTGGCAATTTTATCTCTTGTGCCTCTTCCTCTGTGGAACCTGGCTTGCACACCTGGTAGTTCCTGGTTCATATATTGCTGGAGTCTGTTAAGTACCTACCATTTTTGTCTTTTATCACGCCCACTTTGGCATGCGAGGTGCCTTTTAGGTTCCCAATTTTCTTGAAGAGATCTCTTGATTTACCCCACTCGGTTATCTTCTTCAACCTCTTTATATTGCTCATTGTAGAATGTCTTCTTGTCTCTTCTTGCTATGCTCTGGAATTCTGCATTCAGTTGGACAAATCTTTTCTTATCTCCACTACCTTTCGCTTTCCTTTTTTTCTGGGCTACTTTCAAAGCCTCATCAGACAGCCAGTTTGATTTCTTACTTTTCTTTCTTTTAGGGATATTCTTTGTTGCTGTTTCCTGGATAATGTTGCAAACTTCAGTCCAAAATTCTTCTGGCATTCTGTCTTCCATGTCTAGTCCCTAAATCTATTTTTTACTTCCACTGCATATTTACAAGGGATATTATTTATTTCATATCTACTTGGTCTGATGGTTTTCCCTCTTTTCTTCAGTTTAATTTTTAATTTTGCAATAAGAAGCTCATGGTCTGAGCCGCAATCAGCTCAAGGTCTTGTTTTTGCCAAATGTATAGAGCTTCGCCATCTTTGGCTGCAAAGTATATAGTCAATCTGATTTCTATGTTGTCCATCTGGTGATGTCCATGTGTAGAGTCGTCTCGGAGGCTGTTGGAAGAGGGTGTTTGCTACGTCTTATCTTGACAAAATTCCACTAATCTCTGACCTGCTTCATTTTGTACTCCAAGGCCAAATTTGCCAGTTATTCCAAGTGTCTTTTTGTTCCCTACTTTAGCATTCCAATTTCCTATGATGATAGTAAAATATTTTCTTGTTGTTATATCTATGACATGTTGAATGTCTTCGTAGACTTGGATCACTGTGATATTAAATGGCTTGCCTTGAATTTGAATTAAAATAATTTTGTCATTTATTGGGTTGTGCTTTGCCCACTCTTTGATTGACTAGGATGGCTACTCCATTACTTCTGCAGGATTCTTGACCACAGTAGAAGATCTGGTGATTGTCCCATTCCAGTCCATTTAAGTTCACCTATTCCCAGGAAATCAGTGTTTAACCTTGCCATTTTATTCTTGACCACGTCTAGCTTGCCTTGGTTCATAGTCCTAACATTCCAGGTTCCTATTCTGAATTGGTCTTTGCAGCAGCTGACTTTCCTTTCCCGTTCAGATACATCCGCAGCTGGGTGTCCTTTCAGCTTTGGCCCAACCACTTTTTTTGAACATGTGCCACATGGGAGACTATTGACCAAACTAAGGGATACAGGAATTGCAGTAAATACCTGTTCATGGATTGAGAGCTGGCTAAAAGACAGGAAGCAAAGGGTTGTTGTAAATGGAACATACTCAGGTTGGACTAATGTGGTAAGTGGGGTTCCTCAGGGTTCAGTATTAGGTCCTCTCCAGTACCACAGTTACAATATTGAGGTTGAAAAAAATACTTTTTGTCCATCAAGTTCAACCTATTTATATCTCCTCTGATCTGCAATATGCAGATTAATTGTTAATTGATCCAGAGGAAGGCAAACAGAAAAAAAAATCGTGGTGAAACTTTGCCAATTGTCTCAAAAGGGGAAAAATATAAAATTCCTTCCTTACCCCAAATACTGGTGATCAGACTCCTCCCCGGATCAATTCCTCCTTCTCCAATTATCCAGGATAGCCCTGAATGCCGTTTTTATTTAAAAATATATCCAATCCCTTTTTAAAGTTATTTATCGAATCCGCAGTCACCAACTCCTTTGGTAGAGAATTCCACAGGTTAACCACCCTTACTGTGAAGAACCCTTTTCTTTCTTTAAGGTGAAATCTTTTTACTTCTAATGTCAAAGGACGTCCTCTTGTCAGTTGAAAACCTCTTGGCACAAAAAGCTCACTTGACAAAGCCTTGTATTGCCCCTGGATATATTTATATAAGGTAATCATATCCCCTTTTAGACACCTTTTATCTAGAGAAAATACGTTTAATTTGGTTAGTCTTTCTTCATAACTTAGGCCCTCCATTCCCCTTATTAGTTTTGTTGCCCTTCTCTGTACTTTTTCCAGCCCTAAAATTTTATGCAGTGGTGCCCAAAATTGTACTCCATATTCCAAATGAGGGCGTATTAGGGATTTGTATAGCGCCAAATTATATCTGCTTCCCTTGCTTCTATACCCGTCTTATTACATGCTAATATTTTGCTTGGCTTTGCAGATGCAGCTTGGAATTGAGCACTGTTACCTAGGTGGTTGTCCACAAGTACACACAAATCCCTTTCAATATCTGATACCCCTAGATTTGCTCCATTAAGAATATAAATTGCATAAATATTTTTCCTTCCCATATGCATAACCCTACATTTATCCGTATTCAATCTCATCTGCCATTTAGTTGCTCATTTCTCTAATTTATGCAAAACCCTTTGGAGGGAAAGTACATCATTAGCTGATTGAATTACCTTGCACAACTTAATGTCATCAGCAAAAATGGAGACAATACTTTCCAATCCTACTTCTAAGTCATTAATAAATATGTTAAGGAGAGGACCTAATACTGAACCCTGAGGAACCCCACTTACCACATTAGTCCAATCAGAGTATGTTCCATTTACAACAACCCTTTGCTTCCTGTCTTTTAGCCAGCTCTCAATCCATGAACAGATATTTACTGCTATTACTGTATCCCTTAGTTTGCTCAATAGTCTCTCATGTGGCACTGTATCAAAAGCCTTTGCAAAATCCAAAAAAACTACATCCACTGAGTTGCCTTGATCCAGGCTCCTACTAATCTCTTCATAGAAACTAATTAAATTTTTTTGACATGACCTATTCCACATAAATCCATGTTGACTCCTACTTATAATCTTGTTTAAATAGACAGATTCTTGTATACTATCCCTTATTAACCCTTCTAAAAGATTTCCCACTACAGAAGTGAGACTTAGTGGTCTATAATTTCCTGGATTTGTTCTTGCTCCCTTCTGAAATCACATCTGCTTTTCTCCAGTCATCTGGTAGAGATCCTGAGTCGAGTGAATCTTGAAAAATTGTATATAATGGTTTGGCTATTACAGAGCTCAGTTTCCTCTGTACACTTGGATGTATTCTATCAGGACCTGGGGCATTCTTAACATTTTTTTTTCAACCTCTTCTGGATTTCTTCCTGCGTTAACCAATTATTTGGTGATGGTAGTGCTGCCTCATTATGTTGCAGTATAGAAGCAAGGGAAGGAAATATAATTTTGCCACTATACAAATCCCTAATACACCCTCATTTAGAATATGGAGTACAATTTTGGGCACAACTTCATGAAAAATACATTTTAGAGTTGGAAAAGGTACAGAGAATGGCTACCAAACTAATAAGGAGAATGGAGGGGCTAAATTATGAAGAAAGACTAACCACATTAAACTTATTTTCTCTAGAAAAAAATGCGTCTGAGAGGGGATATGTTAATCCTATATAAATACATCCAGGGTCAGTATGAAGATTTGTCAAGTGAACTTTTTGTGCCAAGAGGTTTTCAACTGACAAGAGGACATCCCTTGAGGTTAGAGGAAAAAAGATTTCACCTTAAAGAAAGTGAGGTGGTGACAGCAAATTCGATAGATAACTTTAAAAAGGAATATTGATCCAGGGAGAATTGTGATCGCCAGTCTCTGGGGTCAGGAAGGAATTTTGCTTTTATTTTCCCCTTATGAGACAATTGGCAAAGTTTCAATGTTTTTTTTCTGTTTGCCTTCCTCTGGATCAATTAATTATTAACGAATAATTTGCATATTAAAAATGATCAGAAGAGATCTAAAAAGGTTGAACTTGATGGACTAACAGTCTTTATTGAACCTCAAATACTATGCAACTAATTTCAAGGTTCATTTGGGACAATAAGAAACGCAGGATAAATAAAGCAACCATGACGGCATCAAAAAATAGAGGAGGATTTGCTACACCTGTTTTCCCGAGATATTATAAAGCAGCGAGATTAGCCCAAATGACCAAATGGTATATATTAAGGACTCCCCACCAGTGTGGGTCGAATTTGAACAAGAGCTTCAGAAACAAAATATAATACTGAATCAGATAATATGGCTAAGTGTACATCATGTGAGTAGCTTGAAATCATTACCATAGTGTATAAATCCCTCTATCACGTTGTAGAAGCAAATTAATAAAAGAACCAGATTGTTAGAAAATGGTTTGTGTCTGTCACCACTATGGTTACCCTATAAAGACCCATCAATCAATAAAATGTCCCTTTTAGCTTGGTGGGTTAGGAACCGGATTATAATTGTAGCAGATGTACTGTTGGCTTGCCAACATTGGTCCCCGACGGAATTTAGGACACGTTACCAACTGCCACACAAAGAATGGCTTAACTTGATGTTGATCAACACCAGAATAAGTCAAATTATAAAAGACAATAAATTAGCTAGGAAAACTCCCTTTTAACAATGTTGCTTGCATAATCCAAAGGGTAAGAAAAACATCACAATGCTTTACAACTACTTAAATGATAAGGCAACTCCCAACAAACTATCCTACTGATCATGTTGGGAAGCTGAACTTAGGAGATATGCAATGGGGACAATTTTTAAAAAATGCAGCAAACTCCTCCTTAAATATTACATTGAAGGAATATGCATACAAAACCGTCATGAGATAGACCAACTCGCAAAACACTCAGCGGATGGAAACTGCTCCAGAGGATGTGACACAATAGGAACTCTAAAGCACATGTTGTGGGACTGTCCCAAAATGAAACACATATGGTCTGCAACTTATAATGCATTAGAGACATTATGGGGTACGAATATCCCTCAAAAATCAGAGGAGGCGCTACTATGTTTACCAATTTCAGGGTTATCAAAAACAGCCCAGTTCTTATCTAACCAGATATTCCTAGCAGCTAATTGCTAAACATTGGAAAATTAACTATCCTAACATACGAAGAGGTTTTCCACAAAATCAATATGATTCCCTCAATGAATGTCCTATCTCCGGAGATCGATACGAGACACAGAAGATGGGCCTCATGTTGGGACATTTGGACCCTGAGAATTGACAGGTGAGAGCCTATTTCCTTGAACTGGTTATCCCCCCTTCTTTTCCCCCCTTTTTTTTATTTTTATCTGTTCTTTCATCTGTTTTATTTTTCTTCTTTGGTTACTACTAAAGGTTTTCTTGGAAACACTATGGGCCTCATTCTATTAATGGCCGTAAAATGGTCGCAAAGCTGAGATTCCTTGCGAGGGTGCTGCGGTCCCTCGTAGCCCTACGTCTACATTGCTATTCAAATGAAAGGGGCCCTAGCACACCCCTTCCTACGGCCAATCGCAAGCCATGCAATCGGCCTTAGCTTTGGCGGGCTTGAACCTGATCGCGGGCATTAGCCCGCACATCAGAGTGCAAGCCCGCAAAACAAAAAAGTCTAAAATAAATTCAATGCAGCACTGTACAGTGTTGTAATTGATAGGGGACACATGGGGGACATGAGGATTAAATGTAGTATATTGGCTAGCTGGCACATCGCCGCTAGCCAATACTGTCATTTGTAACCGCAGTCGTTTGGATGACCCCCAAGACATTAACCCGTTCTCCAAGCCCGGCGGACTTGTGGCCACAAATGACAGTATTGGCTAGCGGCGATGTGCCAGCTAGCCAATGTACTACATGTGATCCTCATATCCCCCAATGTGTCCCCTATCAATTACAGCGCTGTACAGTGCTGCATTGAATATCTATTAAACCCTAAAGATATCAATTATTGCATACTGCATTAAAAATTCAAATTTTACGCCCGCGCGGGTGCTGAAAGGACCTTAAAGGTCCTTAAAGGACCAGCGAGAAATAAAGACCCCCCCCCCCCCCTGGCACCTACAATTAACCCCAGCAATTATGGGGGTCAATATAGACATCCACGAGAACAAAATGAACCCCCTCAGTCTAATAGGGGTCTACATAGACCCCTAAAGGACACCATTAACCCCTAGGTTAACCCCATAAGTGCCTTGAGGCTCCTCCAGGACCCTCATGACAAAGTCTAAGCACTACACTATTAACCCTAACTATACTCCATTAACCCATACTAAACTCTATTTAACTCTAACTGTACCTATCTAACCCTAATGGGGCCTATTTAACCCCTCTAGGCATATTTAAACCTAACTGTGCCTATCTAACCCTAACTGGGCATATTTAACCCAAAAATAAAAAAAAAACTATGTTAAAAAAAAATTGAAAAGTACATTCCAACCCCCCAACTTAAAAAAAATAAAAAAGGGACATTACAAACTTCACCCCAATACAAAAAAATAAAAAAGGACATTACAACCCCCCCCTCACTGCAAAAAAAAAAATACACACATGCAAAGAAAAGGCATACATAAATATACATAACATTACAGTAAAAAATATATTATAACTATACCCCTAACTACAATACATTACCCCTATCATACATAACCCCCTATCTATATATATCCCCCTATCTAGAATACATTAAACCCTAAATCTAAGCTAACACCGAAGAAGGCCTAGAAGCCTCATATTTTTTAGAACTTTTTGAAGGGCCCAGCCTGGGCTGAAGATGACAAGGCCGGGGACATCGCGGACAGGTAAGTTTAATGTATTTTAAGTGTAACTTTCATCATGTTGTATGTATTTGTGTATATGTTGTACTAATGTTCTGTATCTTTTCTCCAGGGAACGATCCGGGGAACAAAAGAAGATGGATGAGGACATGCTGGAAAGGTGAGTTTAATACTGTATTTACAATGTGTATTTGTTATATGTAGTGTTTTGTACTAATACGTTTCTTTTTTTCCTAGGAGTTTCCTTTTTTCCTGAAGGGACATCTGCAAGGGTAAGTGGTCTAAATGATTCTATTTTAGTTTAGATTTAGGGTTTAATGTATTCTAGATAGGGGGTAATGTATAGATAGGGGGTAATGTTGTCTAGATAGGGGGTAATGTATGATAGGGGGTTATGTGTTATAGATAGGGGGTCATGTATAGATATGAGGTAATGTATTATAGTTAGGGGTATATTTATAATATATTTGTTACTGTAATGTTATGTATATTTGTGTATGCCTTTTCTTTGCAGGTGTGTATTTTTTTTAAGTTTTTTGTAGTTGGGGGGTTTGTAATGTCCTTTTTTTATTTTTTTGTAGTGGGGGGTTGTAATGTACTTTTTAAATTTTTGTTGACAGTTTTTTTTGTAATTAGTGGGGTGGGGGGTTTAATAAGGGGTAGGTAGGTAGGTAGTGTTAGATAGGTAGGTACTAAAAGGATTAGGGCAGAGGGGGGTTAGTTTAGATGTAGTGGTTCATTGGAGGGAATAGTGTAGTGTAGTGTTTGTACTGAATGTCACGAGGGTCCTGGAGGACCCTCATGGCACTTATGGGGTTAATTATAGGATTCTCATTGTCCTTTGAGGGTCTTCATAGACCCTTATGGCTCTGATTGGGTTAAATAGAGGTTTACAGGGGTCTGTATGGACCCCCATAAGTGATGGGGTTAGATGGAGGCTTATGGGGGTCTGTATAGACCCCCATAAGTGATGGGTTAGATGGAGGCTTATGGGGGTCTATATAGACCCCCATAAGTGATGGGGTTAAATAGGGCTAGAAGGGGTTAAATAGGCCCAGTTAGGGTTAGATAGGCCCAGTTTGGTTAGATGGGTACAGTTAGGGTTAAATAGGGTATAGTTAAGGGTTAAGCGGTTAATGGAGTATAGTTAGGGTTAATAGTGTAGTGTGGTGTTTACCTAGGGGGTCAATAGACCCCTATTGGACTGAGTGGGTTAATTTTAGTCTCATGGAGTATAGTTAGGGTTAATAGTGTAGTGTGGTGTTTACCTAGGGGGTCAATAGACCCCTATTGGACTGAGTGGGTTAATTTTAGTCTCATGGGGGTCTATATTGACCCCCGAGAGCGATGGCTTAATTTTAGGTGCCGGTGGGGGAGTACTTATTGTACACCCGCGGCTTGGGGGTAACCATTAGTGTGCCGCATGCCCTTTAAGAACCCGCGGCGGGAAATTCAAACCCTGCAATTCCCCGGGCTTGTATTCTGAATTCAAGCCTGCGGCGGGAAATTTTAAATCCCGTAGATGCCGCAGGGGGCACAATCGGTGACGATCAGAACCCTCTGCAGCAAGGGAAGGGGTTAATGCGGGGAGCCTGCAGGGATCCCTATTGGGACCCCTGCAGCAAGGGGTTAATGTGGGGAGTCTGCAGGGGTCCCGATCGGACCCCTGCAGCAAGGGTTAATCTGTGTACATTGAAGGGGTCCCAATAGGGACCCCTGCATTATAGGGTTAATGACGGGCGCCGGCCGCAAGCCAGCCGGAGCCCTCGGCCGCAAGGGAATAGAATAGCTAAGTAGCTTGCGGCCATGCAGCTACTACAGTCATTAATATAATGAGGCCCTATGAGAGGACGTAGATAATTGAAATATAATACAAAAAATAATTGAGAAAGGATTGAAGAAAATAGGTTTATGACAGATCATAATATATCACTGTAATATATTTTTCGTTTGTTGTTTTCTCAATGTTTACTTTGTCAAAAAAAAAAAAGAAGTCCCTCCTTTTATTTAAACGCCTACACTTATATGATTATTGTCAAGCCACTAGACGGCAGCACAACTCAACTAGTTCCTGGCCAGACACGCAACACTGGACACCAGGAACACCAATCACTGAGGAAGCTGCGACAACGAGCAGCGAAACGCGTTTGATCTACCATTTACATACATACACATTTTTAGGGTACTTTACCACTAATAAACATTGAGACCTTAGTGTCTTTTATGATATCATGGTTTATATCGTGTTTTTTACCAATTTTTACCTTTTAGGTGTACCTATATTTTTTAGGATATTTTGTCCAATTCCTACATTGGCCAGTATGTTTTTTATGGCAAAATAAAAGTATATCTTTTCAAGTAATTGGGTGTGTGTTTATTTTTCCATTAGACTTGGATTTACCGTATTGGTCCGAATATAAGCCTCACCTTTTTTCCAATTTTTGAGCTTGTGAGTTAAGGGTGCGGCTTATATTCACGAATGCAAAATTACTGCCGATTAGCACAATTGCGAGTTAAGGGTGCCGATTTTCGTGCTTTAGACTGCGGTATTGAATAGCGATTTACGGTTTCAGTGATTCTAACATCCTGTAAAGCCTGTAACCTGCAAAAAACAAGCCTGTTTCTTGCAGTGGCGGATCACTTTGAGAGTCTTTTTCTCTCCAATTTTACGGGTGCGGCTTTAATTTTTAGTACTATCTTTTTTCTATTTTTTCACCTTGAACTTTACGGGTACGGCTTATACGCGGGTGCGGCTTATATTCGGACCAATACGGTAGATAACATAGACACACATGAACATATACACATATAAATAGAATCATTGGTGCATACTCTTATATAGAGATATAAAGACATTTTAGTGTTTTTGTCAATACCTGACACCTAACAGAGACAATTTTAAGTATAGATCATAGAAACAAACCATATATTAGGGTGCACTACGAAAACCACAAAGAGATCTTGAAACATTCCATCTGACACCTACCTGTGAGAGAGAATCACATCCAGCTTTTAAGTACCTCACATTCTGGAGGTCACCAAAGGTGAGAGACAACTCCGTAGAAGTATATTGTCTAATACTACGAAAAGGCACAAAGTAATCTGCACTAGGAGTATCTATTGCGCTTTCTCCCCCTCCCTTCTTACTTGTATTAGAACTGCACTTAATGCTAGAAAAGTTTGCACCTTCCCCTGTTTAAATGCGATTCTTTACCAAATCACTTCACACGAAAATAAACACACTTTACTTGCAAGAAGTAAATCCCAGTTGCAAACAGCCCCACACAAGTCACAAACCTTTATGCAACTTTAACAAAGGTCAACCACTCCCCTCACCTGGACAAAATTAGTGCACACAGCAAATAATCACATTTGACATTTTGTCCCAGTTGTCAGTTTGAATTTACATAATTTATGTGTATGATTCATTCTCTTGGAATAGGATTTTGCAAAGGCTTTTGATACAGTGCCACATGGGAGACTTTTGGGCAAACTAAGGGATACAGGAATTGCAGTAAATATCTGCTCATGGATTGAGAGCTGGCTAAAAGACAGGAAGCAAAGGGTTGTTGTAAATGGAACATACTCAGGTTGGACTAATGTGGTAAGTGGGGTTCCTCAGGGTTCAGTATTAGGTCCTCTCCTTTTTAACATATTTATTAATGACTTAGAGGTAGGATTGGAGTGTGGGGTCTCCATTTTCGCTGATGACACAAAGTTGTGCAAGGTAATTAAATCAGAAAATGATGTGCTTTCCCTCCAAGGGGATTTACATAAAATTGAGGAATGGGCATCTAAATGGCAGATGAGATTTAATACGAATAAATGTAAGGTTATGCATCTGGGAAGGAAAAATAGCCATGCAATTTATAATCTTAATAGAGCAAATCTAGGTGTATCAGATATTGAAAGGGATTTGGGAGTGCTTGTGGACAACCACCTAGGTAACAGTGCTCAAAGCCAAGCAGCAGCTGCAAAGGCAAATAAAATATTAGCATGTATTAAGAAGGGTGTAGAAGCCAGGGAAGCAAATATAATTCTGCCACTATACAAATCTCTAGTACGCCCTCATTTGGAATATGGAGTACAATTTTGGGCACCACTTCATAAAAAGGACATTTTAGAGCTGGAAAAGGTACAGAGGAGGGCAACAAAACTAATGAGGGGAATGGTGGGGCTAAGTTATGAAGAAAGACTAATCAAATTAAACTTATTTTCTCTAGAAAAAAGGCGTCTAAGAGGAGATATGATTACCTTATATAAATACATCCAGGGTCAGTATAAAGATTTGTCGGGGGAGCTTTTTGTGCCAGGAGGTTTTCAACTGACAAGAGGACATCCCTTGAGGTTAGAAGTAAAAAGATTCCACCTCAAAGAAACAAAAGCTTTCTTCACAGTAAGGGTGGTTAATCTGTGGAATTCTCTACCAGAGGAGGTGGTGACAGCTTATTCGATAGATAACTTTAAAAGGGGACTAGATTTATTTCTAATTAAAAAGGGTATTCAGGGTTATCATGGATAATTAGAGAGACAGTAATGATCCAAATTTTTTACATTTCCCCTTGAGATAATTGGCTAAGTCTCGCTTGTTTTTTTTTTGTTTTTTTTCTATTTGCCTTCCTTTGGACTAATTAATAATAATAATTAAAAAAAAACATTAAATAATTGATTAATAATTAATTAACAGAGATCTTAAAATGTCTTTTTTCAACCTTAAATACTATGGCCCTCATTCAATTGCAATTTTGCCAATTGAATAGGGGTCTAAATAAGCACATTACATATATTTTTTAAATAAGTTTTTAGTTATTAAGCATCTATCTAAAAGCACGGTTTTTACTAACTAAAAACTTCTTTAAAAAATATATATTATGTGCTTATTTAGAGCCGTATTCAATTGGCAAAATCGCAATTGAATGAGGGCCTATGTAACTATGTAACTATGTAATAATCCTTACCATTAGGGTTATCCTTGCTGAACCTGATTGGACCCAGTTACAGTCGGTAATTTTGCTATCTGGCAATATTGATTCCTGAGGTCGCCTGGGTGCTTTGGTGGACGTTTTCTAGTTTTGTTTTGTTCCTGCTATCAGGGATATACAATAAAGAACATGATTTTACTGGGTAGGGTTGAACTATGTTCTTATCAAGCCCAACTGAAGATTGTAGATTGTGATAGATTTTGTGTTTGTGCCATAGTAACATAGTAATTGAGGTTGAAAAAAAAGACTCACTCCATCAAGTTCCACCTTTTAAGATCTCCTCTGATCTGCAATATGCGGATTAGTTATTAATTAATTAGTTGTTCATTAATTGTTAATTATTTTAACGTGAGTTGGATCCCAAGGTAAGCTCAGCAGAACACTAAAAAAATCCAAAACTCTATTTTCAATTAATGTAGCAACAAACTAAAGAAACTTAATTAATAAAAAAAACAAAAATAAAAATAAAAAAAGGAAATATATATAAATATTTACATATCTTAGTTGCTTTCTTTTTATGAATCCCTGTGTCCTGAATTTTGTGGTAAAATAGGCCCTATAAATGGATAATAATTTTTGATAAATGTGGGATAAACAGAGACTCATTCATTAAATAAATAATTACAGAAACATCAATTACCAGTTTCATCAATTAGACTGGCGCTGTCTTAAATCATTATTATATGTATATATATATATATATATATATATATATATATATATATATATATGTTCCCCTTTAAATAAGAACAGGGTTTTTTCATATGAATGGGTCATTAATAGTAGCTTGCACCCATTTCATCAGCCTGAAATGTAAGATATGTAAATATTTATATATATATATATATATATATATATATATATATATATATATTATTATTATTTTTTTTTATTAATAAACTTTTCTTTAGTTTGTTGCTACATTAATTAAAAATAGTGTGTGATGTGTGCTTACCTTGGAATCCAGCTCATATTAAAGTCTATATATTTATATTTAACTCTATTTCACTTAGGGATTTTCTTTGCTATTTCTAAGTTACTTAATTCATTATTAATCAACATTTTTTTTCTTTTCTTTATTAATAATTAATTGATCCAGAGGAAGGCAAACAGAAAAAAAAACAAGTGAAACTAAGCCAATCATCTCAAAGGAAAATAATTCTATTCCTTCCTGACACCAGATACTGGTGATCAGATTTCTCCCTGGATCAATACTCTCTCTCTAATTATGCAGGATAATTCTGAATTGCCAGTTTAGTTAGAAATAAATCCAGTTCCCTATTAAAGTTATCTATTGAATTTGCTGTCACCACCTCCTCTGGTAGAGAATTCCACAGATTAACCACCCTTACTGTGTAGAACCCTTTTATTTCTTTAAGGTGGAATCTTTTTACTTCTAACCTTGTGTCAATTGAAAACCTCTTGGCACAAAAATCTCCCTTGACAAATCTTTATACTGACCGTGGATGTATTTATATAAGGTAATCATATCTCCTCTTAGACGCCTTTTTTCTAGAGAAAATAAGCTTAATTTGGTTAGTCTTTCTTCATAACTTAGTCCCTCCATTCCCCTTATTAGTTTTGTTGCCCTTTCTAGCTCTAAAATTTCCTTTTTATGAAGTGGTGCCCAAAATTGTACTCCATATTCCAAATGAGGGTGTACTAGGGATTTGTATAGTGGCAGAATTGTATTTGCTTTCCTTGCTTCTATACCCTTCTTAATACGTGCAAATATTTTATTTGCCTGTGCAGCTGCTGCTTGGCATTGAGCACTGCTACCTAGGTGGTTGTCCACAAGCACTCCCAAATTCCTTTCAGTATCTGATACCCCTATATTTGCTCCATTAAGATTATAAATTGCATGGCTATTTTTCCTTCCCAGATGCATATCTTTACATTTATTCATATTAAATCTCATCTGCTATTTAGATGCTCCTTTCTCAATTTTATGTCAATCTCTTTGGAGGGAAAGTACATCATTATCTAATTTAATTACCTTGCACAACTTCGTGTCATCAGTGAAAATGGAGACACTACTTTCCAGTCCCACCTCCAAGTCATTAATAAATGTTAAAAATGAGAGGATCGAATACTGAACCCTGAGGAACCCCACTTACCACATTAGTCCAACCTGAGTATGTTGCATTTACAACAACCCTTTGCTTCCTGTCTTTTAGCCAGCTCTCAATCCATGAGCAGATATTTACTGCAACTTCTGTATCCCTTAGTTTGCACAATAGTCTCCCATGTGGCACAAGTTCAAAAGCCTTTGCAAAATCCAAAAAGACTACATCCACTGAGTTGCATTGATCCAGGTTCCTACTAACCTCCTCATAGAAACTAATTACTTTTGTTTGACATGACCTATCACTCATCAATACATGTTGTCTCCTACTTATAATCCTGCTCAAATTGAGATATTATTGTATATTATGCCTTATTAACCCTTCTAAATGCTTCCCCACAACAGAAGTGAGGCTCACTGGTCTATAATTCCCCAGATTTGCTTTTGCTCCCTTCTTAAATATAGGTATCACCTCTGCCTTGCTCTGGTCATCTGGTAGAGTCCTTGGCCCTCATTCAATTGCGATTTGGCCAATTGAATAGTGCTCTAAATAAGCACATAACAAATTTTTTTAAATAAGTTTTTAGTTAGTGAAAACCTTCCTTTTGGATAGATGTTTACTAACTAAAAACTTCTTTAAAAAAATATGTTATGGGCTTATTTAGACCCCTATTCAATTGGCCGAATCGCAATTGAATGAGGGCCCCTGTGTTTAGTGAATCTTGAAAAATGAGAAATAATGGTTTTGCCATTACAGAAACCAGTTCCCTTAGTACCCTTGGATGTATTCCATCAGGGCCTTGCGGCTTTATTAACATTTATTTTTTCCAACCTCTTTTGGATTACTTCCTGCGTTAACCAGTTATTTAATGATGGTAGTGTAGCCCCATTATGTTGCAGTGTCCCAACCACTTGTACCTCCCTTGTGTATACCGAAGAAAAGAACCTATTTAGCTCATCTGCCTGTTCGTGGTCACTAATTTTCAGATGGCCTGTGTTACATTGTAACGTTCGTATAGCTTCCTTCCTCACCTTCTTCCCATTAATATACTTAAAAAATATTTTAGGTTTAGTCTCACTCTCTTTTGCAATTAATTTTTCATTTTCTATTTTAGCCAGTCAAATAGCTCTTTTGCAAGTCTTGTTAATTTCCTTGTACTCTTTTAAAGCAGCCTCTGTCCCCTCTTGTTTGAATAAATTAAATGCCTGTTTTTTACTCTGTATCTTGATCTTTAAATCAATAAGCCACATCGGATGTGATTTACTCCTTTTACTTTTATTCCGACTTGGTATATGGTGATGTGTATGTATATTTAGGAAGGATTTAAATGTTGTCCATTTATGTTCAGTATTATTACCTGCCAGTTCTCTGTCCCAGTCTATACTTTGTATTGCTGCCCTTAAAACATTAAAATCTGCCCTTTTAAAATTCTGAGTTTTTGTTGACCCCTTAAAATTTTGTTTTTTAATTCAATCTCAAATGAGACTGTGTTGTGATTACGGTTTCCCAAAGGTTACCCTATTTCCACATATGAGACTATATCAATATTATTTGTGATGACCAAATCTATGATAGCTTCATTTCTTGTAGGTTCTTGTAAAACATGGGCTCAAGAACCTGCTCCCCTTAGCTGAACTGCTGGTCTCATTTATCCAGTTAATTTCAGGGTAATTAAAATCTCCCAATATTAGAACTTGCCCGTGCTTAGCTGCATTTCCAAGCTCTAACAATAATTGCATTTCCTCACTTTCAGCTATATTTGGGGGATTATAGCATACTCCTACTAATATTCTTTTTGAATTTGCTGCTCCGCTATTTAACTCTACCCACAAACATTCAACATTACCGCTAGTTCTGCCATAAATATCTCCTCTGACTATAGCCTTAAATTCAGGCTTAACATACAAATCCCTCCTCCTCTTTTACCATTGCCCCAATATTTCCTAAATAGGTTATAACCATCCAGATTAACAGTCCAGTCATGAGATTCATCCCACCATGTTTCGGTGCCTATTATATCCCATTTTTCATTAATTGCTAATAATTCTAACTCTCCCATTTTTCCTGGCAAGCTTCTGGCATTAGCAAGAATACACTTTATGTTACGAGTCTGTAGTTCTGAAATGCCTGCCACAATATTTGAGTTACTTCGTAATACTCCCTATTGACTATACTACCCCTCCCCCATCTCCTGCCCTAGGAGTTGTTAATTCATCCCTTATACCTTCTACACCCCATTACATCTATCTAGTCCCTCCCCCCACCTACTAGTTTAAAAACTCCTCCACCCTTCCTACCATCCGATCCCCTAGCACAAAAGCTCGCTCACCATTAAGGAGCAATCCATCTCTGCTGTAGAGTTGTATCGTGAGATTGTGTGTTTTGACTGGAGAAAGGGGTGGGAAAGGAGGGCCTTTATTAACCTAGCTGGATAAGATTGAAACTGACACCACACCCTTTTCCCATCACTGACTCAAAAGCAGACTTGCTTCAGAAAATGCAATTATATATATCGCCATAAATGGAAACGCCCCTCTCTCCCCAAAATTATCACAGATCGCTCACAGAACCTTCAGAGGCATCAACATTACTTTTTCCAGTTAAAAACTAGATGTATGACTTTTTCCTGTTAAATTATGCTCTTATTTTCAAACAAAGAGAGATTTTGAATAGTTCTATGACTAAAATAGAGACAATTCAAGCAATTAACTTGTTAAATAAAAGGAAAAGTCTTTTCACTGATGTAACATAGTTTTACATCCTTACTTAATGAAAGCATTAAATGAAGCAGTTAATTATTCCACAATCCCAGGTGAAATCTTAGAATCCAGGATTTTTAACTATTGCAAAGAAAGGTAAAGGTTTTCATTAACAGAATGGAAAACTATGGAGAAGAGGGAGATATATTCCATATTTTGTGGAATTTCACCAACTATTCAACCTTTGAAGCAAAATATTTCCAGGTTTCTGAGCAACTTGTGTTTCAATTCCTTATCTGGATTTGGCTCTTTTAAATATTTTTCAATTTGCAGAGGATTTGGATATTTCTGCTTCTTTAAAACTTACCAAGGCTCAGAAATAATTGTAGTTGTCTTCATGATAAATGGCAAAACTATAGAAATCGAAGTTCCAAATTGGATGGAATTGTTGAAATCAATTAATGATAATTACAATAAAGAAAAAAGGAGTTTGCCAACTTATACAACATGAAAAGTTCAACAATATTTGGAAATTATCGGAATGGAATTGCGAGTAAGATTTAATGCATTGATGTTTGATAACCTGACAATATTTCACTTTATGTCTTTTTATAACTGTTTATAATGTGGATTTTCTGTGAATGTAATATATGTAGGTTAACAAAATGATATACAAATAATAATACAATAAATACTAAATAATGTAATATCTTTATACATTTATTATATATAACATTTAATAATTTCAACTGAAATGTCAGCTAATCAGAATAGGGTTTCATTCTAGCGTTACCCTTCTCATATTGGCTACAGAAACAGCCAATCAGAGAAGAGAATATTAGCTAAACGTATCCTCTCCGATTGGCGGTTTCTATAGCCAATCAGAGAAATGTAACATTAGAATGAAACTGAAGTTTACATTGAAATGTGGAGTTATCAAGAGTAATTAAAGAGTATAAAATAATGTGGTATAATTAGGGAAAAATATTAGGGTCAGTCCCGTCAGTGAAAGTCAGGTTGTTTAGACAGTTTTAGATTTTAAGAAAACAATAACAGATTGGTTATTTTAATTATACAGCCCCACCTCTAATAATTAAGAGAAGTTTCTTGACTGACTACAATTGGCACAAATAACCAGTTCTCCATGATGTAGCTTGAATGCAGTGGTCGGTCCCTTTGCAGAGCACTGCTCCACTGTCACGGGTTGGTGTCTATCACAGCGCTCTGGACGTGGCTCTCTTTGTGGGTGCCATCACAGTATGGAGCTTTTTTTGTCTGCTTGCAGCCACAGAGCCATGCCTCCTTGTCTGCACTGGGGGTGAAACGTAGCGGAGAGAGACCAGGGGCAGCTTTCCGATGGGAACCGTCACAGAAAGGCTGGAAGGGGAAGAGAAAATGTCATATTGTGCCACAGCGCTCTGCCATCAGCACTATTATGCCCCCCATTCATGAATACAAAATCTCATGCTGGATGGCAGTAAAACCATCTTTTTGTTGTAGCTTATCTACACTTGACAACGATACAATAAATTCACGGTGGAGATATATTTAAAAATGCACTATATTGAAAAACTACCCAAAATAGGCAACATGTTTTTGGAACGGAAAATGAGAAAATAACACAGCATCTATTGTCTTTTATATGCCGTTATGCTGCGTAATCTTCAATTTTGAACTTTCTGATGGCTTTGAATACACAAGAAATGTCTGTCTGCACAATAGGAATGTAGCATGTCAGTGCTCTCAATAGGGTTAAGGGGGTCTCATCAGTTTACAAGGACACACCCACCTGAGAAAGTAACAGACAGCAGAAGGGAGAGCACAAAATGTAGACACAGTAAAGAATAATTGCACATAAACTCTGTGTTTATTTTTCATGTTTTGTTATCTACAATCAGCATAGTAAACGATTGACCGCATTAGTCCTTTCAAGACACTTTAAAAAAAAAGCGGCTCCTTGATCTTATTTTCAAACTATCTTAGTATGTCAAGCTATATTTTATGCAACAGACAAAACCTCCTTCTGTCGGAGTGTCACAGCTAAAGTCTCCAGCTAAAAAAGAGCAGTGTGTTTATGCAACTTTGTGCCTGGCAATTTAGCACTGCCAGACTCCCAAACTTGAGCTTATAATAGGTAGACAATCAGCAGCTGAATTTGCTCTTGGAAAGTAAGTTTAATAATAAATAAGTGAATATGATGTTATTAATGATCAATGCATAACTAAAATTGCTAGCTCATTTTACAACAGCGTATAATATTTGGATATGGATTTGGTGCAATGCTCTGCAAAATCAAAGTGCTCACCTGTTTCTTGCTGTGTCCACACGCGCACCACGGATACATCTTCCCTGCCTTCAGCTCTACTTTATATGGGTGCTTAGCTGCTATAACTGGGGCTGACACGGATGTGCTGCATGCCTGTAGGGAGTAAAGGATTACTGGGCAATACCAACAATTTCCCTCCAAGATCCACTTAAATAACTACAGTAGATTGTGAAAAACATCATAGGTTTGTACCAAACTAACAGCATTAGCAGCTGTGTCCTGGGCATGGTAGCATTTGTAGGTAAAATATTTCTTCTAATCGACACTGCTTGTACCATGGGATGCCATGTTTATGTCTTGCACACTTCCTGCTGGCTTGGAGACTGAGTGGGAGCTTCTCCAAATAGTTATTTTTATCTCATCTATTAAGAGAAGGAAATGGGAGGGAAGAGGGATTGGAATTTGATGTTTAATTGGTGGATGCAGATACAATTTTAGCAAAAAGACACCTTCTTCCTCAGTCCCATACGGTCCGTAGAGGCAGCATACAAGTAAACTATAATCTGTAACCACCCCCTTGTGCTTTAAAAAGGAAGTATGACCATCATAGCAGCTTCCATGTACGAGGAAAGTCTACCAAAATGAAGATCTTTTTCTGAAAATTATTTTATGTTCTTGGGACCCCCATAGAGTGATTAGGGTTGATTGGGGTACAATATGGAAATCTGTGGTAAGAAGGGTGCCATGAGGCCCTCATGGAACCCCATGCTACCGTAGTAAATTTTAGGTGCCATGGCGGTCCATAAGGATTCTCATAGTTAAAGTATAATGTAGCATGGAGGACCATAGCAACCCCCATGGTATAGGGGTTATATTTAGTTGTCATGGGGATCCATAGGGACTCCCAAAGTTATGCTTTAGATGGGGGCTCATAGAGGGAAGTGGTATTGAGAGGGATCCCTGGAATACCTATAATGGGTCATAGTTGGAGGGATCATAAAACCACTTCCTTATTTTTTGTAATTTCTCCACTTTCCTGCAATGTGTCCTGCCCATGAATTGCCCTTACTTGAAATGGAGGATGCCGACTAGTAACTCGCAGTGCTTTACAAGGGTCTGGGAAGGGATCAAACTGCATGATAACACTGGGGAACATTGTTTTTTTTTAAAAAAAACGAGAAAACAAACAACCAGGCTGTCTTACGAATTGGCACGTCAAAACCGCTCTTTGGTATTTGGAGTCCACTAATTTTCATAGTAACACAAGCAATGCTGAATATCTTGGGAATTACTTACTTTAGAAAACAATGTCAAGTACAATGTATGCTCTTTAAGATGATGACACAGTCCTGTTAAGTTTCCATAGGGAGAGAGAAACATCATTCTCATTTGCTAGTAATTGTATGGTATGAAAGTGTTAACTACAAATTGGGTTGCACTTTGTACCATTTTCATTGTAGAATATAAAAAGATATATCAATAAAAGTACAGCAAATAATTTGTAAATTTGTGTTCCCAATAAAAGTACAAATACAGCCAGTAAATATTCACAGTGAGACAAAGTCCATTTGGCTCACAAGTAGTATGGCATCCACCCAAAAACTAACTTATACGGTACAACCAGGGCACAACCAACCTGGAATTAAACTCAGTGGTTGTTGCTAGCAGGTCCTAGGACAGGACACCTTATCTGCTGGTCCTCTGGGAAAAGAGGGATGAGGAGAGTCTAACACTTTAAACATCCCTGCCATTAGTCACAGTTAGACAGATTATTGCTACTTAACGCAGCTTAAAATGTGCTTCATTCAGATCAGTGCAGAACTAGGTGGAAATTCATTTTTTATCAATCTTTTAAAATTATTATGATCACCACCTACTTTTAACATCAGCAGCACGTTCCAAATGAAATATGGCACATGTCGGGAGCTGGCTTGATGGGTATATAAGGTGACATTCTGCATATTAACAATCGCTGCCTTGGATAAATCAAGCGATTTATCAGACTTTGGAAAGGGGATGGTCACTGGCTTTTGGGTTAAGGGTGACAGTATATCTGAAACAGCGTAGCTTGTGAACTGTTCACGTGCTGCTGTGGTTAAAGTGTCCCGTGACTGGACAAATGGCACCATTGCAAATAAACAGCCATTGATGTCAGAGGTGAACATCAGCTGCGAAGGTGTGTGAGGGCCAACTAACATGCTACACCGTCCAAACAAACCAGGGGGCTACCAGACGTGTGTTTAAAATAACAGTAGAGCCAACCCTGCTGCGTATGGGCCACCGAAGGGAACGGTTGGTCTCTGCCCACATGCCGACGAGGGTTCATTGGCAGAAAATGAAATTACAGGCTCTGCACAAGTAGTTTATGTGCAAATTAAGACTTTCTCTATAAATGTTTGTATGCTTATAGTTTGCACACTTGCTAATACTGTGAACTTGTTACATACTTCACAGACCTGCATTTTTTCCACATGAGAGATGCCCTCAATCAGCTGCATAATACGCTAATATTAGGTAACATTGCAATGCAAAGGTATAATACTTATCAATTGTACAATGCTCTGTAGCTGGTAATATAGCGTGCATGGACTAGATGCGATGCACTGTACATTTAGGAATACAAAATGCAGAGCGGCTACATGGCAATGCAACACGCTCTGCCTTGGGGCGGCGAGCAGTCAGTAATGCAACACGCTCTGCCTTGGGGCGGCGAGCAGTCAGTAATGCAACACGCTCTGCCTTGGGGCGGCGAGCAGTCAGTAATGCAACACGCTCTGCCTTGGGGCGGCGAGCAGTCAGTAATGCAACACGCTCTGCCTTGGGGCGGCGAGCAGTCAGTAATGCAACACGCTCTGCCTTGGGGCGGCGAGCAGTCAGTAATGCAACACGCTCTGCCTTGGGGCGGCGAGCAGTCAGTAATGCAACACGCTCTGCCTTGGGGCGGCGAGCAGTCAGTAATGCAACACGCTCTGCCTTGGGGCGGCGAGCAGTCAGTAATGCAACATGCTCTGCAAGGGGCTGTGAGCAGTCAGTAATACAACATGCTCCGCACTGGGGCTGTGAGCAGTCGGTAATACAACATGCTCCGCACTGGGGCTGTGAGCAGTCGGTAATACAACATGCTCCGCACTGGGGCTGTGAGCAGTCAGTAATACAACATGCTCCGCATTGGGGCTGTGAGCAGTCAGTAATACAACATGCTCTGCAAGGGGCTGTGAGCAGTCAGTAATACAACATGCTCTGCAAGGGGCTGTGAGCAGTCAGTAATACAACATGCTCTGCAAGGGGCTGTGAGCAGTCAGTAATGCAACATGCTCTGCAAGGGGCTGTGAGCAGTCAGTAATGCAACATGCTCTGCACTGGGGCTGTGAGCAGTCAGTAATACAACATGCTCTGCACTGGGGCTGTGAGCAGTCAGTAATACAACATGCTCTGCAAGGGGCTGTGAGCAGTCAGTAATACAACATGCTCTGCAAGGGGCTGTGAGCAGTCAGTAATACAACATGCTCTGCAAGGGGCTGTGAGCAGTCAGTAATACAACATGCTCCGCACTGGGGCTGTGAGCAGTCAGTAATACAACATGCTCCGCACTGGGGCTGTGAGCAGTCAGTAATACAACATGCTCCGCACTGGGGCTGTGAGCAGTCAGTAATACAACATGCTCCGCACTGGGGCTGTGAGCAGTCAGTAATACAACATGCTCCGCACTGGGGCTGTGAGCAGTCAGTAATACAACATGCTCCGCACTGGGGCTGTGAGCAGTCAGTAATACAACATGCTCTGCACTGGGGCTGTGAGCAGTCAGTAATACAACATGCTCTGCACTGGGGCTGTGAGCAGTCAGTAATACAACATGCTCTGCACTGGGGCTGTGAGCAGTCAGTAATACAACATGCTCTGCACTGGGGCTGTGAGCAGTCAGTAATACAACATGCTCTGTACTGGGGCTGTGAGCAGTCAGTAATACAACATGCTCTGCAAGGGGCTGTGAGCAGTCAGTAATACAACACGCTCTGCACTGGGGCTGTGATCAGTCAGTAATACAACATGCTCTGCAAGGGGCTGTGAGCAGTCAGTAATACAACACGCTCTGCACTGGGGCTGTGAGCAGTCAGTAATTCAACACGCTCTGCACTGGGGCTGTGAGCAGTCAGTAATACAACATGCTCTGCAAGGGGCTGTGAGCAGTCAGTAATACAACACGCTCTGCACTGGGGCTGTGAGCAGTCAGTAATTCAACACGCTCTGCACTGGGGCTGTGAGCAGTCAGTAATACAACATGCTCTGCAAGAGGCTGTGAGCAGTCAGTAATACAACATGCTCTGCAAGGGGCTGTGAGCAGTCAGTAATACAACATGCTCTGCAAGGGGCTGTGAGCAGTCAGTAATTCAACACGCTCTGCACTGGGGCTGTGAGCAGTCAGTAATACAACACGCTCTGCACTGGGGCTGTGAGCAGTCAGTAATTCAACACGCTCTGCACTGGGGCTGTGAGCAGTCAGTAATACAACATGCTCTGCACTGGGGCTGTGAGCAGTCAGTAATAGAACACGCTCTGCACTGGGGCTGTGAGCAGTCAGTAATTCAACACGCTCTGCACTGGGGCTGTGAGCAGTCAGTAATTCAACACGCTCTGCACTGGGGCTGTGAGCAGGCAGTAATACAACACGCTCTGCACTGGGGCTGTGAGCAGGCAGTAATACAACATGCTCTGCATTGGGGCTGTGAGCAGTCAGTAATACAACATGCTCTGCATTGGGGCTGTGAGCAGTCAGTAATACAGCATGCTCTGCATTGGGGCTGTGAGCAGTCAGTAATACAACATGCTCTGCATTGGGGCTGTGAGCAGTCAGTAATACAACATGCTCTGCATTGGGGCTGTGAGCAGTCAGTAATACAACATGCTCTGCACTGGGGCTGTGAGCAGGCAGTAATACAACATGCTCTGCAAGGGGCTGTGAGCAGTCAGTAATACAACATGCTCTGCATTGGGGCTGTGAGCAGTCAGTAATACAACATGCTCTGCATTGGGGCTGTGAGCAGTCAGTAATACAACATGCTCTGCATTGGGGCTGTGAGCAGTCAGTAATACAACATGCTCTGCATTGGGGCTGTGAGCAGTCAGTAATACAACATGCTCTGCATTGGGGCTGTGAGCAGTCAGTAATACAACATGCTCTGCATTGGGGCTGTGAGCAGTCAGTAATACAACATGCTCTGCATTGGGGCTGTGAGCAGTCAGTAATACAACATGCTCGGCACTGGGGCTGTGAGCAGGCAGTAATACAACATGCTCTGCAAGGGGCTGTGAGCAGTCAGTAATACAACATGCTCTGCATTGGGGCTGTGAGCAGTCAGTAATACAACATGCTCTGCATTGGGGCTGTGAGCAGTCAGTAATTCAACACGCTCTGCACTGGGGCTGTGAGCAGTCAGTAATACAACATGCTCTGCAAGGGGCTGTGAGCAGTCAGTAATACAACATGCTCTGCATTGGTGCTGTGAGCAGTCAGTAATACAACATGCTCTGCAAGGTGCTATATGATTTTAAAATGCTGTGCAGAGTCAATTGTTCTGTAGTTTGGGGTCTAATGAGGAGCAGATATGTATATGTTGCTCAGCTGGGGTAAGTGTAATGCCCTATAATGTCAGGTGTGTAATACTCTGCACGGTTTCTTTCTATTAATGCACATAAAGCTCTGAACCTCTAGCTAATTATTATTGTCTGTGCTAACACAGGACCTTCCCTCACTCACCCGAGTCACTGTCACTGCCAGTCTGTGCACTGCCCTCATCTTCTTACATATGATCTTGAACTGTGTGTCCCAGATATGAGACTCCTCCGGAAACTTGCCTCAGCACATCAGTTCCACCCATAGAGCTGTCACAACTAACTCCCCTCCTCACTCACACTTGGATTTATCTACTAAGGGCAAAGGTGCTCAGTAGGAGGCCCTGGTCGGAATCAGGGCCTTTAGTCCATTTCTTTGGACTCGTCTTGCTTCACTATATTTATGCCTTCAAATGTTTCCAAGGTAGTTCAGGGGACAAAACAACTTTCTTCTGTTATGTAACAACTTAGCAGCTGTGTGACAATGACATGGAAACTGTTTTAGAGAAACTCTAAAATCCTTTAAAAGTTCCTTTATGAATAGTCCAATTTTGTCTTTTTTTTTTTACATCACTTCCTGAGAATGGGCTCATAGGTTTTTTTACCCAATGGTGGGGTAGCAGGGGGAGGTCAAGTGGCTTTGTTAGATAACTGGATCTGACAAAGTCACACCACATCTCTAGTCCCACTCATAAGCCTACATCAAAACATGCAATCATTACTGTCCAGAAATGTAAACTCCCCTCTCATACATACTAGCTTCAGACAATGTATCATGGATGCCTCCAAACTCCAGCAAATGCGCATTATATATATATATATATATATATATATATATATATATATATATATATATATATATCAAAACCAGCCTAATCACTGCTTAATTACACAGTCAAAGTTTCCACGCATATTTATTTACTCGTTATTAATTTAGTCGTCCTATGTACAACTGTGTTCTTTCTCTGAGACTCCCACAAGATGTTCAAAGGATATGGAAGATTCCTGGAATTTCCTATGTATATAATATTCCTGTGTATCTATTTACTTTTATATACTTTATTTCATTACAAAGTGCTTATAAGCTCTGTTACTACTGCCAAAAATCATAGATAGTCCCTGTATGGATCTGCCCACTGCAGTTCATGAAGACACAGACTCTGCTGTACATGCTGTCTCATACTAACTGGTCAATGATCATCGCTCAGCGACATTCTGCTGAGACGTGATCCCAGATAGGCTAGGACACTTCACTGCACATCCAGTCCTATAGTCTGTGTTTGGCTGCAGTGGGCAGACCCATACAGGGATTATTTGTTTGACTTTAGGCTGTAAAAATAGAGTTTATAAACCCTTCTTGATAAAATAAAACATATAAAAGCAAATGGATACATTATATACATAGTAACATCCAGGAACCTTCCATAAACTTCTTTACGTTGTCCTGTTAATTGTTGTCGTATAGTCGTGTCCAACTCTCCGTGACCCTATGGACGACAGCACGCCAGGCACATCTTGTATCTGGTTGTGCTCATCCATAAGGTTTTCATGGCAAAGATACTGAAGTGGTTTGCCTTCACCAGTGGACTGCGATTTGTCTGACCTCTCTGCTATGGCCAGCCCATCTTGGGTGACCCTACATTATAGCTCACGGCTCCACTGAGATACACAAAGGGGTCCTGTTAATTACCATTTGTTTACATGATTGTCTGTTTAAACATGTGGATTCTGGACTTTGACTTCAGATTTGGGCCTTGCTAGCATAATATCACTAAGCCTCCTTTATATCCTGTTAGGGGTGCACACGTTTGGTCCTGAAGGGGCTGGATTTGAGGATATCCTTGCTGCATACAGCTGCAAGTACTGCTTCTTCAGTTATCCTGATTGACTCACCTGTGCATAGAAAGGAAATTCTCAAATCCAGGCCTGTGCCAGGCCCTCCCGTACCAATCGTGCCCACCCTTGCTCTGTCATGTGTGTATATTTATCAATATATTGCCTAATTCAAATGATTTGTGTTTTTCCCCCTTTCTCAAGTTCATAATCAATTTACGTGGTAACAAAATAAAACACACAAGGTACAAAGAAAACAATAAAACTGGACATTTTATTTCAACAAACATGAGAAACAGGTCCTATGAAATACACCCCACCCAAACCCTCTCAGCATTGAGGATGCCATGATATTAATATACAGCTTTTATGGTGGGATATGGAACACAGCAGTGAATGCGTCCAATAATTATACAGAGCTTATTCGGGTAACAAAAATGTTTATATCTGAACACGCAATTTTAAAATCAAAATTATTTGCATTTTCTCAAGAATGTTCATTCAATAAAATGTTTACAGATTATAAATTAGCAAAGAACTGAAAAAAAAAATGTAAAAAAAAATAAAAATTAATATCAGAAGTGCACACAAAAGACATTCCTGCTTTGGGACCTTCATATAGATCAGGGGTGTCCAAGTTCGGTCCCGGTGGTTCGCACTCAGGGGACACTATCGCTTCTTCAGTCATGCTGTGCTCAGAAAGAGGATCTTTTTGGGTGCGCCGCATCTCCGGCAAGGCAGTGAGCGCGCCTAGTGGTGTATTGCAATGTACATATGTAAAAATAAAAAATAAATAAGATGACCCTAACTGTAGGGAATCCCAACCCAATTCCTAAGCCTAACCCTAACCACTATGCCTAACCCTAACCCCATGACTAACCCTAACCCCTCACCCCTACAGAAATCTATTTTAAATTAAATGTAGTACCGCATTGTGAGTGGTAGGTGGCGCTGCAGTGTGTGTGTGCTCGCATAGGTGGTGCAGGTGTGCAGCACTTGTGCATCAAAAATGGGAAAAGACCCAGATAGAAAATCCTTCAAGTCCAAGCCTGTGTGCGGCCCACCAGGACTGAACTTGGACACCCCTGATATAGAGTAGGGTGGGCAAGTTTGCCCCTGGAGAGCCTCGCACAGGCCAAAATTTTAAGATATACCTGCTGCATACAGGTGAGTGAATCGTCATCCCGATTGACTAACTTGTGCACAGAAAGGAAATGCTCAAATCCAGGCCTGTGCGTGGCCCACCAGTACCGAACTTGGACACCCCTGATATAGAGTTTCAGAATTATTTTAACATCATCACTCTCTGTATCACAGATTTCCTGTAGCATAATTAGTTAAAATGCCTTAAATATACAAAAATTGTAAGACTGAAATTTTCCCAATATGAATGCAATAGTGCTTACAGGTGCTGTTATATTAACGAGTTGCTATAATTAATACAAATTGTTCCAATATACAAGTATTCTCATGTGCACCCCTCCCCAAATACAGCTACATTTAATGCAAGGGTCTCCAGAGAATACACCTCAATTTTTACATATTGTTTTTTAAAAATGTACAAAAACATAATTTTTTTTCCCTCAGTTAAAAATCACTTAAATTAATTACAGTGGATTCACGGGGAATCCACTCTAAGAAATGTTTGACCGGATTAACCCATTTATTGCTGATATTAATCCATCTCAAAAACTGGACGTGTGTCATTCTAATAAATCGTATTTAATAGTTTTTAAACAACACGTTTTCCAAAGTGCATTATATATAGAAATAAAGGACTATATGTACTAAGGTGTGAGCTTTCTTACAAGAAGAGAGCTCTATAATGCCTATGTTATCCCACAGAGCCTATCCACTAAAGTGTGAAGAAACCATTCCAACTTGAGATGTAGGTTTGGCAGAAGAACTCTGGATTTTGATAGGATTACCTTAGTAAATATAGCAAAGTGAATGAGGCAGTAGATAGGAGCCACTGTCTCACGCAAGCTGCCATTTCTCTACCTTTTGGTCTTTGGCCTTCTGTAATATTCAGTTTTTATCCTTTTGTCTGTCCCTTAGTTTGATTGTTTAATTCCCTTTGACAAAAATCAGCTACCATCTCTACTGGAAGGTATTTCCATAAATCCAAACTCTTGCTTTAAAATGTTATCCTCCTAAAGAAGAACTACAGTTGGTGAACATCAACAAAGTGATTGATACAACTGTACATTTCCGGTAATGCCAATGTTGTAACGCCACCTCATCTAGAGCGAACGGAGAGCTGCAGCTACCAACCATCAACTGGATGGACTGAAGGATTACCAAAGCCTTTTAATATGAGTTTCCAACAGTGATTCGTGAATGCTGGAATTGAGTAGAAATCTTTAACTACTCAACAACACCCTCACTAAGCAATGCCCGGGTGAATGCCCTATATAGGATACAACGGATAGTAAGCTCAGTTAAGGAGGTGGAAGGCCTTGTGTAGACTTTATATACTACAAGGGATGTGTAATATGGTGAGATATATAGAACCAGTTCCATAGTCTGCTGTAGATCCTCAGAAGCTATTTGGTCATTAAAGGGACACCAAAGTCCCACAATAGGACCCTACCATGAGATACAGACCATGGAAAGAACTTGTGTACCATCTGAAAGATTATATTGAAAACGTGTAGTTTAATACAAAATTCCTAGTGCTGAATAAACTGCTTTGAATACATTGACCTGGTAAAGTGTTGGCATCAGCCACTGAGCATGTGTCGTATGTGTCGGTCAATGAGACCTTCATAAAGTTGTCTGCTAGGTGCAGCTACTTCATGCATGTTTTACCAGGATTCACTGAATCCGTGTTTCACGTTAAAAAATATATATTTTTGAAATATTTAACACAGGCTCTTCTAAATGTGTGGGAGAAAATTTGGTAAGTCTTATACAGGAAAAATATCAATAAAACAACATTGAACTTGTAGATATAGGCAGTTTCGTTTATGCTGGTTCCTCAATCCACCGGCAGGTGCCAGAAACACGGAGAATGGATTTATTTTTAATTTAAAAAAAAATAATAGTGCAATAGAAAAAATATGCTCAAACTAACAAGAAAACGCTCAGTTTTCTTCTTATACAAAAGAGTGTCCATAGACGCTCTTCATACCAGTAGAATATACATATGGGATTTCTATATTTCTATTTTAATTCAGGATTTTGCTGTTGTTTTTTTGTACAGGATTGTTCATCTCCATTCCTACCCTGGACCTCTTAATAAAAACATATTAATAGGTAGCGGCTGCATTTACAAGAGGATATCATTTGCAATAATACCAATGTTTCAAGAAGCCTGTCTTGGAAGGTGTTTGGGAGCTGGGTCTTCTATATATATTTTTTTGTTTTAGTGAAATATATGTGAAATACTTTAGGCTTCCTTGCTTTATTTTGCTATTCACATAGCTCATTATAGAGGCTGCCATTTTCCAATTTATATAGCTCAGTATGGAGGCTGAGATATTGCCCCTCATGTTCTCCCTGATATCCTCTTCCATCTTGTTTAGCTTGTGCTTGCAACTGTATAAGCAGAGACTCCCACACAGCAGGGCATTATGTAAGTATTGTTATTATTGTGTAACCCACAAAACTCGTCCAATTATAAATACTAAGTATTACATATTGTTAAATAAAGTGCTCCATTCCTGCTAGAGGGATTGATCACAGCAACAGCCGACCATAGAGAAGCGCCTGTGTGTTTAAGTGGAGCCAGCTCAGTTGTGATGGTTTCACCCACTACTGACATCATCTCTGCATATAACACATAGGGCCTCATCCAAATGCAATTTGGCCAATTGAATAGGGCTCTATATAAGCACACAGCATATTTTTTAACAGATGTTTTTAGTTAGTGAACATCTATCCAAAAGCAACGTCTTCACTAATATGCTCTGTGCTTTTATAGAGCCCTATTCAATTGGTCAAATCACATTTGAATGAGGCCCTAAGAGAGCAAGATGGAGGAGAATATTAAGAAGGGAGAAAGTGAGGAGGGAGAACGCCCTTTATAGGTCAATGTAAAAGCCAACATAAAGGATATAAGCTCAAAATATTTCATATATTTCACTAAAATGTTTATAAAAATGATAGAAGAGATTCATTTTGATTAATTGTATAAATAATTTAGATTTTGTGGTCCCTTAAAGATTTCTCCGACAGAAGGGCCCATAGTGTTAGTCAGTAGCAAAGGGTAAAAGAGGGATCCCTTTCAAGAGAAACTGTTCTGTGCTATGGTATATCTGTTTTAAACAGTGTCTACCTATTAAATGTATTATAACTAAAGCAAAGGAAGTGTTCTCTTAGCTTAAACCTAGCTAATAGGGCAGGGGTTCACAAGTTTTATCCTGGAGGTATATCTTCAAATCTAGGCTTGTGTTTGGCCCTCCAGAACCAAACTTGTGCATATATATATATATATATATATATATATATATATCCCTGTAATAGAGAGTTATTTGGCACTTTTAAAAGACCACTATAGTAGTCATTCATCCTGGTTCATATAATTGTTTTCTTGAACATATTAGTTTTTAAACTAAACACGTCAAATTATTAAATGTCCATTTATAATGCTACAATGTTTTTTTTCCCTTCAAATATGGACTTCAGAGTCATTTAAAATGTCGGAAGGTATGATATCAGCTTGCAAAAACAAACTATCCATTCATTGTTTAGAGGACATAAAAATAGATTAAAGCCATCGGCAAAGATGACTTACTGTAAATATGGCTGAAACGGTAGGCTTTTCTGTGCCCTGAGTCCACGCCTGTAGACAGGGCTTTGTGTTACTGTATTAAACTCTCGCTCCTCTAATGGGAGACAATGCTTTGAATCCACTAATCACTCTGAGCAGCATGCGACTTTTAATTGATTAATCTGATCATTGCTACCTTCTATACGGTGCAGGGACGGATAATAAAAAAGTTATATACTCACATGTAAGCCTCTTTCTTAAACTTGGGTCATATCTTCCTACATGAACTTTTAATTAATAGGAAAAGATGTCAACAAAACTCTTGCTTAAGGTATTGCTTGTCTGGTGCCGATTCGTATAATGAAAGATGAAACTTAATCCATCTATATATGATTTTTTATTAGAAAGGACATCACTAGCCTACTGCATATTCTGCAAATTACAGTTATAATCAGAATATTTTTACTGAATACTTGATTAGAAAATCCTTTTTTTATATATATAGCTTAAATGGTGAACGTATGATTTACATAATAATGCAAATCAGACATTTTATCACATGTGAATGTAGGAAATATGCATTAGGACTGTAATTTCCACTACAATGTATTCAGATCTAATGTACTTTGTCATTACAGGAATTAGAAACCTTGGCAAAGCTGCTTATATTTCTTGCCCATGGGGTACAGGGTGTTCCAGTTCCTTCTGCCCTCTCATATTTTACTGAAATCAAAAGTAGATGCTATGACCTCACATATAAGGACAGTTACTTAATGCACATTATAAACATTTCACTGCAATTCTTGATGTGTTATAGTCCTATATATAGTATATGCTATCACCTCATCGTCCCTAACGGTAAATAAATTGAGACACAAGGACAGACAAAGGCATATGTTAAGTGCTTTTGCTTGGCTACATAGGACAATATCCCTTTAAAGCTGCAGCTACATTGCATCATGTCTTCATTTAAATGTGGTGGTAAAAAGAGGAGGGATACTGAAAAATGGCTACCAGTCCATACTGACCATCCTATAGAATAGTAGAACAGTGCTTCAAAACAGGAATATGGGGAAATGTGGCTACATACAAATTGCAAATAGACTTATGAAATTGTCAGTGGAGAATCTTTGGAAGTGGGGGTCCCTCAAGGGAAGGGTGGGGGAAGAGGGATTCCTGCTTTAAAAGCAAAATGCATTAAACAACACACAGGACATTTCTACTCTACCATGAAACAATTTCCCTCTGTACAGAACAGTCAGACGCGCAAAGCGACTTTTAGAAGGTGCAAAATATTAGGGTACGCCATGGTTCCCCTAAACCCACCCAATATATATATATATATTTAAAAAGAAACACATACCCTCAGCCCCTGCGACCGCAGAGGTATTGAATAAAGTTCTACAAATTCAACCCAAAAAGAAATTGCTGGACACATATCTACATCCTGGGCTAGGACTCACAATATAAACAGCTACATTTCTTGCTTTCTGTATAAAAATCAATTAAGCATTTATGGAAACAGGGTAAAGGAATTACTGGGGAATACTCCAACCAGAAAAAAATATATAGTGTCTTGTGTATATATAGAAACACAAGCACAGTGCAACACAGAGTGGAACGCTCATCCTTCACACGGACTGATACGGAGTATCACAAGGTGCTTCAGGCTCCACCTCTGGCGACAGAGAACGGAATTAAGCAGGGAAGGGGAGCTCATTGGTGCATGAGAGGAGAGGGACACACAGCTCTCTTACGATCAGAGCCATGAGTTGAAAAGTGCAAAGATTTAGAAGAGAATATGGTGATAACAGAGGATGCCATTGCTATAACAGTCTGTATGCGGTGTATGGTATGTTTTTATATATATGTATCATCTAAATATGAGCTATAGAAAAGTCTGTGGAGCTTACTCCCAGGTTAATTATATCTGATAATATGCATTCTCATATGAGTACGACAGTCTAAGTCAGTGTCTGTACCTTCAGGAGAAAAGTGACCTTCCTCAAAAGGCAGGGGTCTTCCTATCCCCGCTGTCAAATGAGCATTGGATCTAGTAAATGTATAGCCATTTTAACCCTTGCCTTGTTTCATGCAAGTGTCCCTGCTCCTCTTAGGTGTGTGTGTTACACAGTGTTTGTCTGCAACACCAAATATGTCAGAGGGTGCACCTTGTTGAAGAAACACACAGATGGGCTTCCAATCCAACGTGTTGGTCCTGGCCTCAGTATCTGACACCTCTCTTTCTATTAAGGTCCAATGATGAGCGTAGGGCTTCTCTTCCACTGCTCTACTCCATCTTTTCCTTTTTCAATATTAGGTAAATAAAGTGTTCAGATGGAGCAGATTATCCCTTGTCCTGGTTTGTGGGAGTCTTCTCACCAGCCCTCTACAAACAAAAAAAAGTTGAAAAAGCAGTATAGATCTGGAATAAAAACTAAAAATATATAGAAGCAGAAAGTTGAAGGGATACAGAAGTGAAGATGAAGAGAAGAGAAAAAAGTGGGTGGCCAGTGTCTCTTGAAATAAAACTGTAGGCAAGGACACTTCACAATGGTAGATTATGAAACAAACCAACCACATTAGCACCTATGAAAGCTATGAGCTAAAAACATTTTCTGAGAGAATCTTCATTATAGCAGACAAGTGCAGGGTAAACTGCCACAACAATAATCCTTCTTTTTCAAGGCATCAGTAGCTACAGCAGGGCAAATAGGGCTTGCTAGTTTACCATAGTCTTCTAATGAACATGTGTGGTAGATGTGAACTGTGTCAAATGCTAAAAAGCTTACAGGAAACCAACGAGTCATAAATTCCCCTCCCTACTCCCACTCCGGAATAGATAACAAAAATAGCAGAACACTCCCCAAACCAACATGGAGGGTGGAAGAAAAAAGGAGTTTGTCAGGTACAGGCAGTGTCTGGTACAAGAGATTTTCCACAAAATTATTTTATGCTCGATGTTTACATAGCCAATAATGCTCTTTGTTTACTACATGCTTCAAAAATGTATGGAGCATTCCCCAAATTATAATTCCATAATGATGTCCCATTTCCACTAACCCTCCACCTTCTTTCAAGACCTTTACACTCACTGTGGTTTTCTGGGCCCCTGTCTCACCCTGAAGACCATGGAAAGGGGAGGGCTGTGCGGTAAGGACAGGAGGGGCTGGTGATGATGCCATTGAGTTGCAGGTGGGGGTGACTGGGAGCAGTGGAGGAGCAGGTGGTGATGTCATCAGGCGCTGCAGGTCACGGCGCTGCTGTATGTGTTGGACCAGTTGGTATAGGACACTCTGTTGTTCCTGGGGAGACAGACATGTGATTTATGATGCTTCATCAGATAATAACCTAGAAGACCATCACAGGAAATGGTCTAACAATTAAGACTAGAGGTAGAAAAATGCACCAGGGATTTGGTTCTTACCGCAGAGAGATGTGCAGAAGTGATCTGTTGCAATTGGTGTAAGAGATG
This sequence comes from Discoglossus pictus, assembly GCA_027410445.1. NCBI lineage: Eukaryota > Metazoa > Chordata > Amphibia > Anura > Alytidae > Discoglossus > Discoglossus pictus. The sequence continues at coordinate 57,176,907 of CM050174.1, forward strand.
CCTCTGCTGCTCCGACAGAGAAGGGAGACTGCAAGGAGGAGGGAGAGACAGAGTGAGATAGAAAAGCGGTGGTGTAGATATGGTTAACAAAATGGTGCATGAGATAGAGAGAGCAAGAAGAAAAATAAGTGAAGTGGAGAGATAGTAAACAGGGAAACTGTAGAGGGAGGGAGATCGGGTCGGAAAAAGAGAGGTCGGACACACAGAGAGAAAGGTTGTAAAGAGGGAACAAGGAAGCTCGGAATGAGAGAGAGATCAAAAGAGAATGAGAAATATAACACAAAAAATAAATATACAAATATAGGACAAAGAGTGAAGAAGAGAGAAACAATAAAAGAGCAACAGATAGGAAAGCAGGATGGCAAAGAAACAGAACAAGAGATAGGAAATGGAAAGAGTAAGAGGTAGGAAAGAGACAGATGGAGATAGGAATGAAAATGAGATAAAAGTGGTGTCCAGCAAGAGAAAGTAAGAGAGCAGTTAAAACAGAGGGAAAAAAGATTAAAAGAAAGCAAGATAGGAAAAATAGCTCCAAGAAAGAGAATGGCAAAGAGATATAGGAATGAGGAGAATAGAGGAGGAGATTAAACAAATGACAGTGTGGAGTATGAACATTTCCTACATTTTTATTTACACCCAGTTTAACTAATCTTTACCTCCTCACCCTCACTTTCCAGTTTCTCTTCCCCCTCCCACTTTTTCACCTGGTTGGTATTTGGGAAGTGAGTGTTCCACTGTGCAGAGGATTCTGGGTTTGCCCTGTTGTTCCTTGAAGACTTCCATTGATACTTGCTAGAATGCCATTCAGCGTAAGAGCCCCTGTGCTTCCTGATAGAGCACCGAGTAGAGGGAGGGTGGTCAGTGTGGGTGGACCCCCAGGGCCTGATGCTCGTACAAGCCCATTCACTAGTTGCTCTGCTCCTATGGGTGGCAATGAGGGTCCTGCCTGGGACACTGGTCCCGGAGGGGGAGTGCTGTGCACAGACAGACAAGAGCTGCTTCTGCTCGGGCAGCCTGAGTGTGGGTCCTGATAAGAAGAGAAAAGAAAACGATGAATGGGAGAGAAGATGATAGAAGAGAAGAAGCGCATATCATTTAACAGTAAAATGGACATAAAAGACAATGTTACTCTTAATGTTATATAAAAGGCAATGTTAGTATTAGGACATACATGATGATACAATAAGCCTGTACATCATACCAAACCTCCCTCACCTCAGATGAGAGCGAGTTCTCAGTGCGGAAGCTGATCTTAGAAGTGGGACTCTTACTATTGAGGAAATCCTGGGAGCCCACTAAAAAGAGAGAGAAAGAAGAAAATACATTTGCAGAAAATAGAAAAGATGGAGGCGTGTGGAGGGGGTCACATGACCGTAGTATGTTTCATAATTCATAAACCTATGATGCTTTCACCAAACTAACAATATTAGCAGCTGTGTAAGCCTTAAGCATTTTAGAAAAATGTTTACATTTAGCTGGTTCAGCTTGTGTCATGGTTGCTTCCATTTTGGATTCCAACCCTTCTTGCAGCCTGAAGGGAAGGTTTGACTTAATAGGGATTGCTGTTCTATTGGCAAATTTCAGAGATCTTATCAGAATCCACAGTTCTTTCCAATACTCCTAAATTTCTAATCCTGTTAAGAACCAAAACAAACTATCTGCTAACGTTAAAGCAAAAGTTAAAAGTTAACACAATGGATTAAGATCTGTATTTGGTCATTTTGAACACTGTAATAAAAGGCATATGTCAGGTTATCCATACTATAAATATGACAATTCAGTGATCATTTAATCAATCTAGCAAAGAGTGGGAGATTTTGCAATAAGAAGGTTGAACAACCTTAGAAATTAAGTCAAAATAGCTGTAGGTGTCCTTGTGGAGATACTCACTGTGAGTGGCACTGGCTGGGGGGAGGCTGGGGGGAAATGGACAGGAAAGCTGGACATTGAGTAGCTGCAGCTTCTGTTTGCGGGCAGTTAAGGTCATGATCTGATCTTGCAATGAGCGATTCTCTTTCTGCAGGGAGTGCAGAGCCTGGAGCATTTCTACAACTAAAAAAAAGACAAACAATATGAAATATGTTCATAACTGGAACACAGCAACATACAATCTGGAGCAGGACTACAACCAGCACACAATCTGGAGCTTGAATATAACTTGTACACACAATATACAGCATTAGAATAACAGAGTGTTACACTGTATAAAGAATGATTATCCATCTCCAAACTGAGGGGCAAATTTGCAGGATATTTTGTTTGAATGCAGATCCGTGATTTAGTGGCTCTGTCATTTTGATTTATTTACAGTATACATGTTCACAGATATCTGACAGTATAACAGAACAAAAGCAGACATTTTATCAACCTAAAAATAACTGGGCTTTATTAAAGTTATATGGTAGTTGTGGATGGTATGGTAGTTATGGTCATGGATTATTAATGCATCTAATAAAGGAGAATCAATAGTGTATGAAAACATTCTATTGCATGGAAAATCTCAAAATAAACATTAATAAACTGACCCAAAATGTTGCAAAATTTGTTAATTTTTCAGGTAGTTAATTTTGAGAAAGAATGCTCCAAGCTAAACTAGCATAAAATTAATAATTTGTTGTGGACATTCAGAGGCATGTATAACAATGTATCTGTTACATAGTTACATAGTAATTGAGGTTGAAAAAATACTTTTAGTCCATCAAGTTCAACCTTTTTCGATTTCCCTCTCACTGCCTGAGACAAAGCTGCTTGGGAGGGACCCAGGAAACGGATAGCAGATTCGCACAGCTCAGGATGTTGCGCCTACATGAATGCCTTGGGAGTGCAGCTCACACAAGACATTTCAAATGTACTTTAAACTATAAATATACGGACTTCATTAATAAAATTATTTGATATGAGACCTACCCAATCAGACAAACTTTCACACATGATATCAAATAAACTTAACTCCTTAACTGCGTTTGCACCAATCAATCACTTATGAAAGGCTGTTCTACTTTCCTACTACAATTTCAGCAAATTATCAGTGTTGTACATTACCCCTAAAACTTACAACATCCAATTTCAAATTGCAACCTTTTGTTTTATCACTCATGTTTTTCTGCCATGTAAGCATCTATGGTCATATCCAAAGCCAAACACCAGATGTGGCTGAAAGCTTCTCAGCCAGCAGGGGTTGGTTCGACCACTTCAAGAAAAGAAACAACCTGTATAACATCCAAATAGTTACATAGTATTTAAAGGTTGAATAAAGACTGTTAGTTCATCAAGTTCAACCTTTTTAGATATCTTCTGATCCTTTTACTATGTGGATTATTTGTTAATAATTGTTATTTAATCCAGAGGAAGGCAAACAGAAAATGAAAAAACATTGAAACTTTGCCAATTGTCTCATAGGGGGGAGGGGGGGGGGGGAGGCAAAATTCCTTCCTGACCCCCAAATCACAGTGAGAAGCGACAAGCACGGACACCAAAGCTGCTGCAGTCCTTCCAGCCACTTTGAAGGACATCATAGCAAGATGCAATTATCCTCCAGAACTGGTACTTAACGCTGACGTGACTGGACTGTTCTGGAAGCAAATACCAAGCCGAACCTTTATAGCATGTGACCAGAAGCGAGCACCAGGGTTCAAAGCAGCCAAAGACCATCTAACCCTTCTTCTGGGTGGGAATGCCAGTGGCGATTTCAAGATCAAGCTGGTGTACCATTCAAAATCACCTAAAGGCATAAAGGGGATTGCAAAATCCAATTAGCAATTCAACAATAAAGCTTGGAACACCATGGATTTGTTAAGGGAGCTTTTTGTGCCAAGAGGTTTTCAACTGACAAGGGGACATCCTTTGAGGATAGAAGTAAAAATATCCCACCTTAAAGAAAGAAAAGGGTTCTTCACAGTAAGGGTGGTTAATGTGTGGAATTCTCTACCAAGGGAGGTGGTGACAGCGGATTACATTGATAACTTTAAAAATGGATTGGATATATGTTTAAATAAAAAGAGCATTAAGGGTAACCCTGGTTAATTAGAGAAGGAGTATTGATCCATGGAGGAATCTGCTCGCCAGTATCTGGGGTCAGGAAGGAATTCATTTTTTTTCCCCATTTGAGACAATTGGCAAAGATTCAATTGTTTTTTTTCACCAGTTTTCTTCTAATAAACAATTAATCCGCATATTGCAGATCAGAGGAAATCTTAATAGGTTGAACTTGATGGGCAAAAAGTCTTTTTTTCAACCTCAATTAATATGTAACTATGTAACATCTTCAAGAACTGGTTCAGCTGTCATTTCTCTCCATCAGTGCAACGCTACTGCAGGCATAACGGAATTGATGCCAAACACCCTTGTTAATGGACAATGCTCCAAGCCACCCTAACAACTTGTCAAAAGCTCCATTGCTGCATCCCAGTGGAAGTAGTATTTCTGCCACCCAAAACTACTTCACTCATCCAGCCAATGGATCAAGAGGTTATTGCGACCTTCAAGGCCTATTATCTTCGCCGCACATGCCACCAGTTCATCGACCAAACACACAGTAAGGACAAAGAACCTTTTTGGAAAAAGTATACCATCATGCAAGCCATTGGCAAATATCAATCTGTCCTGAAAGGAAGTGACACAGCAATGTCTGAAAGGAGTGTGGAGGAAGATATGGCCACAGTTATATGCGAATGTGGAACTAGAACAGCTCATCATTGACGTGATTGTAGACCTGGTCAATACAGCTTGACTGGCAGATGCAGATGCCAGGAATCTGAGGAGATGGTGCAAGCTTCAGACAAGAGCCTTATCAATAAAGACCTCCAATAATGGGCAGAATAGGGCATTATTATTATTATAATTATAATTATTAACCTTTATTTGTAATGCGCCGACATATTCAGTATCGCTAAACAGGGTAGATACAAAAACAAACTTAACAAATTACAAAAGAATGGAGGGCCCTCTTATTGAGTTTAAAGTCAAGCAAACAAATCAGTGACCCTTGACACTGAGGAACCAAAAGAAATTTCCGCCGAGTTCCTCCCCAAGAGTTTGCAGTCTATCCATGACATCCTGTATGATTTTGTGGCCAATGATCTGGACAGTGTCAGGAGCAAAAATGTGAGACGCAGCGTTCTTGGGGCAGTGTCTTGCTACCAGTATTTGCTGGATGGCCGTAGAAAGCGAAGAGACGTCCTTGGACCAGTTTGTGTCCAAAAAACCCATAATGGAGGATGAGCCAGAAGCTTCCACATCTGCCATTTAAAGTAGACTGTTTTTTTTTTTAAGTATAATTTGTAATGTTGTTATATTTGCAGTTTCTTAAAAAGTTTATATAAAGCCAAAGAATGCTAAAATTAAAATTGATTTTGTGTATTTTTTCCATGAAATCCCCTATCCCTAGCTACCCTATGTTAAAATGATCTCACTTAGCGCATTCAAATTGGTATTGCTGTACATATATTAAGGTCATAAAGTCTTTCTTCATAAGTTGTATCTTTTAGACCATGCACTATTTTAGTAATTGTTCATTGAAATGTCTCTAGTTTATCAATATCCTTTTGTAGATATTGTTTTCAAGAACTTGACACACTGCATTAGGGATGATTTGAGTTGGACCAGCCTTTTAAAAGGGCCAGTCACACGATCAGTCATATCCCTGACAGTTGGCAAGGAAAGAGGGTCAAACGTTTATCTTCTAAACTGTAGCTCATGAATGCTGGTGGGGAGATACTGAGCAAAGTACTCTGTCTACAGCCCAGCAGGAGGTAAGCTCACACATCCTTCCAATGGATAAAGCCAACATGTACTCTGCCAGGTTATGGGAGCACATCAGTGCCTAGAACATGGCCTCAGATGAGATTGGAACTTCTCCTGTTAGAGACTTCTTCCTGAACTTATTAATAGCTCACTAGGCTAATGCCAGGAAGAGGTCCCTGACCTTGTTGCCTCTGGACACTAGGTGCCCAAACAAAAAAAAGAATACAGGAGGGGGGGCAAAAAGAGGAGCTGCAGTCAATGGCCTCTCCATTGTCACAGAATTGACAAGTGGCTAGAGAGTCTGTGAAATTAGAAGGGGTACTTTCTCACTGTTAGTGCACCACGGTGGGTTGTGAAACTACAGATGAATATAGTTCCTTCCACTGGGGTCTCTTGGTCTTGTCAGCTGCAAGGACCCACCAACAGATGGTATTGGTATAGGTCACATGGGAGAACTTGACACAGTCCTCTAGGTTGGCATTAGTACTTCTCTTTTTCTGCTACTAATTAAACATCCAATACAATGGCATTTTCTGCCTACATTTAAAGCATTGAATGCAATAAGTATCAAGCTTCCTCTTCTATTGCAGTCTTCAAATAGCACATATGTGTTTTTGTGCCAAAAGAATTAACATTTATCAACATTAAATTATTCATTTTTTGGGTCACCTGCAAACGATCCCTTTTACTCTCCCATGAAATGCATTGAACAAAGCAGGCTTAGCTCAGACTAAATTGTAATTACTGGAGTCTTGCTTACAACCGTCTTTGTGTACTAGTACTACATTAGCTATACACCAGTCATCTGGGCCTTGCCCGATAGTAACTGATTCTTCAAGACTCCTCCAGTCTGGACTCACTCACCTATTCACTTTCAACTTCCATGATGCCAGGAAATCTTCATCTTCTGTAACTAAATTATTTACTTTATCACTTACTGTAGTGGCCATCAACAGATATGATAGGCAATAAGGAGCATGTACACAGCATAATAGAATAATATAATGATGCTTACCATGTACATATTGCTCACACTGCCAGTTACATTCTTCTACTCACTGACACACAATTCCCTGCCCTCACTGCTACCCCATGCCCTCTTCCAGTCACAGTTACACCATGCTTCTCTTTTACCCCATTACTCCCCCTCAAATATTCTTTTACCCTCCTCCATCCTAGAATTTTTAGCTCTTACTTTCATTGTTGTCAATTGATAATTAAAAATGTTTCCCTGACCTGCAGTCATGGTTACTCTCTCTCCTACTCCTATTTCTTCTCTCACATTGGTACCCTGTTCTCTTCCCCAAGTCCTCCTACCTATCATATTTAATTATATTTAGCCTCTCCCATCATCCTACTTACTGTTTACCCCCGCCTCTCCATGTTTTTCCAGTAGTTGCTCAAGATTAGCAGTGACCTGCGGGACGCTCTCACTCTGACTGCAGGGGGCAGACGGATCAAACAAAGGAGGCAAGCTGCTAATAGGAGACCTTCAGAAGGGGAGGAAAAGCACAGATTATACTGCAAGCTTGCTGCGACTCCAAGTACACAGAATATTCTCTGTGTGTTCACCCCCACCTTGCATACATACATACATACATACATATCTATTTAAACAAAGCACCTCTGTAACATCTATATTTACAAACTGGTCTTCTATATAATGATCTGGAAGAATACATTTTTGTACAGCATCCTATAATAAACACAATGCCCTGCACTTACACACAATATTCCCTAGCCAGGCCTATCTTGGAAACTCATATAAAGATATTGTATATACGTAAAACTCTGTAAGACTTGTGTATACAAACACATAAAGGGCGAGAAATCCTGGGAATTAGAAATCCAAAATGTCTACAACTACTACTAGGCCTGATAGTTTTATGCCTTGTATAGAAGCACCTATTTGCAACAAACCATGTCTCACGTTATACTTTGCTTCTGTCCTACTTTACCTATCTGTACTATACCAAATTGTACTTTTTCTATAACTTTGTAAATGGCATTTTACCCACCTGTGCCATCACTAATTTTACTTTTTTTCAATTTGTTTGTTGGATAACAGCTCTATATAAATGTAAGTAAACAAACTGAAATATTAGGTATAAAAAAAAAGTAGGTCGCATATAACACAGGTCTTGGGATTTCTCCTCTCTTAATCATTTTTATTCAATAACTTCACTTCCTCTCTGCCCCACTTTCCTCCAATCCCCCCCACACTCACATGGACGAGAGACTCTCTCTGGGGGAGCTACCTCTACACACAAAGCTGCAGTCTTCCAGCTCCGGCTCTGAAGAAAGAAGACACAGAAAAAAACATGTAAAACACACACACGCGTTTAAACTGCCACATAGATATATTAAATACTTTAAGAGGGATAAATGAAACAGAAAAATGCCTGCAAAAGGGTAAACTTGAGGTATATCTTTATTGACCATAAATATAAAAGTATGCACAGAATAATCATAAAGGACCACTGTAGTTTGGAGAAAATTAGAATATTATTACCATATGAAAATAAAATGTCTACACAAATTTAATACAAGAGAATGTGCGTTAAATGCTGTCAAATTACTGTCTGACTCATCTAGCCAAACAAAGCACGGGCAACAACAGTATTTTGTAGACAAATTGCGTATACACTCATTTATATATATATATATATATATATATATATATATATATATAGATGAATAATCAGAGTATTGCAGTACATATCGATACCTTTTTTATTGGACAAACATATTCATAATATAGCAATGAGCTTTCGAAAGATGATCCTCTCTTTATCAAATTAAAAGCAATACTGATAAAGAGCTGTGCTCTTATCTAAAACCTGATCTGCAAACACACATACTGACCTATCAGGACATTATTTACTATGCTGGTCTGTTTCTCGATAATCTCTGCCCAATGATTTTATTCTGTCCACTTTTTTTACTTCTCTCTTATTTTTATCAGTATTGATTTTGACTTGATAAAGAGAGGATCATCTCTTGAAAGCTTGTCGCTATATTATGAGTAAGTTTGTCCAATAGAAAAGGTATCCCTATATACTGCAATACTCTGATAATTCATCTAGATTACTGGACACTCACGGCTACCTCACTCTTTATATATATATATATATATATATATATATATATATATATATATATATATATATATATATATATATATATATATATATATATATAAAAACAGTTGTGAAGTACCGTGTATTGCCCCCTTTAGCATCAATAACAGCGTGCAGTCTTTTGTAATAGTTGTCTATGAGGTGTTTTTTTTTTATACAACTAATTAATTAATAGTTAATCCGCATATTACAGATCAGAGGAGATCTTAAAACTTGATGGACTGAAAGTCTTTTTTCAACCTTAAATACTATGTAACTATGTATAGAGGTCCATTCGTCTTGGCAAAATGCCTCCAGGTCATGCAAAGTCTTTGGTCGTCTTGCATGAACCACAAGTTTGAGATCTCCCCAGAGTGATATTAAGGCCAGGAGACTGTGATGGGCACTCCACAACCTTCACCTTTTTCTGCTGTAACCACTGGAGGGTCAACTTGGCCTTGTGCTTAGGGTCATTGTCATGCTGGAAAGTCCAAGGGCGTCCCATGCGCAGCCTTTGTGCAGAAGAATGCAAATTGTCTGCCAGTATCTTCTGAAATAATGCTGCATTCATTTAGCCACACACCCCCAAAACATCAGTGAGCCACCATAATGCTTCACAGTGGGGATGGCATTCTTTTCACTATAGGCCTTGTTGACCCCTCTCTAAACATAGCACTTATGCTTGTGACAATAAAGCTCTATTTTGGTCTTGTTACTCCAAACTACAGTGTGCCAGAAACGGTGAGGCGTGTCAAGGTGTTGTCGGGTATATTGTAACTGGGCTTTTCTGTGGCATTGGCGCAATAAAGGCTTCTTTCTGGCAACTCGGCTATGCAGCTCATTTTTGTTCAAGTATCATTGTATTGTGATCCTTGAAACAACCACACCGTCTTTTTCCAGAGCAGCCTGTATTTCTCCTGAGGTTACCTGTGTTTTTTTTTTTCTGTTTCGAACAATTCTTCTGGCAGTTGGTCTCCCTCACCTTGGCTTGGTATCAAGGGATCCCTGCATTTTCCACTTCTTAATAAGTGATTGAACAGTACGGACTGGCATTTTCAAGGTTTTGGATATCTTTTTATATCCTTTTCCATCTTTATGAAGTTCCATTAACTTGTTACGCAGGTCTTTTGACAGTTCTTTTCTGCTCCCCATGGCACAGCATCCAGCCTGTGCAGTGCATCATTGACTATTTATACACAGACATATCAACGTTTTTTGACAAGCCTGCACTGCTGAGAACTATATATATGATAAATGGCTTCATATGATCACTATCCTTCAATAAGACATTTTTTTGCATGATCAGTCATATTTTCAAAATAAAATTTCACAATTTCTGCCAGGGTATGCAAACTTTTGAGCACAACTTTGTGTGTGTGTGTGTGTGTATATATATATATACTAGCGACTTGCCCGTCAAAAATGACGGCAATAAAAAGTGAAGCTTGGCAATGCTGTTTGCCACACAATGGGAGCCTCTCCCCCTCTACTTTACTGGCCTTGCGATGAGCGCCTTTGGCGCTCATCACAGGCCTTGCAATGAGCCCCTTTGGAGCTCATTGCGAGTCTCTCCCCCTGTCTACTTCCTCCCTCGTCTCTTATTTCCCCCTTCCTCTCCCTCCCTTGTGTCTCCTTCCGCCTCCTCTCCCTCCCTTGTATCTCCTGCCCCCCTGTGTTTTTACCTCCCTCTCCCTCCCGTGTCTCTAAGCCCCTCCCCTGTGTCCCTTTCCGTCCTGTGTCTCTTTCCCCCTTCTCCCTCCCATGCATCTCTGTACCCCCCTGTGTCTCCCCCCCTTCCCCGCCTCTCTCTGTGTCTCTCCCCCCAGTGTCTCTCCACCCCTTCCTCTCTGTCTCCCCCCTCTGTGCCTCTTTCCCCCCCTCTCTCTGTACCTCTTCACCCCTTTCCCTCTGTGTCTCTTCCCCCCTCACCCTCTGTATCTCTCCCCCCTCTGTGTCTCCTCCCCCCTCTCCCTCTGTGCCTCTTCCCCCCTCTCACTCTGTGCCTCTTCCCCCCTCTCTCTCTGTGCCTGTTCCCCCCTGGCCTGTGTCTGTTCCCCCTTCCTCCCATGTCTCTTTCCACCTCCCCTGTGTCTCTTTCCCCCACTCCCCTCCTGTGTCTCTTCCCCCATCTCCCACATGTCTCCTACCCCCCTCCCTCTGTATCTCTCCCCCCTGTGTCTCTCCCCCTCCCTCTGTGTCTCTTCCCCCATCTCCCACATGTCTCCTACCCCCCTCCCTCTCTCTCTGTGCCTCTTCCCCCTCTCTCTCTGTGCCTGTTCCCCCCTGGCCTGTGTCTGTTCCCCCTTCCTCCCTCCCATGTCTCTTCCCCCTCCCTCTGTGTCTCTTCCCCCTCCCTCTGTGCCTCTTCCCCCTCTCTGTCTCTCCCCCCCTCTCCCACTGTGTCTCTTCCCCCTCACCCTCTGTGTCTCTCCCCCTCTGTGCCCCTTCCCCACTCTCCCTCTGTGCCCCTTCCCCACTCTCCCACTGTGCCCCTTCCCCACTCTCCCTCTGTGCCCCTTCCCCACTCTCCCTCTGTGCCCCTTCCCCACTCTCCCTCTGTGCCTCTTCCCCACTCTCCCTCTGTGTCTCCTCCCCCCTCTCCCTCTGTGCCTCTTCCCCCCTCTCCCTCTGTGTCTCTTCCCCCCTCTCCCTCTGTGTATCTTCCCCCCTCTCCATCTCTTCCCCCCTTTCCCTCTGTGTCTCTCCCCCCCCCCCCTCTGTGCCTCTTCCCCACACTCCCTCTGTGCATCTTCCCCACTCTCCCTCTGTGCATCTTCCCCACTCTCCCTCTGTGCATCTTCCCCACTCTCCCTCTGTGCATCTTCCCCACTCTCCCTCTGTGCATCTTCCCCACTCTCCCTCTGTGCCTCTTCCCCACTCTCCCTCTGTGCCTCTTCCCCACTCTCCCTCTGTGCCTCTTCCCCACTCTCCCTCTGTGCCTCTTCCCCCCTCTCTCTCTGTGCCTGTTCCCCCTGGCCTGTGTCTGTTCCCCCTTCCTCCCTCCCATGTCTCTTTCCACCTCCCCTGTGTCTCTTTCCCCCACTCCCCTCCTGTGTCTCTTCCCCCATCTCCCACATGTCTCCTACCCCCCCTCCCTCTGTATCTCTCCCCCCTGTGTCTCTCCCCCTCCATCTGTGTCTCTTCCCCCTCACTCTGTGTCTCTTCCCCCTCACTCTGTGTCTCTTCCCCCTCACTCTGTGTCTCTTCCCCCTCACTCTGTGTCTCTTCCCCCTCACTCTGTGTCTCTTCCCCCTCACTCTGTGTCTCTTCCCCCTCACTCTGTGTCTCTTCCCCCTCACTCTGTGCATATTCCCCACTCTCCCTCTGTGCCTCTTCCCCACTCTCCCTTTGTGCATCTTCCCCACTCCCTCTGTGTCTTTTCCCCACTCCCTCTGTGTCTTTTCCCCACTCCCTCTGTGTCTTTTCCCCACTCCCTCTGTGTCTTTTCCCCACTCCCTCTGTGTCTTTTCCCCACTCCCTCTGTGTCTCTTCCCCACTCCCTCTGTGTCTCTTCTCACCCTCCCTCTGTGTCTCGTCTCACTCTCCCTCTGTGTCTCTTCTCACCCTCCCTCTGTGTCTCTTCCCTCTCCTCTGTGTCTCTTCCCTTTCCCGCTCCTCCCCTTATGTGCCGTGCATGCGCGGCTCACGCTGCGCTGTGCGATTGCGTGGTTTACGCAGCGCTCTGTGCATGCGTTGCTGCGCAATGCGCAGTTCAAGATGTGCATTGTGCATGCGCTTGCGCACGATCCGATCGCAAAGCCGATCGGCTCATCCTCAAACTGCGACTGTGCATGCGCTGCTGCGCAGTTCAGGATGCGCATGCGCTTGCAGGCGATCGGATCATTGTCAAACTGCGATTCGCCACAAGCGTGACGACGAATCGCAGTATGACAATTATAATATGTGATATATATATATATATATACACATAAATATATATATATATATATAAAAGTTGATATATTAAAATTGTATAAAAATGTCCATCATCGAAAGTAGCTCTTTATTAAATGATAGAAGTGTAGGTATGGAACTTCAGTGGTCCTTTCCACTATATTTCTATTACATGAAGGACCACTAAATGTCCATATTTACACCAAACTCTTTTCAAGAAGTAATCTTGATAAGGTATTCAAACTTTAAATTATTACCTACTAAATACAAATTATGCCATACTACAGCTAAAATGAATTTGTAATTGTAAATTACATTTCCTTGCGGCTGCGTTTTTTATATGGAACTCTGCATTCTATAAGGGGAGAAGGGTGTTGAAGTTACCTGTCCGGCTGTTGTCCACTTGGCTGAGTAGGGGGGGCATCGATAGCGGGCTTCCAAAAATGTGAGATGAGGGTATACTAAATGTGGAGCCAGCCAAAGAGAAGACCTACAAGAAGAGGACATTAAGAGGAGATTGAGAAAAGGTGAGAGGAGAGTGTAAAGTAAAGAGAAGTGAAACAATCCAGAGAAATGTAATGCCCCCACTAGTGCATAAAATAATGTCTACTGTGTTACATAAAATGTGGGGTCATGATCAATAAAAGGCACCCAGACTAACACCCCACTCCAAGAACAAAAACTCTGAATAACAACTGGAATAATTGTCAAGGACCCTCAGACATGTCAGAGACAATTAGTATTCAATAGGTCATAGAGCCTCAGGAGCCTCTAGAGCTAAGTATTTTTCGTATTGTGCTCCTTGAAACAACCATATTTTCTTTTTCCAGAGCAGCCTGGAAAGATTTAAGTCACTACTGCCAGAAGAATTGTTCGGAATACAAAAAAAAACCTACCAGTAACCTCAGGAGAAATACAGGCTGCTCTGGAAAAAGATGGTGTGGTTGTTTCAAGGAACACAATATGACGATACTTGGCTCTAGACTCTTGTGACCTATCTGTGGATCCTTCAGTAGACAGTTGGGAATCAATGCCATAAATTATATGTTGTATCAACATTAACATCCTAAACAGTTGCTGTATGAATTATAAGGTCTTCAACAACACCCTAAAGCTAGAAATCATCCAGGGTGACTCACTACTTACACCCTGAAAAACACCATGATATACTCCAAAAAATACTGGACGACAGTGGTATTAGAAGTCTAAAGACTGAGCTCCAATCCATACCCTGCATGCACCGCACTACACATTAATCCCTAGCATGCACAGCACCCAAAAAAGCATTCCCCATGCAATGGATACTAGATCTAACATTGGGTCACACACATCATCCTTAACCCCCCACCCCCCTAAAAATAAAACAGTCTGCATCCTGAATTAGGCTATATCGGACCTGTGTGGTGGAGGCTGTGGAGGAAGGGGTGATGGGGCATGCTCTGCTGTACGGGGGGAGGGAGCTCTGGTGAGATAAGAGGCTGGAGGGAAGCGGGGTGCTGCAGGCTGTCCTCACCGATATAGGATCCTTGTTACTGGTGTAAATACCTACAGAACAAGATGAGATGTGAACAGACATTTGGACAATAGAGAGGCTGAACACAAATGCATGTGAAGCTTTCTTTACCTGATGAGAGGAGCGGGGAGTCCAGGTTGACACTGTGCAGTGAGGCAGGTTGCGAGTAGTGTCGGGGAGGGGGAGGCAGGGCAAGAGGAATAGTGCTGTGAGAGGGATTGTTCTTGCTCCCGCGGGGTCGCCCCGGCCCATGTCTGCTTTTCTTGTTTCCCTTGTGCTTCTTCTCCCGGGGTTGTTCTGTCCCCTCTCTTCCCCACTTTTGGGGTCGGCTTTCCCCTGGAGAGTGATCCCAAGGCCGCGGGGCACCACCTTGGGCACTGGAGAAGCGCATGATAGAACCAAAGCTAGAGAAAGTAAGTTCTGGAGGGGAAGGAGGTGCAGGTCTGGAGGATCCCGCTCCCTCATCTTCATCATCCTCATCATCATCTTCATCTTCCTCTTCCTCCTCATGCTCCTCGAGTTTTGGGAAGGTGACCAGTTCAGGAGGAGAAGAGGAGCTACCTATGTGGAGAGAATTGGTTGTTGAAAGACCAAGAATCAGCATGGAAGGAAATGTTGTTATACCGACATAGCAAAGGCCCTATTTAGTTGTATTTAGAAACAAAAATGAGTGGAATTATTAAATAATTAACCTTAGAGGTTAGATTAAGCATTAATTATCTCTCTAATTCTCTTTATATAGGGCTACTACTTAAACTCACAAAGTGGGGAACAACAGGGAAGAACATGCCCAAATGGCTAAAAAAATTCACAAACACTATAATACTAGGCCTATAAAAGCTGTAATGTGTACATATGCTGAAGAGTGCATGGTGGAGGATCCATACGGCAAACATGACTTTCAAGGTGGTTCTACAGCTGCTCAATAGGGTTCAAGTCCGGGAAATTTGGAGGCCAGTGAAGTAATTGGACGTCTTCTCCTCCAACTACTCCCGGACTATTCTGGACTTATGATATGTTGCATTGTTCTGCTGGAAGATCCCATCCGCTCCAGGGAAGACAGTCAACATGTATGCAAGTACCTCTTATGCAAGGATGGATAGATAACCAAATCGGTTGAGAGTGCCTTCAAAAAGTATGAGTGGACCCAGACAATGCCAAGAAAACATTCCCCAGACCATAACAGGTTTTTGGAGGATTTGCGCCTGACACACCAACGTCCGTCCAGTCGATGGAGCAGACTATGAACCCACGTCAGCATGGGTGCAGTGACCAGCAATTTGCTTTAGACACACATGTCGGATAGCCCCCTATGTACATATATTTTCTTTTGATTGTGCCAGTTGTTACTGTTGTTGTATTTTTACATTTCATCACACTTTGATTAATTCATATTTGTTTGTTATATAAACAAGTAAACAATATTGTATTTTCTAAAACAGAATAAAACATTTGAAAGTTAAAGTATTACACACTACAGTTAGTTTAATATTGTTATTTGGTTTTAAATAATACAGAAATGCAATTATAAAATTAATGAGTGTTTATTTGTGTTTGCATGCCTATACACAGGTGCAATCCAAATATTAATATCAGTATATGTCAGATAGTTAAAGTAAAATGTTTTTATTATGTTGAATTTTGCTATTACCTTCAACAAAAATGTAATTGTTCAAGACTTGTTACTATTCCAATATATACCAACTGGACATGTTCTTCTTTATCACCTACACATTGTGAGAGTTAATTAATGGCCCCTTCAAGCTCAAATATCTGTCAATTTTCACATACATTTTCAACAACCAATTGCAATTATATTTATTTATATGTATACTGTTCATTTCCAGATAAACTGAGACCTTTGTGGTGTCACTTTAAGCGGCCTTCCTTCATAATGTTTTGATCACCATAATAGTTCAGAGTTGTAGTCACCTGCCATAGAGCAACATTATATACTGTACTGTGCTTTGCTGTGGAGGAAATCAGGAGTTTTGCACTGCAGATATAAAGAAAGCTAAAGGGCCATTACAGTTCAAGAAAGGTAACACTTGTTTATCAAGGCCCTCATTCAATTGCGATTCAGCCAATTGAATAGGGCTCTAAATAAGCACATAGCATATATTTTTTAAAGAAGTTTTTAGTTAGTGAAAACCTTGCTTTTGGATAGATGTTTACTAACTAAAAACTTCTTTAAAAAATATATGTTATGTGCTTATTTTAAACCCTATTCAATTGGCCAAATTGCAATTGAATGAGGGCCCAAGTATGTACAAAACAAGCAATATTAGCAGTTGTGTAAAAATGGAAATAAAACATGTTTTGCCAATTTATTCCCAACCTAAAACAACAATAATTATAATTGACCTAAATTCTCCTTATTTTGTAGTTGAATGGAGAACAAGTCAAGGATGCCCATTCTCCCCTTTATTATTTAACACAACTTGATCCACTAATAAGACAAACAAAAAAACTTCAAAATCATGAAAGGTAATACAGTAGGTAAAAAAGAACTTCACATAACTGTTTTTACATAGTTACACAGTTACATAGTAATTGAGGTTGAAAAAAGACTTTTAGCCCATCAAGTTCAATCATTTAAGATCTCTGATCTGCAATATGCGGATTAGTTGTAATTGATCACGATCAAGATAAAAAAATAAAAAAAACAGTGAAACTTTGCCAATTGTCTCAAAAGGGAAAAAAATTAATTCCTTCCTGACCCCAGATACTGGCAATCGGATTCCTGCCTGGATCATTACTCCCTCTCTAATTAACCAGGATAACCCTGAATGCCCTTTTTAATAAAAAAATATATCCAATCCCTTTTTAAATTTATCTATTGAATCCTCTGCCACCACCTCCCTTGGTAGAGAATTCTACAGATTAACCACGAATAACCCTTTTCTTTCTTTAAGGTGGAATCTCTATACTTCTAACCACAAAGGATGTCCTCTTGTCAGTTGAAAGCCCCTTGACAAATCTTTATACTAACCCTGGATAGGGTAATCATAACCCCTCTTAGACGCCTTTTTTCTAGAGAAAATAAGTTTAATTTGGTTAGTCTTTCTTCATAACTTAGCCCCTCCATTCCCCTTATTAGTTTTGAAGCCCTCTCTGTCTCTCTCTGTACCTTTTCCAGTTCTAAAATGTCCTTTTTATGAATTGGTGCCCAAAAATGTACTCCATATTCCAAATGAGGGCGCACTAGGGATTTGTATAGTGGGAGAATTATATCTGCCTCCCTTGCTTCTATACCCCTCTTAATACATGCTAATAGTTTATTTGCCTTTGCAGCTGCTGCTTGGCATTGAGAACGGTTAAATAGGTGATTGTCCACAAGCACTCCCAAATCCCTTTCAATATCAGATACCCCTAGATTTGATTCATTAAGTTTATAGATTGCATGGGTATTTTTCCTTCCCAGATGCATAGCCTTACATTTTTTCGTATTAAATCTCATCTGCCATTTAATTGCCCATTTCTCTAATTTATGCAAATCCCTTTGGAGGGAAAGTACATCATTTTCTGATTTAATTACCTTGCACAACTTTGTGTCATCAGCAAAAATTGAGACACTACTTTCCAATCCTACTTCTAAGTTATTAATAAATATGTTAAAAATGAGAAGACCTAATACTGAGCCCTGCGGAACACCACTTACCACATTAGTCCAATCCGAGTATGTTCCATTTACAACAACCCTTTGTATCCCTTAGTTTGCACAATAGTCTCCCATGTGGCACTGTATCAAAAGCCTTTGCAAAATATAAAAATACTACATTCACTGAGTTGCCTTGATCCAGGTTCCTAAAAACCTCCTCAAAGAAATTGTTGTTTGACACAACCTATCCCTCATAAATCCATGTTGGCTTCTACTTATAATGCTGTTTGAATAGACATACTCTTGTATATTATCCCTTAGAAGTGTGGCTTACAGGTCTATAATTCCCCGGATTTGCTCTTGCCCCCTTCTTAAATATAGGTATCACCTCTGCTTTTCTCCAGTCATCTGGTAGTGACCCAGTGTTGAGTGAATCTTGAAAAATTAGATATAATGGTTTGGCTATTACAGAACTCAGTTCCCTCAGTACCCTTGGATGTATTCCATCAGGACCCTTTTTTTTTTTGCAGATTACCTTTTTATTATTTCTCTCTGACAGCAAGAATACAATATCTCCACTTGTTGACCTACTAAATAGATTTCATGATTTATATGGTTTTTGGTTAATATGAATAAGACTTCAGATTAGGTCTTGGGATGTACAATTGGAAGACACCTTCCCCTTTAAATAAGCCCATACAGCTATAAAATATATTTGGGTGAATACACCAGCGAATCCACAACTACCATGTCAAGCAAACATTCTCACTATTATTTCTAAAACAAAACAAGATTCTTTTCAATTGGAGACCCCTCCCAGTAAACATGCTAGGCAGATGCCAGCTTATAAAGCTTTAACATTATTACCATTACTCTTCAATTTTCAAATGTTACCCATTCAACTAAGATGCAATAATATCAGTACCCTCAACCATCTAATTAGCAAATTTAAATGAAAAGATAAGCATCCACGTATTTCTTTACAAAAGCTGCAAACGTTAAAGAAAGATGGAGGGATTATCTTACCCAACTGTTTTGTTACAATCAAGCTGTTCATTATAGACATGCTATTGGTTGGCTGAGGAACACATCTGTCTTTTTGCCTATTGCAGTTGAACAACAGTTTAGCCCAAACGATTTGCCTGCATGCTGGGGTGTCATTAGGTGAAACGATCTTGGTACAACTTTCAGAGGTAGAGATGCAAAAATGATCTCAACATATTATACTACTAATTACTTGTTATCTGATATAAATAAACACATATGAACAAAACCTGACTAGTTTAGGATAAAAAGTGGCATAGCCAGATAAAAGGACTGTTTGCTTGCATATACAATACAGAGGACTGGCTTGAATAATAATAACAACATTTTTTTGCACTCTGATGACGCTCTGCGCTCCAGCATGGTGTAACAGGTACCTCAATACTGCCCATTACTTTCATTACTAGGGCAAGAAAGAATAAATAGAGAGCTTACAATCTAGAAGAGATGACTGGGCATGTGAGACTCAGCAGCGTATCCATTGGAGATGTCTTGTTTAATGGGGGGCACCAGACAGGGGCAGATCACACAGCACCAGGCTGGAGCGCAGAGCGTCATCAGAGCACAGATCTCTGTGCTCTGATGACGGCGAGCTATTCAGCTGCGAGCGAAGCTCGAGGTGCAGATAACTGCATACCATTGAGACAGACACCACATCCCTTTCCCTCACTGCCCCAGAAGCAGGACACTGCATCAATGTATGCAACCATATCTCGCCATATACCCCTCCCACATGCCCCACTCATATACACAGCCTCCACCAATGTTTCATGGATCCCTCCATTGTCCTGCAGAAACATCAAAATTCCAATTAAACTAGCTATGCTCTTAGTTAGAATTAAAGTTTTCAAACTATATTTTATTTTATTTTGCACTGCTTATAAGGTTTAAAATATGTAAAGGAAAGTAAGTGAGGGCTTTAGCTAAAGAAACAGAGAGTTATGAGTGTGGAAGGGAAATGTTTATGTTAGTATGTTTTGAGTGGCACCAGCAAGGGAAAGTATGTAGAACTTTTACAAGTGTAGGTAGTTTTCCTGTCAATGTAAGAGTGTTATACGTGAGAATGTTAGATGCAGGATAGGGTGGCAAAGTTATTACCTGCAGGGAGGGTCCCTCCTCCTCCAGTTGTCCCCTTTCCACTTCCTATTTTACGACCACGGTGACCCGACAGTTTCTTAACTTTCACTTCTGACCTTACGGCCTCCGGGCTGTCCATACTGCTCTCCTGCTGTGAGTGGGTAAAGCAGAGCATGACATGAGTGCTTCAGCTTTACAAGTACTATAGTTATAAATTATTATACATTTGTAAACAAAAAACAACAATGTAATGACCCAAATAATCTTAAATATTACTGTATGCACTGAGAGAGAGAGAGAGCTCGGTGTATGCAAGGAATGGCAGTGTATGAACCATATGGCAAATGAGCAATTGCTCAATATAAAGTAGAAGTGTATAAAATCGTTGTAAGTTGCAAGAGAAGTGTAGAACTATGTGTATGTGTGAGAGTCCAAACTGAGCACAATTAGCATATAAATACTATTGCAAGCTAAAAGCAGTGTGAGAATGTGAACAGTTTATTAGCACAATAGAAGTTTAGTACAGGGTGTGTTGGAAAGCTTAGATTGCACAAGCTGGAGTAGAACAGTGTGCACTGTGTATGACATGGTATACATGTGACTGTATTAGCCAGCAGAGCAGGACCCTGTATTGAAGAGTTTCAAAATTGTACAAGGTGGGGAAGCAGATTTGCAGAGACATAATGATTGCTATGGAATATGAGAAATTAAACAAGCTGGAGTAGAAAAGTAGCAGAGACAAATAGATTGGTATGGCATAGGAGAAAATGTAGAAGCTGGAGTAGCAAAGTAGGAGATGAGTATGCACTTGCATAGAAAATTCAGAACTGCACAAGCTATAGTAGAAGAGTAGGAGCTGTATATGTAATGGTATGGGGTATGCAGGATTGCCAAGCTGGGGTAGCACAGTAGGAGCCAAGTACATAATGGTATGGAGTAGGCAGGATGGTATGGATTGGAGTAGCACAGTTTTGTATGAACTGGCATGGAATGAGGAGGATTGCACAAGGTGGAGTAGCATAATAGGAGTGATGCATGCACTTGTATGTAAGAGGCAGAATTGTACAAGGTAGAGTAGGAGCAGTATATGCAGTAAATTTGAGCAGTAGATGTACTACTATTGAATAGATGGTATTGTACAAACAGGTGTATCAGAGGTAGAGTAATATGGGATGGAATAGCTGAGATGCCAGCTGGGCACCTTCTCGGCAGTGATGGGCAGCAGGGGTGGTGCAGTCAGGTGACCTGGGGAATCTCGGTGCTTTCGATGCCGGATTCGGTCCTTATCTTTATGACTCTGAGGAAGTACGGAAAAAGGAGCATTATTCAACATGCAGCACACATGGAGCACTAGTCCAAACCTTGGGATATTCTGATTGGATGGTGGGATCTCAAGTAAACATAAGAGGGAATACCATTGGGCAGGAAGGTAGCTACTACTCTAAAACTAACAAAATGTGACAATAAATAAGAGGTAGGCTCTGACCAAAAAAAAAATTTTGCAATATTATTGCTAGCACTGCCCAGCAAAGATTCCCATAATGCATTCGTACGGTATGGGAAAAAAAAAAGTCTACGGTTTCTGTGTAAAAACACATGCAATATATACCTTCTTCTGTCGCTCTCTGTATAGGAGGGGCTTCTCCAGAGCAGGTGAAGCAGAGCGACTACAGCGACCAGGTACAAACGGACAGGGATGACGAGAAACCTTCTAATAGAGAAGAGAGAGAAGATGTGAGGGAAGAAAATATAAAACATCTAAAAGAAAGAGAAGGGCACTTTTATTAAAAATGGAGGGAGGTTATGAGTTTAGTTAAAACACAACTGAAGAGACTTGATAACATGCAAAATATTTTACACAGACATTTATTTTTAACTCTTATATTCTGCTTTGCTTTAATGATGACAGATATTCTATCTTTGTTCCTAAAAAGGATTAGAAAACTGTAAGGAGTGAAAAGACCTTTGGATTCAGATATGATTTGTATTCACTTCTGTTGAAAATAACTACCCCAAAGAGCATACTTGATAATAAAACTCAATGGCAGAGTTATAGACACTTCAGCAGTCTAAGATGGAATCCCCCATGGCTCAAGCAGAGCCATCCAACTATAAGATTTTCTCTAAAATGATTTTATGTTCCTTTACTTGCAAACCTATAAATAAGAAGTAATGCTGATAAGTCAGGAAATTATTATGGGTAACTGAAGACATTAAGTACCTGAGGATCTCTCACCATCTTGTTGAAGTGGTACTTGCAGTATCCAATATACTTTACATTATCTACCTCCTGAGCTTCCTCCTCACACAGCAGCCCAGCCATCTGTGCACTGATAGGGAGAGAGAAACACCAGTCATGAGATCCCATTGAATACTAGTCACAGGACCACATGAAAAAGTTATAGCGTCCCCCCTCTTCCCATGCTATAAGGAGCACACCATCTCACAGTGTCAACTGGAACACAAGATATTACCGTTGTCACAATATCACATGGCATGCCCCCCCTCATAATCTGAAGTCCAACACTGCTTATATCACTGTCATGAAGAAACCTCCCAATAACCATGGTTCCAGTAAACCTCCAATCATCATTTGTGTAGTCTCCATCACAGTAATATGGAATTAACTCTCTCACCATGTCACATGGAATGCCTGTCTGCAGCCATGACGATTGCAGGTCATACAAGCCCCAGACGCAGCTCTGCTCTCTCGCCCCTGGTCCTCACAGATATAACAGGTCTAAAGGAATACAGAGCAGTTAAACCAAGGAGGGACATTGAGTTACAGTCACAACATGTTCAGTTTATTCTTAGTTTAGAAGATACATTTCTAACTTTCAGGCACAGCACAGTGCCAGAGATACCTTATTGAATCGGTCATGGGGAACGTACTGCAGCACGATGGGCTCCATAGTTAAGACATTGGCAAACTGAACCTCCGGGATATAAAGAGCACACACCACATGGGCCCAACCTGGAAGGAGAGACAAAGTGAAGGTGGGGAAAGTGCAGGAGACAGAGAAGAATTGGAAGAATAGAGAAACAGAAGAGAAAGCAAAATTAAATCAGAAATAGAGAGAGAGGGGACAGAAAGAGAAGAAAGAGGAACATTTAATTACAAGGAATACAACAAAAGGAGAGAGAGAACAGTGAAACATATTTTAAATAAAAAACACATCAAGCTGTCCAATGCCTATTCCCTTACCTCCATTGTCCGTTCTCTTCAGTGCCCCCTCTTTGTGCGGACACAGATCACATCTCTAGGGAAAAAAAGGAGGCAAAAGATTAGATCAGAGGTGGGAATTACACATTGACATCCCCTCAAAGGTCTTCAAAATTGGTGAGCAAGACAATGCTTTATGGACAATGGTTTTGACCCAATTTAAAGTATTTTGAAGCATTCAAGTTAATTTTTAAGTGTGATGGCAACAAAGAAAAAAATGAAATGACCCTGTTCAAAAGTTTTGCATACCCTTAGTTCTTAATACTGTGTATTGCCCCCTTTGAGCATCAATGACAGTGTGCAGACTTTTGTAATAGTTGTCTATGCAGGTGGTATAGCTGCCTATTCGTCTTGTCAAAATGCCTCCAGGTCATGCAAGTTTTTTGGTCGTCTTTCTGCTGTAACCACTGGAGGGTCAACTTGGCCTTGTGCTTAGGGTCATTGTCATGCTGAAAAAGTCCAAGAGCGTCCCATGCGCAGCGTTTGTGCAGAAGAATGCAAATTGTCTGGCAGTATTTTCTGAAATAATGCTGCATTCATCTTGCCATCAATTTTCCACAAGATTCCCCGAACCTTTAGAGCTCATACATCCCCAAAACATAATTGAGCCACCACCATGCTTTCCATCTTTATGAAGTACCATTACATTGTTATGCATGCCTTTTGACAGTTCTTTTCTGCTCCCCATGGCTCAGTATCTAGCTTGCTCAGTGCATCTCAGTGAGAGCTCACAAATTCATTGACTATTTATACACAGACACAAATTGCAATTTAAAAAGCCACAGGTGTGGGAAATAAACATTAAATTGCAATTTTAACCCGTGTGTGTCACCTTGTGTGTCTGTAACAAGGCCAAACATTCAAGGGTATGTAAACTTTTGATCAGGGCCATTTGGGTGATTTCTGTTATCATTATGAATTAAAAAGGAGCCAAAAGACTATGTGATAACTAGCGACTTGCCCGTCAAAAAATGACGGCAATACAATTGTAAGGCAGGTAATGCTGTTTGCCACACAATATGAGGCTTTTAGTCCTCCGAGTACCTTTGACGCTCATTGCGAGCCTCTCCCCTCATGTACTTTTGGTCGTCTAATAATTAGGTATTAGGTCGTAGGTATGATGCTTAATTCATGCAGGGTCGTAGGGATGAGCGCCTAAGGAGCTCATCTCTACCAGTGCAGTGAGTGCCTTTGGCGCTCCCTGCCAAAGTTCTGCAGGGTCATAGGGATGAGCACCTATGACGCTCATCTCCACCAGCGCAAGGAGCTCCTTTGGTGCTCCTTGCCTGGCCGCAATCGCGGTCTCATATTTGAGAGGGACGCAGTTGCAGCAGGCTCGCTTTGCGAGCCCACAGTTTTAATGTTGTGTTATCAATGTTTTTTCACAAGTCTGCGCTGCTGAGAACTATATATGTGATAAATGACTTCATATGATCACTATCCTTCAATAAGACATTTTTTTGCATGATCAGTTATATTTTCAAAATAAATTCCCAAATTTCCCCAAATATGCAAACTTTTGAGCACAACTGTATATGGAGGGTTTTTTTTGGACAATATATCTACATTTGTGTGGAAATTCCCCAGGAGGAGCTTCTAAAATTTGTAGTTCTATTTCCTAAATATTTTTCAAAACGATATTATATCTCTATGAAGGACTTCCTTCTAGGTTCCTAGAAATAGTCTATTTGGTCCCAAGTGTTATATATTTTTGTTCATCCTTGTTTTTGTGTCTGTGTATTTAACACTATAGGTATTTAGATTTGCATACACAGTATAGTACATATGCACGCAATTTATATAGAGGCTAGTATGCACAGGACACTATATAAATACACAATATATAGAACACAAACAAGAAAGCACAGAAACACAGTACAGTACACACAGGAGAAACACTAGATCATATAAAATAGTATTCAGTGTAAAGCATATAAGCAGACTCTACAATAAAGAACAGTGGATAAGTACATTGTACATTATATATATATATATATATATATATAAATATATATATATATATATATATATATATATATATGTATATATATATATTTATATATATATATATATATATATATATATATATATATATATATATACATATTCTAGCAGTTTTTCTCTACAGTAAGGTATTTCTATCTAAAATATTTAGAACTGATTTTGCTGCCCTGTATGCTAATGTGCAGCTCAGAGTACTTGATAAGGGTGGGAGAGGGAACTAACATCAGGTGGCCACTACAGAGATAGATAAACAGACTGTAATAATAATTAGCACATCAAAGCAGATTATTATGTGCGAGCAGCTCATTTGCATATACAAAATAAAAAACCAACATATATACAGTTTTTTAGACTTTTTAATCCTTTATTAAGAGAACAGCTAACTACCACTAAACAGTTTGTTGCAAAAATTATAATTTTCTTAGATAACATTTTATCACCTTCTATGGTCTCTTCTGGAAGGAAGCAGATAACTTGGTTACAAGTTAAAGGCATATTCAAGTGAGCTGGGTTATTAATGCATCTGATAGAGGAGAATTAGTAGTTAATGAAAACATTTTTTGCATGAAAAGATACCAAAATAAACAAACATTTAAACAGTTACCCTAAAGTTTGCTGAATTAATTGTATTTGGAATCAGTTTTCTATCAATGTTGACATCCTCTGAAATTCCCACGCAAAATTAACATAACTAATACATTGTTCCTTTTTGGCCTGGGAATTGAGCTTTTCTTTAGATTTCTGTAATACCCAGAACAACGTCTGTGCCCTTCATTCAGTGATTGTTTTACCTACATACCAGGTGAAACTTCCAGCCGCAGTGATTTGTCCCTGTAACCCCCCCCCACCCCTCTCAACCCCCCCCCCACCCCCACCCCAGCCCCAGTGATTTACCCCATCACCTTAAAGGAAGTGTTCTTAATCTCAGCTTGTTACCTGTATAAAGGACGCCTGTCCTCAAAAGCAATCAATCAGATTCCAAACTCTCCACCATGGCCAAGACCAAAGAGCTGTCCAAGGATGTCAGGGACAAGATTTTAGCCCTGCACAAGGCTGAAATGGGCTACAAGACCATCGCCAAGCAGCTTGGTGAGAAGGTGACAACAGTTGTTGTGATTATTTGCAATTGGAAAAAACACAATATAACTGCCAGTCTCCCTTGAACTGAAATCCTGCAGCGCCTGCAAGGTCCCCCTGCTCAAGAAAGCACATGTACAGGCCCGTCTGAAGTTTGCCAATGAACATCTGAATGATTCAGAGGAGAACTGGGTAAAAGTGTTGTGGTAAGATGAGACCAAAATCAAGTTTTTTGGTATCAACTCAACTCGCGGTGTTTGGAGGAGAAGGAATGCTGCCTATAACCCCAAGAACACCATCCTCACTGTCAAACACGGAGGTGGAAACATTATGCTTTGAGGGTGTTTTTCTGCTAAGGGGACAGGACAAGTGCACCGCATGAAAAGGGACAATGGACAGGGTCTTGTACAGTCAAATCTTGGGTGAGAACCTCCTTCCCTCAACCAGGGCATTGAAAATGGGTCCAGCATGACAATGACCCAAAACACACAGCCAAGGCTACAAAGGGGTGGCTCAAGAAGAAGCACATTAAGGTCCTGGAGTGGCCTAGCCAGTCTCCGGACCTTAATCCCATAGAAAATCTGTGGAGGGAGCTGAAGGTTCGAGTTGCCAAACATCAGCCTCGAAACCTTAATGACTTGGATCTGCAAAGAGGAGGGAGACAAAATCCCTCCTCAGATGTGTGCAAACCTGATGGCCAACTACAATAAAAGTCTGACCTCTGTGATTGCCAACAAGGGTTTTGCCACAAAGTACTAAGTCGAAGGGGTCAAATACTTATTTCACTCATTGACCTGCAAATCAATTTATTACTTTTTTTGACATGCGTTTTTCTTGGGGGGGGTTTGTTCTTCTGTCTCTGTTAAAATAAACCTACTATTAAAATTATGGACTGATCATTTCTTTGTCAGTGGACAAATGTTCAAAATCAGCATGGGATCAAATACTTTTTTCCCCCTACCTGTAAATGCTCATTTGCCTAAAAGACAAATTAGAATAGGAAGAAAAAGCTGAAATATTTGGTTTCGGTACAATTTAAATTTGTCAGAATTTAGGAAGGCTTATGTCTAAAGAACAACCGTGTAACTGCTCAAGCATTTTTACTTGAATATCGATTTATGGTCCTTTAAGGACCCAGTGTAATAGTCATATATGTTGGCTGCATTCAGCATTGCTGATTGGCTGCATATCTGAGCATGCTCACATGGACTGGGTACACTTTTACAAAATCATACCCTGAGAAGCCTAGCTTTTTTTTTTCTTTTTTTTTTTATGCAAAAATGGTTTGCACTTTTTTATGCAAACATTTTTGCTAGGTGGGTTATGATGCTCCTCTACATGATGCATTCATAACCCACCTCACTTTAATATGCCTTTACAGGTAAATACAAATGTATAGGTAAAAGTTGCTAAGATCGTTGCTACAATATTACTACAAAAATTAAGGCTTATGTAATTAATTGTGATACTTTTTTGTAATTTACCTAATTTCTTATACCGTTTGTCATGAACAATATGTAGGCCATACTACCTGACCTTTAAAAAATGGATCAGAGAATATATTACATTTTACCGAAAAAGGAGAGATTCGTTCACTTTTGTTCAAACAGAACACAGTTACATAATGTATTCCTGGATTCATTTAGAGTCCAGGTATGAATAGATTTTTCCACATATTTGAGGTGGAAAATGAAAATTTGGGCACATTCAGAAGTATTTTGGATTCACAAATTGGGTATGAGGAGATCAGCAGGTTTTAATTTTGAATTTGAAGTTTCTCATTTGTATGAATGATCATGGTTATAATTTTTGGTGTGATCCACAAAATATAGTAGATTATGGTGAGGATTAATGATTTTTAATATGTAGCTGAAGGGAGGGGCTAATTAACCGTTTTAAGCTTTAAAAGTGTGATGGCATGCTGTGACGATCCAGGTGTAGGGGCTATTACTGCCCACCTAGGGCCACATAGACTACAGGTTAACTACCCACAAGAACCGTTGGGTTCTTGGAAATCTCAGCACCAGCACCCTGATATCTGGCTTCTGTATCAGTCAGGGTCTCTTCATCAGAGAATCAGCACTTCCAGGAGTCTCAGTAACCTTCCTGTGGTAGTGACCAGGAAAAGTTACTTGCAGGGTGGAGATACGATCAGTATTGCAGCCACCAGGAGCAAATAAGAGAACATACCATTTCTATATGTCTCAGTGGTGAACTGATTTATCTTTGGAAAGTCAACAGTATTTATAGGGGTTGGATACATGGAGTGGCAGACAAACACGGGGATTGACTCCACATGGGGTCTAATAGTCTGGCATCCTGTCTGCCACCTGTGAATAATAGGCCAACCTCCAAATACACATAATGCTGCCTCCATGTCTAGTGGTCCAGACCTCAAATAGAGTGCATTAACTTTATCTGGCAAACAATGGGGCAAAATGCATTACAATATTATGGTGGGGTTTATGCACATAGTCCAGTGGCTGGAGCCAAGCAGTCTGTCCTTTATGGCGGCTCAATGGGCTAAGATCCAGGAACTGGAAAAGGGGTCCGTGACACATGCCCTGTGTGACATCCTATGATTAAGTACCGTATTTTTCGATCCATAAGATGCCCTTTTTCCTTTTCAAAAGTAAGGGGAAATGTCTATGCGTCTTATGGAGCAAATGTGTGTGCCCTGGACCCGAGTGCAGGGGCTGATCTGGAGGGGGCCCAGTGCTGCCGAATTTGCCTGGCCCCCTCAGTTATTTTACATTACACTAAGCAGATTTTATGGCTTATGATTATTTTTAATGATGATATATCATATATTTAAAATGTAATTCTTTTGTTGAACATATTCCAAGTAGCTAGTAAAGTAAAAAACACTTTTCTATCTACTTTGTGATTTAATTTACTCTTACCTCTCTTAATAAGTGGTAATGTTGATCACAAAGTTCTTAGATCTGTGCTTACTACAAATCTATTAATTGTAGGGTTGTATTACCACTATGTTTTGCAGTCTAGTATACTGATCTTGCAGCTTATTATTATTTTCCTTCATTTGTCACGGTCAGGCATATTCTGCAGAACTATACATGGGTTAAGTACAAGGCAAAAGCTATTTTAACACATTGCAAACAAATAGAAGGCCCTGTATGATACATGCCTTGTGCATAATAAGGCTGAAGGGGATAAGCTTCTTTGAACAGATGCATTTGTAAGGTTTTGAAGGTCTTGAGGCAGGAAGAGAGTGTAGTGGAGCAAGTAAAGTAGTTCCATAGAGAAGAGGGCAGCAAGAGAAAAGTCCTGAAGGTGGGAGAGAGAAGGTGGTAAAAGAGAAGGTGAGAAGTTTGTTAAAAGAATGAAGAGGAGAGTTGCGAGTATTTTGAGACAATAGCAGAGATATAAGAGGGTGCACAATTTTTGAGGGCTTTGTAAGTTAGGGTCTTGATTTTAAATGTTATTCTGGAGGCTACAAAAAGCTAGTGGAGTGACTGACAGAGAAGTGCTGGAGACACAGGGTGTTGAGTGTGGTAGAAGAGTCTAGCAGAGGCACTCTTTATGGACTGGAATGGGGACGACGGGTGATGGAGAGGCCAGCAAGGAACGAGTTGCAGTAGTCAAGCAGAGATATGATGAGAGAATGGATTAGAATTTTGGTTGTGTCTTGTAAGAGAGTGATGTATTTTACAGATATATTTTAGGTGAAAAAAGACAAGATTTCATATGAGGAATGAAAGAGATGGTAGGGCCCAGTAGAACCTCAAGACAATGGGCATGGGAGGTGGGAATGATGGCATTGTCAATAGAGAGAGAGATATTTGAGAAGTGGAAACTGTGGTAGAAGGTGGGAAGGTTAGGAGCCTAGAGCCCGATTCAATTGAGCTTCCACAAGTTACTGTGGCCCGTAAGTGAGGCCGCAAGTTAATTTGCTATTCAATTGGCGTCTTTTTGCAGGCTCCAAACGGGTTACGAGTTACGGTCTTTAAAACTTTGAGATGGTTAAACCCGGAACTTACAGCCTCCCGAAACCTTTGCTCTTTTACTTACTTTCTCACTCTTTCAACTTTCGCTATTAAATTGCTTATATTCCCCAAGCCTAAAAATGGTTTCACACCCGTAAACGGCAAATGAGGGATAAAAGCCTACGAGTACTAGAGGGGACCCACAAGGGGGTTAAACACCTGTTCGTAGCAATGTAAAAGCAAATAAAAAATCAATACTGCACTGTAAATAACGTTGAAAGCGATGGAAAACATTAGAATTGCACAAAAGTCTCAAGCTCGCAAATCGGCAGTATATCAGATTCATTTTTATGTTCCATTTCGGGGTTAAATCGATCTTGGGTATCAATGAGTTAATACATATCAGGTCACCCACATGGACTAGAACAGTATTGGCATTCATTTTCATAATTCTGTATTTTGCAAGTCTGATCACACATCGGACCCCCGAACATAATTAATTGACATGTAATCTCCATGTTTTACTGCCGTAATAATGTCAGTCTCATTTATGATTTGAAATGGGAGGTTAAGGTCTTGCTTAATTGATCATGTCCCTGCCCTGAACTGCTACAAACCAGTGCATGGTTTACGGAGTCGGCTTTGGGCCAGTAACTTGCGGGCTTGATCAATTGAGTAGCTCCGGAATTGGAGACGAACAGGAGCCCACAGCACACCCGCAAATATATGGCCTACATCCCGCGAGATGCGGGCTTGCAATTGAATCTGGCCCTTAGTCTTTGACGTGCTGAGTTTGAGTGGGACATCCAGGAGCATATGCTTGAGAAGTAGCTGGAAATTCTATCTAGAAGAGAGAGGGATAGATCTGGTGCTGAGAGTAGATTTGAGTGTCGTCTACATATTGATGATCCTGAAATCCAAAAGCTTTTATTAGGGTACCAAGTGAGGATGTATAGATGGAGAAGAGGAAGTGGCTGAGAAAGAACATTTTCAATCTTATATGTATGATATGAACCATGAGAGAGCAGTTTTACAGATGCCAAGGGAGTGGAGAATTGGGATTAGAAGAAGGTGGTCAATTGTATCAAAGACAGTGGAGAGATCCGGGAGAATTAGAATAGAGAAATGGCCCTCTGACTTGGCCGTGAGCAAGTCATTCTTACTTTTATGAGAACTGTCTCGATTTGATAGTCTCTGAAACCGGATTGGAAGGTGTCAAGAAGGGAGTTGGAGAAATGAATTGGGTAGATAAGCCTCTCAAGCAGTTTTGAAGCCAGGGCAAGTAGAGAGATAAGGCAATAGATGCAGAAGCAGAGTCAGATACAAATTTCTTAAGATTGGGTGTAATTATGGCAGGTTTAAAAGATGATGGAAACTTTTGTGTTAAGGGAAGGTTAAATATATGTGTGAGAGCTGGGATAAGTGTTGTAGAGAGGGGAGGGATAAGCTGTGATGTAATATGTTGTAAGGTTAAACTGGAGACTTCCTCCTCATTTGCAAGGTCAAGAACCAATAGTTAATGTGGGATTGGGGAAGGGTGAAGGCCGAGTGTTGTCGGTTAGTTGAGAGAAGGAAGTATGTGAGTCATGTTGAGAGGAGAATTTGTTTTGAATGTTTTCAACTTATGTTTAAAGTGGCTGTAAGGGGGGCAGACGAGATTATTGAATGTTGAGAGCAAACATTTGGGGTTGGAGGACAGATTTGATATTAATGATGAGAAATAATGCTGTTTGGCAAGGATGAGAAGTAGGAGAGCAAAATAAACTTGTAATGGAGGCAGTCTGCTGAAATGCCACATTGTGCAGTGAGAAAGCACCTCTAGATGTAGCGTGTTTGTGTAGTGTGCCATGGTTGTGGATGTGAGCAAGGGAGTTTGTATGTGATTATGGGGGCAAGTATGTCAAGGAGGAAGTAAGAGTAATATTGTACTGTGAGATGGCAGTGTCAGGGCAGGTGAGGTCATTAAGGGGGATGAGAAGAAGTTGCATCACAATGTAAAGATTTTGTGGGTCAAGTGCTTGTAGGATTCTGTGGATAATGGTGGACAGCATTGAAGAAGGGCAGCTAGAGGAATGTGTGATGAGGTTGCAGGTTAGGAGGTGGTGGTCGGATAGAGGGAGTGGGCAGATGACAAGGTTAGAGGTGGAGTAGAGAATGGAGTGTCAATGGAGTGTCCATCTTGTTGAGTTGAGGAATCGGTCCATTGTAGATACTATTGCATATGTTGTGCCTTCATTCTAGCACATGTTGTATTTTAAATCAGTCACTTTAAAGAGTTAAACCTTCATGATTGGTACTGAATCACTTCTTATCAGGGGGTTAACAATTTCTGCCTTAATGTGAGGCTTTGTAGTGACACATCTCTTTCTCCTGGATATCTATATTTAACATATTGCCACAGAAATTAATTGCTTGTCTTCAGGTGCACATTACTTTATTTTGTTGACACAGTAATCTTATCCGCCATTTCTGAAAAACAAATACAAAGCACTTTTCTTTGTTGCAAAATAAATTCAAAAGCACATTTAAGCTGTTTTTTAAACAGATTGTTTCTGCCATTGTTACAGGTTTTATATTGACATCTTACTTTGTCCTTGATGTCTATCTTGACCTAACTGCTACAACGTTACTTGTTGTATAGTAACATATTAATCGTGTTTCACTCCTTACTTTTTTATACATGAGTACAAAGTATATTTTTCTTAGTTCTCTACTTCATTTGTTTTGTTTACTTTTAGCGATACATTAATTGCTCCTGTTTATATTTGAGCTTAAAAAGAAGTATAAGGCTACATCCATCCAGTTATAGCATTTGCCATGAGATTTACACTGTATGGCTACACACAAAATATATGGATTGTTACATCATGGGATTTTTAAGCCCCATTACAATTACCTTGGGTTACCCTATACTTTAATAAGATTAATTTCCTAGTATGTTACAACAGTCTCTCTCAGCTAGCAAGCAAGTGGGTTTGAAGTCTATTGAACTCTTACATTTTCGTTTTTTTTTTCTCTTTTTTATTTAGTTTTTTAGCATTTTGTGTATCAATCAGCCTTCTCCCCTGCCTAGTCGACTCTAAACTACATCGTCATCTCAACCCGACTCTTCAGTCTTTTGGCTGTGATTTGTCAGGGGTGAAGGGTATTATGCCTCTTGGTGCTTTGTAAGCTGTCATGTGGGTGTCATTAAGTATTAACCCTATTTAATATTATTTATTAAATATGAATGGAGATCCTCTGTTATATCATGTTAAATAAAACCTAACTTTAGCTTATTTATGTTAGGAATTGTTTAGTGAGATGACCAACTATTAGTTATTACCGTTAAGATCTTATATGTATTTGTTGTGACATTGTGTAGTTGTTAAAATCTTTATCTCTGTGGCATATTTAGTGATCCATACATTCACACTGTGCTGACTTCATATTGATTTCTATCATTTAATTAAATTGGCTATTAAAGATGACTGCCTCATAAACTGCATCTCCATGTTTGTTTGTGCGTTCAAAATGTGATTCACCTTATTAAAAAGTTTTAAAAAGTTTGTAGTATATCATTTGTGTATATATTTCTTAATTTGACTATTTATTAATTTATCACTTAAAAATAAAACAATAAAAAAGTTAAATATATTTGAATGTTAAATAGTGTGCCATAATTAAATAAGTGTATGTAGTGTGTACTGTTACTAAAAAATCGGATTCAAATGTTGTTTTAAATGTTAGTTATGCATACCTCCTACAGTGCAAAAATGTTGTGAATGTTTTTATTATTTCTTTATATATAAGATTTATAGAAAACTTTAAATTAGTTTAGATCACAGTTTATTTTTTATTATGTAAAGTACAACTAATGTTAAGTGATGTACTTTAACACTTGATCTATACCTTAAATGTAATTTTCCGATATTGTCACCATTTGAATTACCATTTTATTTCAGGGAATATGTCTATAATGGCTCAGTCTAATAAATCCATGCAATATTATTTTCATTGTTTTAATTTAAATACAACATCTTTTGTAAATGGTGGACTTCAAAGAACATCTACATATTAGAAATGTATACATGTATTTTTCTCTAAGCCTTCTTCCAACAGAATACTTAAATGATTAATTTCTTATGGGAAAGTGATTCTCTAGATCATTAATATCTTTGTTAAGGTTCCATTGCACATGTTTTCTAATGAATATATATCAGTAATCTTCCTTAGGAAAAGGGTAAAATGTATGGGCCCTTCATTGGAGTTTTATAATTAGATCCTTAATTTATTCAGAGGAGTTGTTGTTTGATTTATATCTTTAGCCCTGTACATGAATGATATCTAAATATTTTACAAATGTTGTTTCATGTCTTTCTTATGTTGCAGGTGCATATGCATCACAGAGCACATGTACACCCCTCAGTAAAACTCCATGACCTAGACTCCACCATTCTTTAAGGACTGTCCATGATGTGTTTCTATCGAAACTGGTACGTGATTGCTTATAGCTTTCTACTGGAGTTTACAATCACATCTCATAGTTTAGATCAGCAGACATCATCACCCCATCTTGTAATTCCCTTTATGGGTAGGTAAGTGTATTTAGAATCTTCTTTTTACATAGGTGAGTGAATACGTACGTAATGTCTTCATTAAGACTGATGGCTTGATGTTTGTTATCTTAAATGAATGTATACAACGTTATCATCCATTTACTTCAGAGGAGTTGTTTCTGCAGATTTATAAGCTTATCTATATAGTTATCTTATAACACCATTTGTTGGGTAGGTCTATCTCCTTATTTAGGCACTTTGGAAATCTTGTATTTAGTTTGGATATTCATTCTGCTTCTTTTCTCATCAGCTTCTAGTCCCAATCTCCTTGTCCGAATGGTCTAGGAACCCAATCAATTCCTGGTGGATTGTTATTGTGAAATGTTTTAACATGGCGCACTACCTGTGAATCTTGCGCCTTCAGGATAGCATTAATGTGTTCCATTTTCTCTGTCTTAATACTCTAGTTGTTTTTTCCTGTATATTTTTTCCACATATACATTTAATTTGATATAGAACACCCTCAGTTTTACATATAATGTGATGCATTATTTTAAATCTGAGGCTGCTGTTACGAGCAAAAACTTATTTGTAATTTTTATTTGTGCACATGCCTTGCACTGCCACATGGATAATACCCTTTGTTTGCTTTTTCAAGCCAATTCTGTTTGTCTTCTGATGTCTCATAATGACTGTGCACCAGGAGATCCCTTAAGTTGCTTGCTTGTCTACATGAAATAGAGGGTCTTGGTGCTATTATTTTTGCTAAATCTTCATCAAGTTGTAGTAGGTGCCAGTGTCGGGTTGCTATTGGTCTGATTTTATTGTGTTGGTTGCCAATTAATCTTACCGGTGGTTCTTCTTTGACTTATTTATTATGAATTTAAAAACTTGATCTTTCTTGTTGTGAGGTTGTGTAGTAGATTTGTCTTAGCACTTCTTTTCACCCGTTTCTTGAATTTGTCATAACCGAACATGGGACAACAAAAAGGTTCAAGATTGGAAAAGGTATGCAACAAGTTTGTATATTGTCACCTTATTTATTCAACTTATACACAGAGTACATCATGCGTAAGGCCGAGCTGGATGAATCCAAAGCCAAAATCAATATTGCTGGAAGAAATATCAAAAACATGAGATAACGCCAATGATAATACTCTTATGGCTAAAACTGAGGAGGACCTACAGATGAGGGTAAAAGAAGAGCCTGCAGCTCAATGATAAAAAGAGGAAGATCATAGCAAACGGCAATATCATTTCCTGGCAAATAGACGGCAAAGAAGTGGAGGGAGTGACAACTTTTTTTTCCTGGGATCCAAGACCTCTTCAAATGGTGACTGCAAAGAAATGAAAAGATGTTTGCCTCAGGGGAGGAAAGCTATGGCAAGCTTGGACAAGCTAGTAAAAAGTAAAGATATTAAACTATAAACAAAGGTCTGCATAGTCAGAACTATGGTCGTCCTAGTAGTAAGATACGGATGTGAGAGCTGGACCATAAAGAAGTCTGAGCGCCGAAGAATTGAAGTCTTTGAATTGTGGTGTTGCTGAATGCTACTTAGAGTCCCCTGGACTGCAAGAAGATCCAATAAATCAGTACTTCCGGAATTTAAGACAAACTGTTCACTAAAATGTATGATCATGAGGCTGGAGCTCAAAAATTTGGGCCATATCATGAGGCGTCTGGATTCCCTAGAGAAAACTCAGATGCAGGGAAAGATTGAAGGCACACAAAGAAGGGGACGATAGAGGCCGAGATGGATTGATGGATGAAGCAATGAATATGAGATTGGTGGAGCTCAGAGGAGCAGTGACTGAGAAATATATCTGGCGTGCAGCGTTCCATAGGGTCACAGAGAGTCAGACGTGAATGAACGACTAAACAACAGCACTAAAACCTGTTGGAAAAACACTCATGACCGGCTGTTGATCCTATTTAGGAAAGATAGGGCAATGGTAAAAGAGGAGGAGGGATTTGTCTGTATGTTAAGCCTTGAATTTAAGCCTATAGTCAGAGAAGATACCTATGGTGGAACTAGAAGTAATGTTGAATGTTTGTGGGTAGAGTTAAATAGCGGAGCAGCAAATTCCAAAAGAATATTGGTTGGAGTATGCTATAAACCCCCAAATATAATTGATAGTGAGGAACTGCAATTATT
This sequence comes from Discoglossus pictus, assembly GCA_027410445.1. Taxonomy (NCBI): domain Eukaryota; kingdom Metazoa; phylum Chordata; class Amphibia; order Anura; family Alytidae; genus Discoglossus; species Discoglossus pictus. The sequence goes on from CM050174.1 coordinate 57,213,842, forward strand.
TCTACAGATTGGAAATGCAGCTAAGCATGGGCAAGTTTTATTAATGGGAGATTTTAACTACCCTGAAATAAACTTGTATTTAGTCATCACAAATAATATTCATATAGTATAACATGCTGAAATAGGCCAACCTTTGTGAAACAGGGATCACAACACAGTCTCACTAGAGATCAAATTAAAAGAAAAAAAACTGTAAGGGACCAACAAAAACCTCTTAAAAAAAGAGGATTTAATATACATACTTATCACCATATATAATGTGGAAATAAAAGTAAAAGGAGTCAATCACATATCATGTGGCTTAACAATGATTTAAAGTTCAAGATACAGAGTAAAAAAAAAGGCATATATATTATATAAACAAGAGGGGACAGAGACTGCTTTACGTGAGTACAAGGAAATCAACAAGGCTTGAAAAAGATTGGCTCAAATTGAAAATAAAAAATGAGTTGCAAAGGACAGTATAACTAACTCTAAAATGTTTTATATATATATATATATATATATATATATATATATATATATATATATATATATATATATATATATATATATATTAATAGGTTATTTACTCATGTTTTGTACAATAATAATAACCCCTAACATTAATCGGTCTTCCTGGCTTTTTTTGTTTTTAGTCATTTTGGGCACATTGTAAAACATCACTGTTATACCCAGGGGTCCACTGGACTTTTGAAACTGTAAAAAAGTTATGGCCCCCAGCATGGCAATGGTTAATACTGCATAGTACTTCCCCTTTCTAAAGGATGATGTCATGGCCACATGATGGCATGTAATGGTTAATTATGTTCAATGTTATGTTACAGTACTATGTAATACTATGTAATATTCTGATCATGTGTGTATTAATTGGTGTAGGAGTCATGTTTGGTATTAAAAGGTCAGATTGTGCCGAGGGGTTTTAATAAAACTTGTTATGTGGGTTCCCTGGGGGAAGGGTGATCTAGGTCCGGGTATTGGAAAGCTGGGCACAGAAAGATGGTTAATTTTTCCGCTGCCTTAAAAGGGGCATAGACCTAAGTAGGGGGTGAGTATTTTTTTATTTTGTTTAATTACAAAATATCATTTTAAACGCCAGCATTCGGGGGTTACAAGTTAAGGTCTTTGACCCACTCAAATAAATCAATGTTTGCAATGGGAGAGAAAGAGAGGCATAAACTTAGGACTTGAAGATGAGTTGGTCAACTGGTCAATCTGTCAATGGATTTGTGCTGTCTCGATGTCCTGAGATGGGTCATTTTGTTTCCCCTTGGATAAGAAAATCTGTCTCTGTGATGTTTTCTTTGGTCTCACAACTGTGAGAGATCACATAGCTGTTTCTACGCCAGACTGATCAGTGTCTGTGGTGTACGAGTTTACTGAAATTTTATGTCTGATTTAAATGCTGTTATTTTGCTCAAAGTCCCTTTTATCTCATATATTTAGATTTTTTTTCTCTCTCTTTCAATTAATTTTTGAATATTCTTAAATCCTCAATTACTTGTGTTTTCTGTCCTGTGCTCTGTAATCATTCTGCTGGTGAGTAGGCTGGGTCTATTTTAACAGGGGAAGGAGTGAACTTGGGATCTTGCAAATATGGCTAGTGTGAGTGTAGTTAGTGTGTAAGTGTGGGAGTTTAAGTAAAAGGAGGGAGTTCAAAGAAAATGGGTATTATAAGAAAAAATAGAAAACAAAAAATATATTTTGTTTTTGTTTTGTTTGGGTTAAGGTGCAGAAAAGCAATTTTTATACAAATACATTGATTTGTTTTCTTACTGTATTTTTGTAACTGGTAATCAAGAATCAGTCCACCGGAAACCTCACAGAGTGTAGATCCTGCCACATGTATGCACAACTGGAACAGCTGATCCAGGGTAAATACCTCTGTGACAGGTGTGAACATGTTGCCTCTCTGGATGCTTAAATTGGAGAACTAGAGGGGAGAATTGCAGCACTGAGTGATCTTGCTCCACTGGAAAGGGAGCACTGTTAAGCTGCGCCTAGCATGGAGGGTGGAGATGCGGCTAGTCAGGATGTCCAGGGAGGTAGCTGGGTTACAGTTACAAGGGGAAGCAGGGGGATCAGGAGGAGGAGGCAGGCCTGTTCTGAGTTGGCAAACACCAACAGATTTGCCAGATTGAGTGAAACTGTTTGGGATGTCCATTCAGGAATGACAATGCCAGATACAGCTGTTAGACAATCATCTCAAAGGGGGGGATTAATTCCTTCCTGACCCCAGATACTGGCGATCGGATTCCTCCCTGGATCAATACTCTCTCTCTCTAATTACCCAGGATAACCCTATATGCTCTTTTTAATTCTAAATAAACTCAGTCCTCTTTTAAAGTTATCTATCAAATCCGCTGTCACCACCTCCTTTGGTAGAGAATTCCACAGATTAACCACCCTTACTGTGAAGAACCCTTTTCTTTCTTTAAGGTGGAATCTTTTTACTTCTAACCTCAAAGGATGTCCTCTTGTCAGTTGAAAACCTCTTGGCACAAAAAGCTCCCTTGACAAATCTTTATACTGACCCTGGATGTATTTATATAGGGTAATCATATCCCCTCTTAGATGCCTTTTTTTCTAGAGAAAATAAGCTTAATTTGGTTAGTCTTTCATCATAACTTAGCCCCTCCATTCCCCTTATTCGTTTTGTTGCCCTCCTCTGTACCTTTTTCAGCTCTAAAATGTGCTTTTATGAAGTGGTGCCCAAAATTGTACTCCATATTCCAAATGAGGGTGTACTAGAGATTTGTATAGTGGCAGAATTATATTTGGTTCCCTGGCTTCTATACCCTTCTTATTACATGCTAATATTTTATTTGCCTTTGCAGCTGCTGCTTGGCATTGAGCATTGTTACCAAGGTGGTTGTCCACAAGAACTCCCAAATCCTTTTCATTATCTAATACCCCTATATTTGCTACATTAAGATTATAAATTGCATGGATATTTTTCCTTCCCAAATGCATAACTACACTTATTTCTATTAAATTTCATCTGCCATTTAGATGCCCATTCCTCTATTTTATGTAAATCTCTTTGGAGGGAAAGTGCGATTGTGTAATCAGCAAAAATGGAGACACTACTTTCTAGTCCCACCTCTAAGTCATTAATAAATCTGTTAAAAAGGAGAGGGCCTAATACTGAACCCTGCGGAACCCCACTTACCACATTAGTCCAATCTGAGTATGTTCCATTCACAACAACCCTTTGCTTCTTGTCTTTTAGCTAGATCTCAATCCATGTGCATATATTTACTGCTATTCCTGTATCCCTTAGTTTGCACAATAGACTTCTATCTGGCACTGTATCAAAAGCCTTTGCAAAATCCAAAAAGTCTATGTCCACAGCATTGCCTTGATCCAGGTTCCTACTAACCTCCTCATAGAAACTAATTAGATTTGTTTGACATGACCTATCCCTCATAAATCCATGTTGACTCCTATGTATAAGTGATTGATACAAGATTGCAATCATATACTCAGATATGTAATCTTGCTCATGAAAAATTGGATTTAAAAGTGGCCATTTGAATATAGAAATGTGTTTACCACAAGAACGTTAGAAAACCAAGTAGAATCTAGAATTTCAGTGACAAACAGCGACGTAGTTATCTTTTTATTAATGTAAATAAAGTTCCAATTTCCATTTTTTATGACTATCTAATCAAGTGTTAAGCACTGGAACAAAAGTAGGATTGAGTCCACTTGTATTAGACTCCTACTTATAATCCTGTCCAAATAGACATATTCTTGTATAGTATCCCTTATTAACTGTTCTAAAAGCTTCCCCACTACAGAAGTGAGGCTCACTGGTATATAATTCCCCGGATTTGCTCTTGCTCCCTTCTTAAATATAGGTATCACCTCTGCTTTTCCACAGCTCTACTGCAGGAGAGGGAGAGCAGAATAGGCAGAGCAACAGACAGGTTTTGGTGGTAGGGGACTCAATTATTAGGAAGGTAGGAAGTGTGATTTGTCACCCAGATCCCAGCAATCGAACAGTTTGCTGTCTCTCGGGTGCTCGGGTTTGGCATGTTGTGGATCGGGTGGATAAATTATTGGGAAAGGCTGGAAATGAACCTGCGGTCTTGGTACATATTGGTACTAATGGCAAAGTAAGTGAAAGATGGACTGTCTTAAAGAATGATTTTAAAGAATTAGGGAATAAGCTTAAAGCAAGGACCGCCAAGGCAGTATTTTCTGAAATACTACCAGTGCCAGGTGCTAGCCCAAGGAGACAAAGGTAGCTTAGGGAGGTTAATGCATGGCTAAAAAAGTGGGGCAGGACAGAAGATTTTCGTTTTTTAGAGCACCGAGCTGACTTCTCACTTGGGTACAATATCTATAGCAGGGAGGGATTGCACGGCTAGTAGGTGGGGGGAGGGACTAGATAGAAGTAATGGGCTAGAAAGGGTAGAGGGGAAAGGGATGAATGATCTACCCATGGGGGAGGAGAAGGGGGGAAGGTTACAATAGACAGTAAGGAGGTATTACTAGGTGACTCAAATACAGTGGCAAGCATTTCCCAACGGCAGAGCCATAGGAACATAAAGTGTATGCTTGCTAATACAAGACGATTGCCTGGGAAAATGGGCAAGCTAGAATTATTAGCGGTACAAGAAAAATGGGACTTAGTAGGCATTACTGAAACATGGTGGGATGAATCTCATGACTGGACAGTTAATTTGGATGGTTATGACTTATTTAGGAAAAATAGGGGTAATGCTAGAAGAGGAGGAGGGATTTGTCTGTATGTTAAGCCAGGTTTCAAACCTGTAGTCAAAGAAGATATATATAGTGGAACTAGCGACAACATTGAATCTTTGTGGGTTGAGTTAAATAGTGGAGGAGCCAATTCTAAACACATATTGGTAGGAGTATGCTATAAACCCACAAATATAATTGAGGAACTGCAACTATTGCTGCAGATAGATAATGCAGCTAAGCATGGGCAAGTTCTAATAATGAGAGATTTTAATTACCCTGAAATAAACTGGATAAATGAGACCAGCAGTTCATCTAAGGGGAGCAGGTTCTTGAGTACACTCAGTGACCATTATCTGGCCCGGGTTATACAAGAACCTACTAGAAACTAAGGTATCTTGGATTTAGTCATCATAAGTAATATTGACATAATATCAAATGTTAAAATAGGGGAGCCATTGGGAAACAGTGATCACAACACAGTCTTATTTGAGATTGAATACAAAAAACAAGAGTTGTAAGGGGGCAACACAAACTTAACATTTTAAAAGGGCTTACTTTAATGGGCTAAGGGCAGCAATACAACATATAGACTTGGATAAAGATCTTACAGGGAAAAATACTGAAAAGAGATGGACAACATTCAAATCCTTACTAAATACATACACTTAGGCATGTACCATGTGGAAATAAAATTAATAGGAGTAAATCACATCCCATATAGCTTAACAATGACTTAAAGCATTTCAATTATACAAGAAGGAGGGAACAGAGGCAGCTTTATGTGAATATAAGGAAATCAACAAGGCTTGCAAAAAGGCTATTAGACTGGCTAAAATAGAAAATGAGAAGTCGGTTGCAAAGGAAGGTATGACTAACCCTAAAATATTTTTTAAGTGTATTAATGGGAAGAAGGCGGAGAAGGAAGCTATAGGAACATTACAATGTGACACAGGCCGTCTGATAATTAGTGACCAGGAAAAGGCAGATGAGATAAATAGGGTCTTTTCGTCGGTATACACAAGGGAGGTACTAGTAGTTGGGACACTGCAACATAATGGGGCTACACTACCTTTGCCAAATAATTGGTTAACACAGGAAGTTATCCAAAAGAGGTTGGAAAAAATAAATGTTAATAAAGCCCCGGGTCCTGATGGAATACATCCAAGGGTACTGAGGGAACTGGGTTCTGTAATAGCCAAACCATTATATCTAATTTTTCAAGACTCACTCACCACTTTTATTATTATTATTATTGTTTTTTTATAACGCGCCAACATATTCCGTAGCGCTGTACATAAGATACGTTCAAGACAAAGATACATACAAATTAACACATAGTAAAACAAGGAGGGCCCTGTCTTTGAGTTTGGAATCCAGTGTCCATGGTGCTTTCCCTAAAGCACCTTGTGGGATTGAAACTCGCAGACTTACATCCTAAAGGGTCGCTACCAGATGACTGGAGAAAAGCAAGGTATTTAAGGTTATTCTAGATAACTAGCGAAGGAATATTGATCCAGGGAGAAATTCGATCACCAGCCTCTGGGGTCAGGAAGGAATGTTGCTTCTTTTTCCCCTTATGAAACAATTGGCAAAGTTTCAATGTTTTTTTTTTCTATTTGCCTTCCTCTGGATCAATTAACAATTATTAACAAATAATCCACATTTTAAAAGGATCAGAAGATATCTAAAAAGGTTGAACTTGGTGGATTAACAGTCTTTATTCAGCCTCAAATACTATGTAACTTTGTCTTGTAATTGATAATAGTCACTATGACTCTGTTCACTTTGTAATTGTTTTTAATTCTAGTAACCCGATTATTTGATTCATCAAGTTATTATTTTTCCTTTTGTATAATCAGATTCATGAGATCAAGGGAACATTGTAGCAATATACCTTCCCATTTTCTTCTCCCCACCATCTGCTTTTCGGATTTTATTGCCATATGTTAATAAAAGCAAAGTTTTATCTTGGACCGTACTCCAGTAGCAAGACCTCATTCTTCATTGTACTTATTCTACCTACTTACAATATTTTACTATGCCTGAATTCTTTTAATGTATTTGTGCCAATAATGAATACAAAAATTTGCACACAGATGAGAGTATATATACACACACACACACACACACACATATATTTCTATATATATGCAAGATATACTTACCACCCGGGCGGCCCTCTCCTGGGACTCACATTTCCGGCAGAACCAGGGTCCCGTGGGCACCTGAACAATCCCATAACAGGCTGGGTGAAAAAGGAGAGTACAGTTATTAAATAACCACAGATAGTGATCAAAAGGGATTTCGGGGGATTTTAATAATCAAAACAAAAATATTATTAGAGAACCTCCAGTAAGGAGCAAGTGAGGAAATTGTGGAAAACAAAGTTAGGAGTGGGGTTACTACAAAGGGACATGGTGGTGATATAAGGGATAGATGACTATAGGTCTTTAGAGATAAAGTGTGAGAAAGCCTAGGGCAGTGACTCCAAATCCTTTCCTAAAGGCCCATCAGACAGGCCATGATTTACGTTTAAAGAAGCGATGTGGTCATATTATTAAAAGTTACTGTTTTGAGGAATTACAGTTAAAAAATATGCAACATACGTTTTGGTTTGTTTTTTAAAAAACAAAATACAGCCACTATTTTTTATTTGTAATTATGCTGCTGTGGAATCATTTTGCTTTCCACGCTTCCTGAGGGAGGGGGAGACTTTCAATGCACAAGAAGTGTTTATCTGCACAATGTGGATGTGGAAATTATATCTGCCAGTGCTCTCAGCAGAGCAAACAAAAAATTGTCCTGTTTACAAAGACAATAAAGGGAAGGTAACTAGATGGCAGACATTATAAGATTGCCTAATTTTAATTGTTTAAATACAAATAATAATCATAATTATGTATTTACATATCTAAGCATCATGTTATGAACAAATGCTTAAAAACTCTGTTTCTCACTGAAACCTTCCAAATAATACCTACAAAGCTCCTCGCCATACAGTTAATGCACACAATATGTCTATATTACTACATGTGCTAGCCAGTCCAAAACTTTTTCAGTCAAGCTGTAGGTTTCCGTAAGTAAATACAGAGGTAGATTATTTTAACATTAAAAAAATACAGAATCATCCATGTCCTTTTAAGTTAGTTGGTTACTTTGGAACATTGGGGAGTAGATAAGCAAACAAGGCAACTTGAGGCAATGGGATTTTAAGGGTGCAAAGGGTATACTAATGGAGAGTCAGGATAAGTTACTAGGATTTGAGAGACAGCACAGTGAACTGCTCAGGAACAAAACGGGGTGATACAGAGATAAACAGATAGAAAACTATCCAGGGCCTAATAAATGATTATTTGCTGTTTTGGCCCCTTAAAGTGTCTATCTTGCATGTTATGTTTTAGCCAAATCTCATCACTTGCCATCATGTCTTGTCACTTTCACTCATGACTTATTCACCTCCAGCCGGAAACGCCCTGACTACAAATATAAGCATACCCCACGTTTAGTCACATGAAAAAAGTTACATATTCTGGTAAAAAAAAGTTAAAAGAACTCACTATGTTCATCCTACACACAGACCACCTACTACATGCCTTTTAAATACCCAGTTCTCATACACCTCCTCTTACCCTCACTTCTGCATCTGGTTTCCTGAGATCTTTAAATCTAGAAAGATTGCACAGAATCACAGAACAAGAAAGAGACCACATCCGTATGTCAGACGCCCACATGCTTCACACAGCATACGTATACCTCAATACAAGCCATAAACAGCTCATCTGTAATAAATGCCCTCTCCGATCACACACTTATGCTCCATAACCCGTCCTGCATATATTTCTCTTTGAACTAGTCGTCTCTACCTACCTCTATACTAGTTCGTATCACCACACGTTCCTACTGACCCTTATTGTAAGTACCCCTACCAAACCCCACTTACTGTGTATGCTCTGTAGTCAGCACCTCCTCCTGCCTTACTAATCTTCTCTGTCAATGTCCTACTGGTTCCTCCTTATGTAAATATCTCTCTCTCTGTATCCATTACCCTGTCCTGCCAGGACTGCACTCTATACTTGTTGCACTATCTTGCCAATATCTCAGTCTCCTATAGTTGCCTTCCAACCCCCTCTCTACTAGTTAACTCTTTTTTTTAACATTTGCCCTCATCTCCGGATTTCTCCCTTTGCATCAACTGCACTCTACTGCTGGTATTTCCCTCTGCACTAATGACCATCTCCTGCCTATGCCCCTGTTGCCCTATCTTGCCAGTAGAGAGCTCCAGTTGCCCTCTCGTGTCAATTCTCCCTCTACCAAAGCCACTCTCTCTTGGCATTATCTCACTCAGCTCCAGCCGCCCTCTCCTGTCAACCACCCCTCTGCACCGGTCGCCCTCTCCTGTCAACCACCCCTCTGCACCGGTCACCCTCTCCTGTCAACCACCCCTCTGCACCGGTCGCCCTCTCCTGTCAACCACCCCGCTGCACCGGTCGCCCTCTCCTGTCAACCACCCCGCTGCACCGGTCGCCCTCTCCTGTCAACCACCCCGCTGCACCGGTCGCCCTCTCCTGTCAACCACCCCTCTGCACCTGTGAATCTCCCGTCAACTACCCGTCTGCACCTGTCGCCCTCCCCTGTCAACTACCCTTCTGCACCTGTCCCCCTCCCCTGTCAACTACCCGTCTGCACCAATCGCCCTCTCCTGTCAACCACTCGTCTGCACCAGTCGCCCTCTCCAGCTACTTCCTATGCAACAGGTGCCATCTCCTGCCAGCACCTCAACCAGCTCTTGCTCTAAATTCCCACACTTGCAACATGATTTGGCGACTATCTTCTTCAGCACTACTTATCTCTTCAGTCAATATGTCCCCAAACAAGTCTTCCCCTCCCATAAATAACTATTTATAAATTGTACCCTCTCATAATTGTGCCATTGCATTCTTGCGCACAATGTGTTAAATATAAATGGAAACTGTGTACCAAGCATATCTGCATGTGCTTAGTACATGCAGCACATGGACAAAATAATAGTAGTAGTAATAATAAAAGTAGTAATTGTAGTAATAAAGTCAAATGGTGAGAAAAATGTTTTTATTTCATTTAAAATTTGATCAATTGTAAATATCTGTCGTAAATATTTGCCACTGTTCTGTCTCACAGAATCCACAACTCCACTCATACTAATGCCCCCTCTACTAATATTTCCTAATGCAACAATTATCCCCTCCTCTCTGTATCTCCTAGTTTATTAGTTGCGCCCCCCCCCCCCCCCCATACAGTATCTAGCTTTCAGTCGACCAGCCGGGGACTCCGCGCATGTGCGCAGCCCCCCACCGCACGACCCATCAGTAACCAAGTGTTCCTACCAGTAAGTAGTTGTCAGCACCTACATGCTACTCAGTGAACAGTTTCCATCAATATCCAGTTGCCACTATTATCTAGCTGCTCCTCCTTCCTGGTAGTCTCTAGCTACCCTTTTCTTACATCTAGTGGCCCCCTTCTGTTGCTCAGTTGCCCCCCTCTCCTGTCAAATTCTACTTGTATCACTCATATCTAGTGGTCACATTCTGTCAGTGTGTCCCCTCCTGCCACCCTCTGCCCCATATACTTCTGCTAGTCTTTAGGTGCCTTTTCTTTGTAACTCCCAAATTGCCCCCTAATAATATCTACTTGCCAGTTTCTTCTAATTACCCTTTCTGCCCCTTTCTATAAGAATTGCCCCCTACTGGCAGTACCCAGCTGAGTCCTTTCCATATGCATTTGCCTCTGTTCTGCCAGGCTCTAGTTGCCTCCCTCCTATGACTCTCTGGTTGCCTTACTATATGTACTTATCCCTTCTGGTCTCTAGCTGCCCTCTGCTGTTGGTCTCTAGTTGCCGCTTCTGGTCTGCCTCCAGTAGTCCATCTATATGTAGCGGTCTCTAGATGCCTCCTTGCTATCAGTCTACAGCGGTCCTCTACTGTCAGTCGCCAGGTGCCCTCTTCCTATTATTGCTGCCCCCACCTGCCCCCTCTATATAAGCCCCCTCAGAGGACTCTGTAGGTGGTCTATTTCTGATAAACTCTAATTGGCCCCCTTCTGCCGTTCTCCAGTTTTCTCCATTCCCTTTCTTGTTACTATCAATTGTCCTTGTTATTAGCCCCTCTTCATACTGCCTAGTTATCACCTCCTAGGACAAGATTGTTGTTCATATTTACCCCTCCATTTAATACATTATTAGACCCTGCTTGTCTCTAATTACCACCTCCTGCCAATCTCTAAATGGGCCTGTTGGCACTATACTGTTGCCTCCTTATGTCAGTCTCTATTACCCCCCTGGAGTCACAAAACGATTGTCCTATATTGTCAGACTCTACTTGCTCCCCTCCTGCCGGTCACTACCGGCCATTCTCCTCTCACTAGCTTTATATACATCTTGACACTCTCTAGATGCCTGCTCTTGTCACTTTCTCGATGCCCTCTCTTGCCACTCTCTAGATGCCCACGTTGTCACTTTCTAGAAGTCCTCTCTTGCCACTCTCTAGATGCACTCTCTTGTCACTATCTCAATGCCCTCTCTTGCCAGTCTCTAAATGCCCTCTCTTGCCAGTCTCTAGATGCGCCCTTCTTGACACTAACTAGTGGCTGCCCTCGGTCACTCTTTGATGCCTCTATCAGTCCCTAATTGCCTTCTCTTACTCACTGTTTATTCCCTCTTGTTGCCCACTACCAGTCTGTAGTTGCCCCATTCTTGCCACTTTTGATTTACCTAGTCTCGAATTACCCTTTTCCATCACTATCTATTTGTCCTTTCCTGTCTCCATATTGCTGCCCCTGATACTCTAACAACCCCTTTCTACAAGTCTCAAGTTGCTCTTTCCTGTCAATATATTGTTCCCCCTGTAACTGTCTAATTTCCCCATCACTATATCGTTGCCCCTGTCACCATCTACTTGCCTCTTCCTGACACTGTATTGTTGCCCCTGCCAGACCTTATATTCCCTCTCCTGTCAGTGTCTTTTTGCCTTTCTTGTCATTATATATTGCTCCTATATGCCTCTGTCAGTTAGTAGTTGCCTGTGTCAATGTCTAATTGTCCCTTCCTGTCACTATATTACTGCCCCTGCCAGTCCTTATGGTCCCTCTCATTGTCTTTTTGCCTTTTTTGTCACTATCTATTGCCCCTTCTGCACTCTCTAATTGCCCATTAGTCAGTAGTTGTCACTGACACTATCTAATTACCCCTTCCTATTATTATTATTATGTCTTTTTGCCTCTCTTGTTATTATATATTTCTCCTTCTGCACTATGTAATTGCCCCTGTCAGTTAGTAGCTGCCCGTGTCACTATCTAATTGCCCCTTCCTGTCACTATATTACTGCCCCTGCCAATCCTTATATGCTCTCTCCTGTCAGTGTATTTTTGCCTTTCTTGTCACTATCTATTGCGCCTTCTGCTCTCTCTAATTGCCCCTGTCACTATCTAATTGCCCCTTCCTATCACTATACTATTGCCCCTGCCAGTCCTTATATGCTCTCTCCTGTCAGTTTCTTTTTGCCTTTCTTGTCATTATATATTGCTCTTTCTGCACTATGTAATTGCCCCTGTCAGTTAGTAGTTGCCCGTGTCACTATCTATTGCCCCTTCCTGTCACTATATTACTGCCCCTGCCAGTCCTTATATGCTCTCTCCTGTCAGTGTCTTTTTACCCTTTCTTGTCATTGTCTATTTCCCCTTTTGCCACTCACTAATTGCCCCTGTCAGTCAGCAGTTGCCCCGTACATAGTAAGTGCCCACCTTGGTGCACCGCCACATTACACCCGTGGCCGTCACAATAGACCAACGGGTTCTCGGCCCAGCCCCTCTCATCCGAGCACACGCAGCAGCCTCCGACCATCTCCTTCATCCTCCCATGGAGCCGCCGCTATCCCCGGGGCCGGGCGGCCGACCAGCCGGGGACTCTGCGCATGCGCAGCCCCCCACCGCACGACCCAACATACGAACAACACTGCGCATGCGTGAACCGAACAACCAAGGACACCGAGCGTGCGCTGTATGAATGCCAACATACTTTTGCGCATGCGTAACTTATCTATTCATTTACTGCGCATGAGTTTTATCTGCTAATTGATAACCTGATTCACAAATTATAAATTTCTGACAACACCGCGGGCGGGTGGAAAAATAAGCAGTTGGGAGGGCACATAGTCAATTCTTAACTGTGCCTGTAGAGGGAGGCCCAGACTGGGAAATACTGGCCAGGGAGCTGTCCATTTGGTACTGGAAATAATCATTTGTCCTTCTACCTTTCTCTTTTTACAGAAAATAGATCTCCAGCTTTTAAATTCAATAAAATTCTTAGAATGTAGCACTTTGAAGAACTACACTTGTTTTTAAAATATAAAACATAACATAGCCTCAAATTTAATATTAGATTCGATTTTTACTATGCAATTGTGCTGCTGTGGAATTTACCATTGATTTCAATAGATCAACCTACTGGGAGGGGAGGAAAAATGTAGATTGTTTCTATATACACAATGGGAATGTGACAGTGAAAACTGCCAGTGCTTTCAGCCAAATTAAAGTGCTCATTAGTTTACAAGAATACAATCTCCAGAGAAAGTAATAGACAGCTATCAATAAAAAAAATTGGAAGCCTGCAGTAAATACAACTTTCATATAAAAGTCGCTTTTACCTTTTTTTTTTTCTAAAAACAAATTATGAATTTATTCATTTAAAAGAAGGTAGAAAAATACAGTTTTAATGCAAATCAGATAGGAAAACACAATTAACTGGGTGTATATGATCCCCCTTTTAATTCACTGGTAAAATAAAGGAAGATAAAAAAAAAAAAACATTTGTAAAAGGTAATCTTTAATTAATATATATTTTCCATAGTGGGGAAAACTCGCTGGGAATCCATTTTGTAAAATTTACCTCACAAGAAACGCTTTGTGGTGCCCTTGAGAAGGGAAATGAGAGAGACGAGGAAAAGTGTTGTGTAAAGAAGTATAAATAAGGGCTTTTGGGTTCCCTGGAAGCCATTTTGTGTGAATGGGAAGAAGATATGTTGTACAGGAGCCATTTTGATTTTCTAGGCCTCTATCAATACTTATAACTGACATCAAAGTAAGCAGTTTCTCTCAAAAGGCATATGGCACACAACTGTTTTTCATGCATTTGAAAAAGCAGGTTTTAAACATTTAAATACTGATTTTGTATGAAAAAATTATTAAGTAAAACCTTCATTGAAACTAATAGGAGATCTCATTGGCTGGCAGAGGGCAAGCCCCAATAGCAGTTAAACATCAGAATAGGTTTTTGTACACTGATAGCTTTATTAAAAAATGAGAAAACACACAGTGACACATTATCAAATACCCTCTTTCTGATGCAACAAAGACAAAATGTATGTCCTTCAATTATTTATTTCCACTTTTCTAGATTACAAGCAGGCACCCAGTTTAGCTTCAAGGGGCAAACAAGAAACTATTGTGTCCTCCAAATGGTAACACATCACATATATAGTTGTGAGCATACGAGTTGTTGCTAACTCCTTGCCAGCACATGCGACCCTCGCAAAATGTACGTCGTAACGCAAACAAAATACGAGACACGTTACGACCCATTACGACCTTGCAAATAACGGCAGCAACACGCGCACATCAAAACATCAAAAATCCAACAAATACACACAACAAATACATAAAAAGCTCACCTACAGCAAGAGGGAGCATCCGGGACCTCGAAAACTAAAGTTACACCTCAATTTAACTGAAATTAAAGCAGTTTACACACTAAAAAATTCTCTAAGAGAGAGAAAAAATGGCCGCTGAAAAAAAACAAGGCAACAGCAGTCTAAAGACGCAAAACACCACCAAACACCTACGTATTTGCCGAAAAACAGCTACGAGATTAGAAAACAAGGACGCAACCCGCGCAACCCCAAAAACATTACAAACACAACAAATACAAACAACAAACATATAAAAAGGTTACTCGCAGCAAGGGGGGCCACCGAGGACCTCTGCAAGTGAAGTTACACCTCCATTTAAGCACAAATTTCGAAGTTTAGAGACCCGAAAATCACCTAAGCGAGATAAAAAATGGCCACCAAACAAAGCGAAAACAAGGCTAAAGGTCCCTAAACACGCAAAACACCACCAAACAGCTACGGATATTCAAAAAAACTTGCACGACATAGAAAACGTACGACGCTACATCAGCCACATTATATACACCAAACACCCTTAGCTCACTTACACTTCCATTGCCGTCATTTTTTGACGGGCAATATTCTAGTCATATAATAGTTAGCATTTGTTGTATATTCAAGGGTAGAAGGAGGAGCAAGGGAGATGTGATGACTGATTGGTGGATTTACATAAGCTATTAGAATTGGCCAATTTATATTAAAGTTTGCATTTTCACCTGTCAATAAACCTCTCTTATCCAACAGTTATCATGGTCTCATGTCTCTTTCAAATGAGGAGATTATTGATATTAATGGCAAATTACCTCCTAGGGTTCTGAATGTATTGTTTTCAGTGCAAAATTATGTGAAAGTGAAAGGACCGAGCATGCTCAGACCAGACAGAGTTACAAGACTGATATTCTTCAAAATAATAGTAGTAGTGAAAAACTCTTTATATTTGACACATCTTGTAAGGATGGGAGAATGTTTTAGGAAGGAGTGGTGATGTTACTTCAGTGAAGCTGTGAGCTGTACCATGTACGGTCACCTAATATGAGCAGGTCAAAACAGAAAGGTAAGACAAATTGGAGAAGGAACTGCAAACCACTCAAGAATCTTTGCCATGAAAACCTTATAGATTTGCACAGGCAGACACAAGATTTGCCTGGCGTGTTGCAGTCCATAGGGTCGTGGAGAGTCAGACATGACTGAACAACCTAACATACACATACAGTTCAAGGACATCACAGGCAAGAGGTTGTAAAATAAACGTTTTAACTGCCATGCTACCACGTCTTTTCAGCCTACTAATGACAGATGTAACTGCCACATGCACAAACATTTCCTGTGCATTCAAAGTCTCCTCCCACCTCAAGAAGTTGATAATCAGAAACCAAAATGCTAGATTCCCCAGCAGCATAAATGCACTTGAAGGATAATAATTAGGGGCTGCATTATCTTTTTACAATCTAAAAATCTGTTGTTTATTTTCAATTCTTCACAATAGTACCTTTTAAAAATATGATCACCATTGAATACAATGGTTTACAGTCAAAAACTATATTGAAAACAACGTCCTTTATCAAATCAGACTCTTTATAAAAGGATGCTATAAATACTAAATACTGATGGGTATTTAATGTTCAATCTTGAGCATATATTCTTTAAAACTGAAGATCGAAGCTCTACAAACATTGGGGGTAGTTTACTATGCATGAGGTGCATTTTTTTCCCCGTAGGAAACAGTGCATAGTAAATACACTGATGCCACTTAAAGGGCCATTGAATGCAATTTTTTTCTTTATTGCATCTGAAAGAGGGCATTTGATAATATTGAACAGTGTAATTCTTTTTTTTTTTTTTTTAGCTGAAGCACCTGGAGCAAAATATACTTATTTGGGGGGTTTGTCCCTATAAGCCAATGAACAATGATACAGCTGTATGAGATCTAGAGTCCTGCATACTCTTTGCTCACACACAGGTATTTTCTGTGGCATTTCCTTTTAGCTTCCAATAAGTTTAATCAAGTTTTACTAAATATTTTTTAATGAAAAAAATATATATTTTTTTTATATTTAAAAAAATGTCCTATTGTAACCATGATAGAAAAAAAATCAATCCATGTCCCTTTAAGATGCTTAGTAAATTCCCTTGGTATATTAGTCAAACCATTCAAGATTTTAATACTGGTAGATTCTTATTTTGAACAATGAAATAGGGTCTTTATAAGCTTTACCGCCCCCCGCCACCACCACTATCACCTCCCTCATATAAAAGACCACATCTGAGCTCTACCTACTCAGTTCATATAAACTGGTTTATTAGTCTGTAGTTAGGGGAAAAAACTGCTAATTTATATAAATGCTCACGTTTTCGTGAAATACAATCCACAGATATAATGTCTCCACTGCGTGTTACACAGCTCGGCCCGGGCCTTTCATTTCTCTAATTAACTGTGCTATAAAGAGAAAAGAAATGCTATTTAATCCCAGGACATAAAAAATATTCTAATCCTTCTAAATTATTTAAATCGCCAAATCTGTTCCAGTGATACAGATATTCATGTGAAATGACCATGAATGTAATTTCAGCCCAGATTCCAGCTTCAGTTTTATTTACACAATTAATGTATAATAGTCCTGAATAGGTTCAAAGCAACACACTTTCAGGGTGGAAAATGGGTCATTAATGGGGAAAAAAGGCAGAAATTAATAGGTTTCATTTTTAGTTTATTACTCTTTTACCCTAAATTGAAACAAATGTTTATTTATATATTGTAAAATGACAAGTATAGGTATATCTCTAAATTTGAAAGGATTGGGGGAATTTAGGAAAAAACTTCACGTTTGTGAAGTTTGTAACAAATTAATAAAAACAGCTCTGTGGGCATAAAAGTATTTTTAGGTACAACTGTTATTTTAGTAGACACTGCTTTTGCCTGAAGGATTTCATGCTTGTGTCTTCCACTCTTCCTTTGTGTTCTCCTAAGTTTTATTATCTGTTCAAGAGCAGAAGAAATAAGGGAGATTTGTTGATTCATTGGTGGACTCATATAACATTTAAGCATAGGACACCTCCCTTCCACCCATTGGCTCAGTAGAGGGAGCTTGCAAGGATATGTGTAAGCCTTGCTTGCTGTGCTCGGTAAATGCCCCTTGTGCCTTGAAAGGGAAGTATGATTCTCATGGCAGCTTCTATGCATTAGCAGAAAGGATTTTCTTTTCCAAAATGCTTTTATGCATATGGCTTATATAACGGATGAATGACACGTTATTTAGCAATCAGAGTGGACATTTGTCAAACATTGACATGGGTCAACACAGAAGCAACTTTGACCAGGCACCCAATCAGAGAAAGGTCTATGTCTGTGATTGGCCCAGTGGAAGCCAATCAGCCGTCCATTTCACAATGTGATTCAAACTACCCACCTTGCAAGGCCAGACCACTGGCATGGTAGGCTACATTGGCACTGTTCAGATTTGCTCAGCGTACCTATCGAGCGACCAATCAGAGAAGGGCCACTCTGCTCGCTTAGTTTAATCAGTCTATGAACATTAACATTTTTATCCAATTAGTGGCATAATGGGGTTAGGTGACAGACTGACCGTAATTAAATTAGGCCATATTACTTTATCAACAGCATGGGTGAGGGAACGATCATGAAAAGGAGGATAGCTCTTTTGATGCTAGTGTAGGCTGGGGTCACTGTTAAGCTTTGGATCCCAGGTGGCTGGTATAGTGTAGTCAATGGGTCATTTGTCCCTTCTTCAGTCCAGTTCCTTGCTATGGCAAGGGGGTCCAGGAAAAGTCTTGTAGGTCCTTGCTAGGTAGTATAACCACATAATGGTTTTGATATTCCCTCCCAAGTCCCCATCCTCCTATCGAGGCATCACTTTGGTAGTGGTGCACCTATTGATTGTGGTCATTTTTAGCTGGCCAATGTTCCACTTCTGTCCATCCTGGCAGCAAGGCTAGTGATTCCCACCTCCCAGACCCAAGTGAGTCATCTTTCAGATCAGGTAGGGCCCTGAAGGACCGGTGTAGGGTAGACAAAGAGGGTGAGACCAAAAGTTGATTGTGACAAATTAATTATTACTTTTTCAAACTACACATTTTTTTTTTACTTGCCAGTTGGTCTTTAAGTTACCAGATGCCATTGTTGGCCAGATTGTAAGCAATACTTAGTCACACAACACTTGTCAATGATCATTACGTTTTTCATATCGGACTACCACAGTACTAGAATTAGTGATAACCTTTTAATAGACAAAATGATTTATTAACATATATATTTTATGTTACATTGACAAATAGTACTATGGAGCCATGCTATTCCCTTGTATTCTGGATTTGTTTCTATATGTGCATTAGGTGTGGAGGCGGGTAATGGTAATTAAAAACTGTAATTAAGTTAATCACAAAACTTGTTTAATCACAATTGTGAGTTAATAAAAGTTAATGTGCACCACTTTTTTTGTGTAACAATATTAGTCAAGTTGGGCAAAGCTTACACATTCATAAAGTAGCATATAACATTATCCTTTAGATAATATTATTATATATATAATAATATAATAATAATAATATATTAGATGTAAGTCTGCAAGTTTTCAATCTTGCACGGTGCTTTGGGAAAGCACTATGGACACCGGATTCTAACTTCAAAGACAGGGCCCTCCATCTTTGTCATGTGTTAATATTGTTTTGCCTTGGACACAACTTATGTATAGCGCTACGGAATATGTTGGCGCGTTACAAATAAACAATAATAATAATAATAATGTGGAAGATTTACCAAGCAATTGCATGGGATGGAATGGGCTGAGATGGCAATTGTCCTATAGGAAATAAAAAACTCACTGAATAAAACAAAGCACATTGCAGCTCATGGGTTAGCTTAGTAGACATTCCCCTATGCTGTTGAAGGGGGAGGGGCTTTTTTGCTGGCAACTAGATTTTATCAGGCTTTTTTAGGCCACTCCAGATGATTTAAAAAATGATCATTGGAGAAGCTACAAACTGAGCAAATTTAATTTAAGCAAAAATCAAATACTGCCAAAAATTGAGAATTAGCACACAATTGGACAATTTATGTGACGCTCAACAGAAAACGGCCTGTGGAGACGGACACAGAAAGACAGATCAGAACAAAGGGAGGTAAAGAGAGAATGCAAGGGAGATAAGGAAAGCACAGGAATAGAGAGACTGCCCAGGGGGAGAGAGAAAGAGAAGGGGGTTGGCACTGAGGGGGGGCAGGGGAGAAAGATCACTTCGATTACAAGAGAAAGCCCTTGAGGAAAGAGAATGAGATCAACTCACTGAGTATTTAGGAGGAAAGACAGTGAAAGGGAGAGAAAGAGATTACAGGAAGAATCAATGAAATAGAGTGCAGGTAGAGATATAGTGATATGGAGAGGGCAGGACATGGAGTAGGATAGAGTGCACAGTGACATTCCAGGAGGAGAGTGTGAGTGCAGGCAGATACAGTGATAAGAGAGTGTATGAGATGGGCATCATGGGAAAGTCTGCCTCTTTGCAGATAACACAGGACTGTATAACAGGATTCACATTCCACGAGGTGTCAATGTGTAAATGACTTAAAGGACCACTGCAACCAAACAACATTAGCAGCTGTGTAAACGATGGAAAATCTGAAGTTTTGGAGACTCTTATGAGAAAAGGAATCCATTTTGTGTTTAACAACCCTCCCTGAAAGCTGGATCATGGCGATGTGTTACAGTAAAGGGAGGGGTGGAGGAGGAGAGAATTGGGAAAAAACAGCACACTTTGTTAGATAACTGGATCAGATTGAAACTGATACCACACCCCATCCCACAGTTTCCATCAATCAATGTAACCACAGCTCTTTAGAAATGTAAATGCCGCCTTACACACACACACAACTTTCCCCATTGTATCGTGGATGCTTCCAAAGTCTTTCATTGTTTTTCTAATTAAAGTCTTAATGGTATAATTATGCTTTTTTGCAGACACAATGCTTCAAATTATTTTAGTTTTCATTGTGTAGCGGCCCTTTACAAAAAATAAAAAAACAGAACTATGGTCAGGTATGTGGGATTTAAAATTCAACGTATCTCTTTTTTTAGGGCACATCTCAATTTTCCAATCTCAAGCAAGAGAAAAAAACATAATGTTTTAAAACTTAACTTTTATTCTGTGTTATCAAAATATAACCATAAAACCAACGCAGATGCGGGTTGTCTCGTCAGCATCTGCTTTTGTTTGCCTTCGTTTTATGGTTATATTTTAATAAAACAGAATAAAAGTTAAGTTTTAAAACACTATTTTTTTTTCTCTTGCTTGACAATGGAAATTGAGGTGTGCCTAAAAAAGTGATATGCTTTCTTTTCTTCTAAGTAGTGTATTATTGTATCTTGAGGCATTACACATATATTGTTTTGTATGATTTAAAATTATACCCAGATAAATGCAAAAGTATGCACTTATGGGACAAAAACCCAAAAGTAGAGTATAAGGAAAGACTTCATGACCTGAATATGTATAGCTTAGAGGACAGAAGGGGGGGAGGTAAGATAAAAACCTGCAAATATATCAAACGATTTTACTGCTTTTACATAAACGGTAGAAGATACGTTAAGCAGAACAGTGTTATGGTAGAAGTGGTATAGTCAAATAAAACTAAGGAATTTAAGCATGCCTGGGTTGGCATCAGGCCATGCTGAAGACTAATAAAGCCAAACAAATAGATAAATAGAATGGGCAGACTAGGTGGGCTTTTTGTTTTTTTATCCACCATCATGTATTTTTCTAGGTTTCATAAGAAAAGGAAAAAATAGAAGAAATGGAGAATCTAGAAGTGTGAGTGCAGACAGAGAGACAACGATGGAGGGAGAAAGCACAGAGAGGATGAGAGACAGACTGAGAATGATAGAGAGAAGGTCCAGAGAAGAGAGAGAAGGGGAAACAGAGTGTGAGGAGGAATTATGAGAGAAAATATTCTGGGGGGTCTAATTTACCATCAGAGTTTCCAAGGAGAGAAGGAGGAGTGTTAATTGAGAAAGATGAGAGCAAGAGAGGGAAGAGATGCACATAGGAAGAGACAGCACACAAGTGAAGAGTGTAAATTGAGGAACTGCAATTTTGCCTATGGCTTACAGACTAAAAACAGGCTAAACTACTAGTACAGAGGTCCCCAAGCTGTATGAATAGCCATAGCCATGATGTCATTAATGGACGACACTTAATGGCCTGATACATACGTTTCACGTATACTGGCTTCTACAGAGGCCAAAAAGGGCTGTCTGACATTCAGGCTTTTAAAGGTAAGTCATGGAGGTGGGTCTATGTGCCTTTAACTATTTACATCCTTTTCTTCTCTATATATGACATGCAGAAACACTGGAAAAATATGTCAGATATCAGGGTGTGTGAATCCGAAAGAACCATCTTTACAGAGATCCAAAGTGCATTATAACAAATATGAATAAAACAATGCAATATCAAACAATACATAACAATAAAATAATAATAATGCAAAGTGATATTGAGTCCTAATCCCAATAAATAAGTGTATGAGTTCATATTTGCAATAAAGATAAGATAAATGAATAACCTTACTACATTTTATCACAGGTACCTAATCAAATACATAGATATTCCTATATAGGTAAGTGACTAAGACTGTGCTAACGATTATAGATTAATAAAAATGGAGCGGGAACTAGTTAATATCATATGAAGGACCTACTCCAATATATTTAAAGATGAGAACATACCCCCATATTCCTAAATAAAACAACTATAGTGAATTCATATTAGATCACGGCAAGTAGGTAACAAAATAAAAAATATGTAATTAGTGTCAAGTGACTCTAAATAGCAATCAAGGAAAAATATGAGTGACCTAAAGTGTCCTGGTTGATGAGTGACCTAATCTGCATTATATAGGTAATTCTCAAAGACAAAAAATATAACCAAACAATGAAGAATAAGAGGAGGGCAGGTATGTGTCATTATAGTAAAGTGTTAGCCAGAAACATTATTTGATAGTTTGCAATACCCTCATCGGTATATAATAAGGGTTATATAAAAGCAGGGTTGCTGTTCATCACAGTTTCCATGCTGGTCATGGGAGTGAAAAAATAAAATATATGATAGAGGAAACCACCGTCTAAATTCCCATTTGGGTATAAACCTGCTGCTGAGTCCTGATCCGCAGGCTTTTACTCAGTAATTACAATTAGTTAATAATTAATGAACCATATGCTTTGTAATGGTTCTCATCTCGTTGGTGGACAATGGAGAGGTTGGATGATAGTGGACTAGGTCAGAAGAGAGGGCACTAGTGCAGATGAGGGGGGGCACTAAGGGCATAGCAGGGGAAGTGTCTGTGTAGAGGATCATTTTATGTCATAGTTATCTCTTGTCATGGGTAACATAATAATATACCCAGCCCTTAACATATATTCAGGGAAGGTGCACAAATCACTCCCAAAGTGAAAAAAAAAAACTTGTTCAACACTGTGCAGGTTGTGTTTTAGATTAGAAAATGACATATAAAAGATCACTTTCTATATGGCCTTATAAATAGAAAACTTGATAACATGTCATTAGCAACTAAAAAAAGATCATACAGTCTTTACATTTTTCACTTTTATATAAAGTTATTCTTTACTGCAGGCTTCCATTTTCTTTACAGAGCCTGTTCTTGCAGCTTTTGCTTCATCAGGGTGTAGCCTTATAAACTAATAAGCATTGTATTAGTTCTAATGAGCGCATTGGCATTTTAAACTTTCAAATACCCATTGTACAGACACTTCCTGTGTATTAAAAAAGTCTCTTCCCACCTCAGAAAGCCGAACACTTGAGGGTTAGCCGTGTAATTCCATCTTAAAGTAATAAGATAGAGGTATTATTTATTTTTACATTCTAAAACATGTTGCTTAGTTTAAACGTATGTCCACAGTGGTGCTTTTAGTTTAGAAACCTAATAAATAAAGACGCATGGAATTGATCTTTTTCTTTGTTAAATAAGAAAATTGTTATTTAATGTGTCACTGTGTTTTTTTTTATAATAAAGGTCTCTGAGCATAAAAACGTATTCAGAAGTTGAATTGCTCTTGGGGGCGTGCCCTCTGTCAGCCAATGAGATTTACAGTATGATCTCCGCACTTCATGTTAGTTTCAATCAGGTTTTAATTAATATTTTTTAGTGCAATTTTTTTTAAATGTGCAATTTAACATTTCGGAGAAAAAACTGTTGTGTTCAATGTCCTTTCAATCAAAAAATCTAGTTTGAGATGAATGTCTGTTACCCTTTTGCTAATTATATCTTCATAAAGGACAATTTAAGGTGATACAGCAAAAGTCCAGGTTGTTGAAGAAATTAAACAAATACAAATACATAGGGCCTGATTCAATTGCCCAATTGCGTACATTTATACACACTTAAAATCACCCTTAATATTGCTACAAATTCGGTAAATATTACTTATTGGCACTAATGAATGTTTAAGTCAATAGAATGCAAATAAACATTTATTAAAAAATACACCCAAAGCCAAATGTATGATTTCAAGGCATTTGCAAGTAGCTAATAGAATAGAGCCCATAGTTGTTATTAAAACATTGAGTAATATAGTTAGATAATGGAGCTTGATTTAGATTTTAAACATAAATAATTGGTACAGAACCTCCCTTTCTGAACTTAATTATCTAAAACTTCCACTCATTATCATAACAACAACAGAGCATTTATACCAAGAAAAACAAAAAAAATGACAGTCCTTCATTTGAACTAAATCCATTTTGCTTTTTTTGGGGTAAAGATATTTTCTGTGATGTCTGAGTAGAAGGTCAGGGGATTTAAACAGTTTGCTCAGGGATTAAAATGGAGTAAGGTTTAAATTTAGTAAGGTTATTTCTTTGCCTTAAGATCACTACTTTTCATACAAAATAAACACCAGCAGCCTTATTAAATTGCAATTCGGCAAATTCTAAAGGGCTCTATATAAGCACACAGCATATTTTTTTACAAAAGTTTTTAGTTAGTGAAGACCTTGATTTTGGATAGAAGTTCACAAACTAAAAACTTCTGTAAAAAAAAAATATGCTGTGTACTTAATTAGAGCCCTTTTAAATTTACTGAATCGCAATTTAATAAGGCTGTATATTTAAATACTGATATAAAAAAAGTTTATTGTACATTGATTAGATATATTATTCTTGTAAATGTTAATTAGTCAATGTTATGTTTTATACATATGCACAGCACATGAGGAACTAGTGTAATCACTTACAACCCAGATTAATTAATATTTACATGAGCTGTGAAGAAGGTGCTGCAATGACTGTTTCTTGTGGGTAAATTGCCATTGCAGCCCGTGCAATAGTTGCATATACACAGTATATGACTGCAATAACATAAATACACATTATTATTATTATCTTTATTTATATGGCGCCAACATATTCCGTAGCGCTGTACAAAGGTTGAGTACATGGGAAAAACACACTTAACACCTTATAAAGAATGGAGGGCCCTGTTTAAGCCTTATTAAATTGTGATTCGGTAAATTTAAAAGGGCTCTATTTAAGCACACAGCATATTTTATTTACAGAATTTTTTAGTTAGTGAAGACCTTGATTTTGGATAGAAGTTCATTAACTAAAAACTTCTGTAAATAAAATTTGCTGTGTGCTTATATAGAGCCCTTTTAAATTTACCGAATAGCAATTTAATAAGGCTGTAGGGGTACACATGAATTTAGTATACACAATGTGCATACAGATTAAGCACATGCATAGTCTCATACCTACATTACAGTCTAAACACATTTTGTACACAAATAATAGACAACACAAAGTAACAAATTATATTATAATTATATTATATAACAGCAACAATTAAAAAGTACACAAAACAGTATTAGACACAATACACAGGTTACATATGCATCAATATACAGATTACATATTTAATTTATATATTGTATGTTTAAACATATCAAATATAAATAATTATATCTTAAATATATTTATAGATTTTAATGTGTGTTTCATCCATAGGATTGTATCATAACATAGAAAATGCTTTATAATCACCCCAATAATATTTATAAACTATTAAAAAATGGAAAAATGGACAATGGAATAAATGCGTATTTTGTGCGACAAATGTGAAATATACACACAAAACCAACATAAACTCCCCCAAACCCTTCCTAAGAGCAATTACTAATAGTACACGTATAGACTGGGAGACATTAGGGGTACATATTAGAGAATTGCCATTTTGCAAGCCACAGATCCCCCATGTGCAGTATAGAAAAGGTTCTCATGTTACTGTGTCTACAATCAAAGCTTGGAAACCACAAGCAGCAGCTGAGGACACAATCTGGGGGCACTCTGGGCAAGTTGAAGTTCATACAGTGCCCCTCCTCCCAGAGAGGGACATTACCCTGCAGTAGGGGTCACACAGCCAGCCCCCTCCCCCATCCTGTTTATCTGCCTGGTACAATACACATATACACACTGGCTGCTAGAGCTGCTCTCCTGGCTGTCTGGATCTAACCTCTTTGTGAGGTTTTTGTTATAGGAGGAGGGGGTGTGAGCTTTTTTGGGGGAAGATGGTGATGTCATTGGCAGAGAAGACCAATGGGAGGACAGAGAACTGAGAAATGCTCGCAGGGTCCTCCTATAGAGTGGGCTGGGAGAAAGGCAGAGGAGAAAGGGCTCACACACCTCACTGCACCCGGGGACTGGTAGCCTAAACACTGCACCCAGGGACTGGCTGCACCAATACTGCACCTTGGCACTGCCTGCTCATACAATGCAGCTTGGGTCTGCCTAGTCATATATTGCACACCAGGACTGGCTGCTCATTGCACCCCAAGAGGACTGGCTACCAACTGCACTCTGGGACTGGTTGGGTAAATACCTCTCTGGAACTAGCTGCTCACTTCACCCTGAATCTGGCTATTTAAATAGCTCCATGGGACTGGATGCTCACTGCACCCTGGGACTGGCTGCCTAAATACCTCCCTGGATCCGGCTATCTACATAGCTCCATTGGACTGGATGGTCACTGCACCCTGGGACTGGCTGCTTAAATACCTCCCTGGATCTGGCTATCTACATAGCTCCATTGGACTGGATGGTCACTGCACCCTGGGACTGGCTGCCTAAATACCTCCCTGGATCTGGTTGCACCAATATTGCACCTTGGCACTGTTTCCCACACACTGAACCTTGGCACTACCTTAGAAGATATTGCACCTTGGGGTTGTTTGTTCACATATTGCACACTGGGACTGGCTGCTGGCACACTGCACTCCAAGTCTGGATGTTGTCACATTGCCACTGGATGGCCTCTATGTACTAGGACTGGTTGCTCTCACACTGCACCCCTAGGACTGGCTGCTGATATTGAGCCCATACATTGGCAGCTAACACAATATCCTAGGACTGGCCTCACTGCACAAAGTGCTGCTTTTTTTTTTATTTCATCCAGGTACTGGCTGCTCACCAAAGCCTACAACTGGTTGTCTGTACTATACTCTGGACTGGCTACTCATACTGCACACAGGAAACTGGATATTCCTATATTGCACCGTGAAATACCCTGCTGATATTATGCATCCTGGAACTAGCTGCTGAAACACTGCCCCCAATACTTGTTACTGATATATTGCACTTCTGGACTGCTTGCTGACTGCATCCTGGGGCTGACTGCTGACAGTTTGTGCCCTGGGGGCTGGCTGCTGACCCTGTGCACAATGGGGCTGGATTCTCACATACTGTTCCAAGGGATTGGTCACATTAATTAATTTATTTTGGGGCTGACTGCTCAGCATTAATTAGTTAATCAGCTAACAGTATCAAATAAATCTAATCCCAGAACTGGCTATAATCAAGAATTTGACTCCCAACAAGTAACTGCATACAAGGCTGTAGAGATTGCACCCCGACCCGACTGTACTGCACCCTTCTGCTTAGTGTAAGATGAATAACTAGAACTCATTTTCCCACTGGCACAGTAACCTACATGATCCCTAATGGAGCCTCCAGCAGGATACCAGGAGATAGCAGGGATGAGGCTGGGGTACCTGAGGGTGGGAGGCAGGCAGCTCTTTGCACTGGCCCAGGTGCTGAGCGGTCCCTTGCGCGGAGTTCCGCGGGGGCGTGTCTGCCGCAGGATGGAGAGGCTGCAGATCCAGAGCAGGCGATGTGACCTGCGGGAGCTCCGCGCCCTCAAAGCCCTAAGATCGGTGCCCAGCCGGGCGGTGCAATGTTGCCTCATTTCCAGGGAGGATCTGCACATCCTGTGCTCCTCCAGATGGGGCCCCAAACATGAAGTGACGCAGGTGCATAGAGATTCAGGAGGGCCCCATGAGAAGGACTGTATATCCCCCATCAGGACTACATTCGCAGCAGGGATGAGATCAGAACTTGGAGATCTATTCCCAGGGACCCCGAGGAACCTCCTCAATGAGCACAGCTCGGCCACCTCTGTAGGGTATTCCAGCCCATCAGAGCAGACCAGCTCATCGGACAGTGAGTCTGACATCAGTGGGACCACAGGGAGACGAGCCCGGTACAGACACATGGGGATCCATAAGAGGAGAAGAGATATGGGTGCGAGGAGGGTGCGGAGCTTTGGAGGGAGGAGCCGCGGAGCTGGGGCGCAGAGCAGAGATAGGAGAAGGCGCAATAGGATTATTGTTGCAAGGAGACGGGTTATTGGGGCGCAGAGAAGACGGGTAGTTGGTCATAGACGAGAGAGGAGGGCGAGGAGCAGCTCCCTGGAGGCAGACCCATCCTCCCCCTCAGATCCAGAATCAGGACAGGGTTTGGATCCAGGTGATAAAACCAAAGACCAGGAGATAGTGGGGGATGACAAGGAACAAGAAAAGAGTGACAAGGAGGAAGATTGTTCAACAGTCTCAGAGAAATCATCTCAAGATAAAGAGGTTGAGGAACCCCAGTGTGATACCACCTCCAGTGAGACAGATAGTCCAGCTAAGATCCCTGACCCAGAGCCTCGGACCCTACAGTTTGACAGGTTGGTCAGGCAGTCCAAGTTATGGTGCTATGCCAGAGGGTTTAGGACAGACATGCGAGATTTACACCCTAGGGTGATTCGTAAACCCAAGTCCCACTCTGGGACTAGAAAAGTGGGGAGACCTCTGGGATCACGGAACAAGAAGAACTTTGATGGAGTAACAGGTAGCCCACACCCCAAGAGGGCAACCAATGGCCCTACTAGACCTAACTTCAGCTTCTTGGATAATTTCCCTGCTATCCCATCTCTGGTTGTGGGAGAGGATGGAGATCTGAGCCCAGCTTATTCACTGTGTGCCAAGAACCCCCTGGCTGTATCCAAGGCTCACCCTCTGTGGAGTTGGCATCCAGGAGGAAATGCCATCCCCCTACCACCCAGCCTTAAATTCAGAACTTACCCCTTGGAAAATATGTGAGTCCTTTTAATCAAAGCTGTCCTATAAACTGTATTGAGTAGGATTTTTTCTATTGGTGAGACTCTTATCTATCAGCAATGTCAGTCTCTAATGGTGCTAGAATAATGCTGTCAAAATGTAGCACAATTTATATTGTACAAAGTCATAAAATACTGAGAAAAAGGTCTCTAGAGCTGGTGGAGACCACAAGTGTGTGGCTTGTTGCTCCAGGTGGGGGTCCATTACCTTACTACAGGTAGGTGGCAAGAGTATTGTACTGTCAGTAGGTTCTTATTTACAAATGGGACATAGCAGTTACCAGTATTGATAACCTAACACAGAGACTGGAACCTCATGGCAGCTCAATGAGTACTACCCAGGAGGGCAAGGCTACTAACATTTTACTAATGATTTTTTTTAGTTATTTTATATATATTTATATACTTACAGCTTCTCAAGCTCCTAAGAAATCTCCATTCTGCTTATTTTCAAGTACAGTACTCCATCTCTTCTCCAATATATCATTCCTGAAACATCCCATCATTGTTTAAATAATGATACAATTATTTTAAACAAAATCAAATGCATTGATATAGTGTACATTTTGCTAAAGTATGCTGATATTATTAAACCTTTAAATGGATACTCTTATACTTTCAACATGCTCTGTGCAGAGTAGTTTTAGAAATCAAAATGTGTTTGGTTATTATTTAAGCCAGGGGTGTCCAAACTCGGTCCTGCTGGGAGCCGAACACAGGCCTGGATTTGTGGATATCCTTGCTGCAAGCAGGTGAGACTATTGATTCTTCAGTCATCTGTGCACAGAAAGGAAACCCTCAAATCCAGGCCTGTGTGCGGCCTTCCAGGTCCGAATTTGGACACCCCTGATTTAAGCAATGATGCTGCAGTGGAGGCTGCCATTTTTGTTTCTGATCTGCTTCTACAAGTACAAAGACACCTTCAATGCAGAGAGGTTTTCAATTGCTAATTTGGCAGTCATCAGTGCTTTTAATGGGACTAATACAAATATCATCCGTTTTCTCTGCTAAATTCAGTGAAGCTAATTGCAGATCCAGTAGAAGCATTATTGCATATAATAACATAAATTCATTAAAAAGGTTTTATCAAATTATCAGTGAAGTTGTAAAGAGAATATTGTAAATACAGAACTAGCAAAGACCCCTCACAGATAATACATTCTCTACCTCTTGCTGCTCCCCCTCCTCATTGTTGTCAAGCTAGTCCGGCAAATGTCCATACACAGTCCTACTGTGCCATTATGGGGTACAGGGGTGTAGGAACCAAAATAATTCTGGGGGGGAATACAGCTCACTTGATAAACAGAACACTTAACAACTTCTATATGCATTTATACACACAATGAGAAATCTGTGAGATTTGTCCCCCTCATCCCCACCAGTTCCTACACCCATGGTGTGGTAACTGAGCTTCAATTCTGATTTTACTACATTCGGAGCTTGCTGTGTGTCTAAAGGACCACTGCAGATTAGTACAACCCTCACTTGTTTGTGAAGTATATAACATTTTCAGAGAAAGTCTTACTTTTAGCAGACTGCTACAACGTGGAAGCAGCCATAAAAATCATACTTCCTTTTCAACGCCAGAGTGGGCAGGTACAGAGCAAGCTTTTTACTGAGCATGTATAGGGCAGGGGGAAGATAGCAAATAATTAAATACTATCTAAGGGCCTCATTCAAATGCGATTTGGCCAATTGAATAGGGCTCTATAGAAGCACATATCATATTTTTTACAGAAGTTTTTAGTTAGTGAAGACCTTGCTTTTGGATAGAAGTTCACTAACTAAAAACTTCTGTAAACAAATGCTATGTGCTTATATAGAGCCCTATTCAATTGGCCAAATCGCATTTGAATGAGACTCTATATCTGCCAGTGAGTGAGACAATCCTCTACCACTCCTGAATAGATAAATAAACATGAGCAGAACACCCTTCTCAGGCTCCAAGCCAGCAAGAAACAAAAGTATTGTTTGCATTAAGCACAATTAGAATCTGCTAAATTAAGATTTTTTTTTCTAAAATTACTGACATTTTTAGGTTTTTGCATAACTCTCTCAAACATATTACATTTTTCCTCAAACTACAGTGTTTTTTTAATGCTTGCAATGTGTTATTTCTTGAAGTGTATATAGTAGTTTGCAATATTATTATCAGAATTGGAGAACCTCCACCTGGTCACCCAACACCTATAGATCATCTCACTGTTGAGACGTTACCTAACTTGGCACACTGGTGCAAATCATTGCTTTGTGATATATCGATCCATCTTGTCGCAAAAGGAATATACACATTACTTAAGCATATTTATATCTGATTATATGGCTCAAATACTCCACCAGTTCTTTATCTATTAGAGAGCAACCTTGGGTTAGGTTTAGTAAGGTGTGAAACTTCGACATCATTTCCACTTCAGTGTTATCCAATGGGGCAAAATTTACTAAAATCTCCAATACTTAAGTTCATTCTCTACTATTTTGGTTGTTCTGCCTGCTAACTTTTAAAGAGCCATTGTAAGTACTTCTTAAGTTAAATCTATTTTTTAGTTCACTTTTAATTCATATTAAAAGTACACATGCAAACAGAAGCAAAGAAAGGATTTAGCCATTATTTAAACAGACCGTTCCTCATCATAATGGATGCTGCTGCACCCCCCACACACGTCTCATTGTCCTAGACACTAATGTCCAGATGACAAACACAATAGTCATATAATGCATTAAGTATACAGGCCAGATTATCTGGATCCTGCTCTGTGGCTGCCATCCCATAACAAGGGATAGCAATTTCCCGGGAGCCCAGGCCGTGGTAATGTATAATGTATTTCTATAATGGACTTCCTTCCAGGGTCCTAGAAACAGCCTGTCTGGCTCCTATAAATTCATCCTGGCTCCTGTGTGTCATTTATTGGTATCCACACCAGCCATTTTCTGCCTATCCAAAGTGAGCATGCTCCAGCTAATCTGGCCTGCATAATTAAAGCAATCTATGAGGACTGTGTTTGTCTTCTGGACAAAGAACTAGATGGTAGAGGAGTGCAGCAATGGCTATGACTGATAGAAATTGTGTTTTTAAATTATATTCTCTTACTATAGCCTGCCTTTGCTCTTATTTGCACTTTTTTATGTCATTTTAATTATTGATGATCTAAAAAATGTATTTAACTTGAAAAGCGCTTGCACTGGCCCTTTAAAGAGCAATGTAATCCATAGTTACAGTATGTTTCTTAAATAAATAACTTAATAATTTATAATGTGTTACATATAACTATGATATTATAATGGCCATCCAGCCCATTGTTTCCCGAACTGTTTGACACTTGACAGTGATGCAGGTCTATACATGAAGTTTGTATTTGCAACAATGGGAATTTGGCATTCGTTAGGGCTTATTCATTTGCAAGACGTGCCCTGTTCAGATAGAAGCTGCAAGAAACAGGCTCATTAAATAAATGGAAGCCTGCAATAAAGGATAATGGTATGTGAAAATGTAAATGCTGTGATTGTTTTTTTTTTTTTACTTTTACAAAACATTGTGCCCATTATCAGATTATGGGTTATGATTAGGGTCAGGTGATAAAAAAAACTCTGTTTTTACTCAATGAAATCAACCAAACAGTCCCTGCAAAGCTCTGCCCCTGCAGCTCATGCATACAATGTGTCTATAGTACTTGTATAAGCCAATCACAGGCTGTGTCTCAGCAGTATGATTCATAGCCATTAAAGGCACAGAGTATACTGCCTAGAACTAACCTGCAGCTCACACAAAAGATTCTGGATAACTAACCTGGTGCTCAAATTTCTCTCTGTGACTTTAAATTCATCTTTTTGGGCCTACAAACCCAGAAATATTTCTATTTATTTTATTTTTTTGTACACTTTTACTCCTTTTATGCAGTAGTCGGAATGATTTTTTTTGTAGTATATTTGTTGAATTATGATTCCTCGGTGCTATAAAAATAGGCTTGTTAATAACTATTATGAAATATTTTGGAAAACAGAGTATTTTTGTATAATGTTCTTCGTTAAACCTTGGATAATATTGTGGTTAAAATATTCATTGTTTTTTTTTAAATAATTGTTCGTTTTTCAAGATGTTAAATCCAACTATTTTTATGTAAACAAAATTACTTTATTTATAAAGGTTTTTTGTACAATGTGTTTGTGGTCTGGAGTTTGTTCTTATGTACATGTGTATCTTTATGCGTGTGTGTGTGTATATATATATATATATATATATATATATATATATATATATAACTTTCCCGTCAAAATTGACAGGATAATATTTGACGTGTCTCTCCCTCCCCTGTGTCGCTTTCCCCCTCCCTACCCCTCTGTCACTTTCCTCCCCCTCTCCCTCCCCTTTCTCTCTCCCCCTCTCCCTCCCCTGTGTCTTCCCCCTCCTCCCTCCCCTGTTTCTCTTCCCCCTCCTCCCTCCCCTGTGTCTCTTCCCCCTCACCCTCCCCTGTGTCTATTCCCACTCTCCCTCCCCTATTTCCCCCCATATTCCTCCCCTGTCACTTCCCCCTACTCTCTCCCCTGTATCTCTTCCCCCCTCTCCTGTGTGTCTCCCCCCTTGTCTCTGCCCCGTCCCATGTTTCTCTTCTCCCCTACTCCCTCCCCCGTGTCTCTCTTCCTCCTATCCTGTGTCTCACCCTCCCATATGTCTCCCCCCTGTGTCTTTCCCCCCTCATCCATCCCCTCTGTCTTCCCCCCTCCCCATGTCTTTCCACCCTCCCCTGTGTCTCTTCCTACCCAGTGTCTCTTTTCCCCCTACCCTGTGTCTCTTCCCCCCTCCCCTGTGTCTCTTCCTCCCCTCACCTGTGTCTCTTCCCCCTACCCTCCTAACAGCGCACACTGCGCATGCGCTCCTAACAGCGAGCACTGTACATGCACGTCTTGCACTGCGCGTTTGGCTATGTGCATGAGCGTCTGGCACCGCACATGCACAGTGCGGCTTGTACAGAATTCAGTACCAGCGTTTCCGTAGTGCGCATGCGCTCCCACTGGAACGTTACACACTACGGAAACTATTATATGTGATATATATATATATCACATATAAAGTTGTGAGCAATATGGGTTGTTGCTAACGCTTGCGGGCTCGCATAGTGAACCCGCTGCAACTTCGGGCATCGCGAAGCGAGGGCTGCAGTTTCTGGCAAGGAGCGCCAAAGGCGCTCCTTGAGCTGGTGGATATGAGCGGCGTAGGCGATCATCCCTACGACCCCGTATGACTTAGGCAGGGCGCACCGAAGGCGCTCACTTCGCTGGTGGAGATAAGCTGCGTAGGCGCTCATCCCTATGACCCTGCACGACTTAGGCAGTGAGTGCCAAATAATTTAACCACAATTTGCAGAGTTTCCACACACGAAAATCGCCTAAGCGAGAAAACAAATGGAGGCCGAAAAAACGAAAACGAGGCTACACGATAACACCGCAAAGCACATAAGACTTTTACACAAAAAAATACGACCTGCGGCACTTAGAAAAAAAAATAATACGAGGTAAAAAAAATACCAAGTTAACGGCCGAACCACGCACATACAAAAACAACACCACCACCTAAATTAACAAAAATACAAAACAAACACCACTCAAAGCCCAGGGGGACAGGCACGATGTCTGGGAGTCAGGTTGCACAACAATTTAACCACAATTTGCAGAGTTTCCCCAGAGAAAAAAAATGGTGGCCGAAAGAAACGAAAACAAGGTTACACGACCCCTAAACACCCAAAACACCGCCATGCACATAAAGCTTTTACACAGGCACGTACGAGGTATAAAATACACTATTAGGGACAACGGAAAATGCTCCACACCCAGGTAACGCATAGACACTCGCCGCCATTTTACAACACTAACTTACAATTAATAATATTACCATTACAAAATGCCCAATTACACAGCTAAACAAACGGTTTACCTTGCACACGCAGCCTATTTACACTGCACACTTCACACATTGCTGACACTTACACCTCAGGTCAGCAACAGCGCAAATGTACATTGTATGCTGCAGGAAAATCAAAACAGATTGTTAGCTCTTCAGGATATTTCTTCCTGCATATATTAATTACAATTAGGAAAAGTATATTAATTTATTATTTAATTAATTAGCATTAAAAAATATATTTATAGAAAAAAATAAAAGGACCAGGGGAGAGGATCGCAATAAGCCACAAAGGCTTTCAGCGTGGTGCTCACAATGAGCGCCGAGAGTGCACAGAGGAGCAAAAGTGCACAAGGGGAGAACCTCGCAATGTCAAAGCCAATCAGCACACCCCTTGCAATTACTGGCAAAGGTGCTTAGACCACCAAAACTACACGAGCGGAGAGCCTCGCAATGAGCCCCGAAGGCTCTCATTGTGAGCCACGGGATGAGCACCAAAGGCGCTCACAATCAGCGCACAGGGTGCTCAGAGAACCAAAAGTAGAGCAGAGGAAAGGATCGCAATGAACGCCAAAGGCGTTCAGGACGGGGCACACAATGATAACCGAGAGTGCTCAAAGGAGCAAACGTACACAAGGGGAGAGGCTAGCAATGAGCGCCAACGCCGATCAGCGCGGCCCTTGCAATGAGTGCCAAAGGTGCTCACACCACCAAAATTACACGAGCGGAGAGGCTCACAATTAGCACAGAGGGTGCTCAGAGGAGCAAAAGTACACCAGGGGAGAGGTTCGCAATGAGCGCCGAAGGTGCTCAGACGACCAAAAACCTTACATTGTGTGCCAAACAGCTTTCCCAGCCTTACAATTTTATCGACCGTCATTTTTTGATGGGCAAGTCGCTAGTATATATATATATATATATATATAGATATATATATATACAACTGTATATTACAATATTACCCTGTATTATTATTACTACCACATTTGAGCCATTATAGTATTGTTGCTATTATTGTTATTCAGTAGGGATCTGAGTAACATGCAAAACTGACCTAAAGACATTCTTAGGAACGTATCTCTGTAACCCGGGGACCACCTGTTTGTGTGTATGTATGTATATATATTTAATATATTGTGGTGAAGATGCTTGTGTACCTCAATGAAGTTGTGAGTCATACCATGTAGGGTCACTCAAGATGGGCGGATCCTGACATTCTCCAGGAAAAAAACATAGTCCTTTGTTTATTTCTCATGGTGAGTTTATTTAAAAAAAAAAGAGATGTGGATTAGTAACAAACCAACATGGCTGTCACCAACTCACTCAGTTACTAAATTGCAACTGAAAAATCAGCAGACACACACTTTTATATCTGTTTACATAAAACAGTAAAAACAATCATTACACAGCCACTTACATTTTATTTATTTATGATAT
The DNA here is from genome assembly GCA_027410445.1 of Discoglossus pictus. Taxonomy (NCBI): domain Eukaryota; kingdom Metazoa; phylum Chordata; class Amphibia; order Anura; family Alytidae; genus Discoglossus; species Discoglossus pictus. Next base: position 57,250,035 of record CM050174.1, read on the forward strand.
CCAATTGGAATATGACACACACTTTGGTAAAATCTGGACATACATCTTTTTTATATGATACACTTCTGCGCAGTACATAACACTTATTAGACCTTGAATATGAGTGAAAAAAACATATTTGCTTTGTCTAAACTTGTGTACTAGTCTCTAAATGAAATTGCTAAGTCCTGGGTCAGATGTAGTTAACTACCGTATTTATCGGCATATAACACGCACCAGCGTATAACACGCACCTCATTTTAAGAAGGGAATTTCAGGGGGAATTTTTTTTTAAATAAAGTACTTTGAAGCAAAATCCTCAACCTCCCTCCTCATCCTCCCTCCTCAACCCCCTCCTCAAACCCCCCATCCTCAACCCCCCTCCTCCACCCCCCATCCTCAACCCCCTCCTCCACCCCCCATCCTCATCCTCCTTCCTCAACCCCCCTCCTCATCCTCAACCCCCTCCTCAACCTCCCTCCTCATCCTCCCTCCTCAACCCCCCTCAACCTCCCTCCTCAAACCCCCTCCTCAACCCTCTAATCCTCCTTCTTCAACCCCATATCCTCATCCCCCCTCCTCAACCAACTCCTCATCCTCAACCCCCCTCCTCATCCTCAACCCCCCTCCTCATCCTCAACCTCCCTCCTCATCCTCAACCCCCTCCTCATCCTCCCTCCTCAACCCCCCCATCCTCAACCCCCCTATCCTCAACCTCCCCCCTCATCCTCAACCCCCCTCCTCATCCTCAACCCCCTCCTCAACCTCCCTCCTCATCTCCCCCCTCAACCTCCCTCCTCAAACCTCCTCCTCAACCCCCCAATCACCATCCTCCTTCCTCAACCCCCCTATCCTCATCCCCCCTCCTCAACCTCACCCCCCCTCAACCTCAACTCCTCATCCTCAACCCCCCTCCTCATCCTCAACTTCCCTCCTCATCCTCAACCCCCTCCTCAACCTACCTCCTCATCCTCCCTCCTCAACCTCCCACCTCAAACTCCCTCCTCAACCCCCCCATCCTCATCCTCCCTCCTCAACCCCCCTATCCTCAACCCCCTCCTCAACCTCTAGGTTGAGGAGGGGGGGGGTTAGAATGCAGAGGGGATTTAGAGTGAGGAGGGAGGATGAGGAGGGGGGACGGAATATCGGCGTATAACACGCACCTATGATTTGCCCCCTATTTTCAGGGCGAAAAAGTGCGTGTTATACGCCGATAAATACAGTATTTCCTTCCTAATATCTTGCAATGGAGAATAGCCAAAATATCACACTAACTGGAAAGAGTGCTAATTATATATATATATATATATATATATATATATATATATATATATATATATATGCTAAAAATTTAAGGATATTTGTATAATTTTCCGCAACACTCATAGAAGAGAGGTTGCGGAAAACCCACTCTAGTATGTTTACTAAGAAAATCTTATGGATAAGTACAACTAGACACAAGATGTGTCTGGCATGTTGCAGTTCATAGGGACACGGAGAGTAAGACACGCCTGAACAACAACAAATGTATATGTGCATATATATATATACAGTATATATATATTTATATATACATACAGTGGAACAACTATATTCACCATCCCCTATATTTGTTTCTTATTCATTTTTTAGGCAAACAAATGCTCCTATACTCATCCAAAAATCCAATATTAGTCAGAATTTTAAAAAAACAGACAGACACAGACAACATTGGACAAGTTCTTTGCTAAATCGAGAGCTAGTTAATGGCTGGGAAAGGAACAAAAAGACATCCATCACGATAATTGGAGTTACCTGATAATGGGAGGTGACGCCTCTTATATAAAATAATTCCTTTGCTCCTCTACAGCATTTTTATTTATTTATGTACCAGATTCTGGTAAAGGATTTTTTTATATTTTAGTTAGTTTCTATGGAAACACTTGCCAGATCTGCTACTTGTACTTGCCCTCTGCCCTTCCTCAGTAATGTGGTAGGCACCTTCTGACCTGAGGGGGTACGTATTCCGGTATTGTTATATCTCTGGTTGTGCATATCCATAAGGATTTCTTGGCCAATATACTGGATCGGTTGCCATTTCCTTCTCCATTGTCTGAATCTCTGGTATAACTGGGTGACCCTACCTGTTATAGCTCACAGCTTCCCTGAAGTACACAAGCGCCTTCACCACGACATGGTAGCAATCCAGAAGGATATACATTTTAAGACACTTACATTTTGTAATTATAACCAATTACACTTATGATTATGTATATGTGTACTTCTTTAGTAAAATGGACCTTTTCTGGTTTTATTCCCTGGGCAAATGCAGTTTAGGAAAACCTCCTCGGACCTCACTGGACATTTTTATTCGAGATTTGCCATAACACATTTCTAGCCAATCACCACAATTAATAATGTTTTTAGAAAATTTGAAATGGGCTGTTATAAAAATGTTGAATATGTGTTAGATAATCAAGCTTATAAATTGGATATTTTAAATATAAATTATCAATACAGGATCTCACCCTCTCTAATTCTTCCTATCAATAGAATAAGAGAGACTAACTCTCAAAATGTAAGTGGATGAGGAAGATAAGCATGTCCACATGGTATAAAGTTGTATAATTAAAGACTTTAGCAATTCAAATGTCTCTTAGATTAATATCAGTTATCCAGCTGGACATCTTTTTTCTTGATCACCCAGTTAATTAATGACCATAGATACAAAGAGTTATAGAGAGGGGGATATGTACAGATATAATGAATTCTTTAATATACAATTCTTAAGCTCTATTATTGAATTCATTCATACAATATTTTTGACCGATTACAATAATATTTAAATATTTCTGTACATTTAATTTCTGCAAAAACTGGCACCTTTGTTGTGTCACTTTAATTATTATAACCAATTATTCGGTGGTAGGAGCCACAATTATTGCTTCTTTTTTAGGGGGGCATTTAATGTTAAATATGATTCAGTTGCTTCAGTGGAAATATGGTATTCTTTAAGGCCAGTGCTTTCTAATAGTAATCTGTCCAGTTCTCAAGGCCCCCCGTCCTGGTAGCTAAACTAACATTTAATGGTTTATCCTAGTATACCATATAATAATTATAGGATCCCTATTCCTATATATCTTATACTATTTTGGAGAAGTGCACTTGTCATTACTCCATTACTGGGCGATTTTGAATCTAATGAATATAGAATCCATTTTTCTATTGGAATTAACTAAAAATGTAATAATCCGTTCCCGGTCCCAAATCTGAAACACGAAGGAAAAAAAATGTAACCAAGACTTTACTGAGGAGCAATGATGGCAGTCAAGGATCAAAGGAATTATTGTATAGAGGGGGAGTCGCCTCACATTATAACAAAAGGTAACTCCAATTCTCCTGATTGATGTATTTTTTTGTCTTTTCCCTAGCTCTCGATTTAGCAAAGAACTTGTCCAATGTTGTCTGTTTTTTTTTTGTTTTTTTTGTGACTAATATTCACTTTAATATTGGGGTTTTGGATGAATATAGGCATATTTTGCCTAAAAAAATGTGACTAATTTATGGTTCTACACATTGTATATATTACGCCCAACAAGCGTCACAAATGGTAAATTCCTGCTAATCCTTATTGCTTTAGAAGATGCCCGGTGATAGGCTCTTTTCTACACATATGGTGCCCAAAAATCCAGAGGTTTGGGGGGAATGTAATGACCTTTGCCTTGAATTTATTTGGCTCGCATTTAAGTTTAGATATTGATATCTGTCGTCTAGGGCTCTCCGATCAGAGCCTATCTGCCTCACAAAACAAGCTATTACAATTTTTGATTTTGGCTACTAAGACCCATGGGTCGTTAGGATCTGGTGCAACCTGGGTTCAAATCCAGTCAGGGAACCAAGAGGTTACACCACCCTGAAGCCATGCAGGGTTGGGTCTGGTCAGCACTTGGATGGGAGACCACCTAGGAATACCAGGAGCTGTATGCTGTGGCCCACTGGAAAATAAACTGACAAACCACTCCAACATCTCTGCCATGGTTTGTTGCAGTCACCGAGAGTCAGACACAACTGAGCAACACAAACTCACACACTAAGAGCCACATTGCCAAACAGTGGAGAATAAAGACTTTGAGTCTCTTAGCGATCAAAAACAAATGTAATTGTATTTTAATCAATAAAATGGCTTACTCATTTTTCGGCGGATACTATGCCTAAATTACGGAAAATCCGGGAGCCATGGTTGGGATCCAATCATAGTATTTCTCTAGTATAATTTTGAAACCCCCCCTGGAACCCTTCTGCATCGGGCAATGGATGGGACTTGGAGGAGGTAAGGAGGTAAGCTTATACATTGCTTCTCTTATAAACATTTAAAGGTGCAGAGACGGAAGAGACTTGTCCCCCCCCCCCCCCCCCCTCTCCCTTCTGCTTCTTTTTCTTGTTTTATTTTATCTTTGCCTCTTAGTTTATTGTTTATTTGGCAATTTCAAAGAAGAGAAACATTAAGTGGGACGGACATTAGAGATGCCAACGTTTAACTTTATTAAAAGGAGATCTTTATACACCTCTCAAGACCTGTACAAAGTCATTATATATGTTTCATACTAAAATATGCAAATTATTTGTGCTGCATGAATTAATGCTTGATGTATACTTTTGTATGCACCTTTTGCTTTTCTTTGTCTTATCCCAATGAAATTGATTGCGAAAAAAAATGTGACTAATATTGGATTTTACTTTTCTAACTTTAGGAAATTTCTATCCGCACCATGGGAACGTGGCATCTACATCTACCAGGCCATTCATTAGGTTGAATGGCTTGTAAGGGTACACTCTGCTGAGAAATTTGCAGGCAATATCGGTTGAATAAAGAAAATGGTCTCTGTAGTAATGAGTAATTGAGTATAAAAGATAAAAGTATAAAATATATGTTGATTGTTTTGCTAAACCCAATATTAAAGGACTCAGGAAAAAAAAAAGACTTCTTTGTCAAGTATGCACCAAAATCACAATATCAGTAAATGTGCAAGAAATGAACATACAGCATTTTTTGGGCCAAATCTGATTTTTTGAAGACTGTATATAAGTACAGAAATCCATTTTGTGAATAATGAGGGTGTGAAGAATAATTGGATAACACTGAAATTGGCACCACACCCCTTCAGCCTCACTGGCTTAGAAGCAGATATCTTGTATCAAACAATGGAACCATAACTCTCATTTATTTTATTTTTTTGTTGGGGGGGCTTTAAAAAATATAGATGGGGAGAGGAATCAAAGTTGAGAGGGGGAATTAGGGAAGGTCGGAAATGAATGGAGGAGGAGGCAGGTGGAGACATGTGAGAGAAACAGATGGAGATAGTTGGGAGGGGTGGGGAGATTGAGAGATAAAGAGGGGCATGTGGAGAAAGAGATTGAAGGGGCAGAGAATGGGGAGGGGGACAAAGGGAATATGTCATGAAAATGTACTGGGGGAGGGGGAGATAGGAGAGCTCTCAGGTACCTCCTGCACAGCTGGGAGCGGCGAGAGGGTCTTTATTCATAACAAGCTGCTGTAATAAATAACTCCACAAAGTGGCCATAATCTAAGGAATAACAAGTTCAGTTGGTGATTACAATCCCGGTTTTCTTCTCTATTTATTATCTGGACTCAGACAATCCTCACAAAAAGCTCCTCTAACAGAGACAATGACAACTAAATTGATTTGGGATTTCTAAGAGTAATCTGCGCGGTTTCCAAGAGTGATTCTGGTGATCTCTTATCTAATCCTTTAAAGCCACAGTGAAAGGTTTATTTATTATTCTTTTTGTAGTTTAGCTGCACAAGTACGGACAAACAACTTACTGAATAAAATATTTATATATAATAAATACTTATATAGACGCCTAATATATAAATCCAGTGTTAGATCCAGCAGCTGTTTGCTTTTAATATTTCTCATTACATGTATATATATATATATATATATATATATATAAATATATATATATATATATAATATAAAATACATATATATATATATATATATATATATATATATATATATATATATAGATATTTTATATAATAAATATATATATATAGATATACATGTATAGAAATATATATATATATTTATATTTATTTATAGATAGACACATACATGTTTGCTATGTGCAATTCCTGTTTCAAAGATTTGTTTTAAATAGTTTTTAGTATTTTTCATGCAAAAAAACGACTATATTTAATTTTGCACTACAGACCTTATCAAGTAGTTTTGCGTCTTTAAACTGATGTGCCTGATTTTCTACTTGATTTAGGCTGGTATTTTAGTACATAATAATAGATGCACAGCATTGAGAAATGGAGGCCTGTTTACCAAAATTAGCAATTTTTGGACTAAAGATATTGGCTCAAAAGTAGGCAAAATTGATCTTTTTCCTGGTATCCATGTATAACATTATTCTGGTGGAGAGAAAAAAAACAACACGTTTTTCTACTTTCAGTTTTCATTTAATGGAGTGAAAACCTTAATGCATCATTTATATACTGTGCTCTCAAGACCAGCACTCATCTACCACTCTCACTGGTTATATGTGCTTTGGGAGCACTGAACATATTGTCATGCCATTAAAGTGAATTTACTGAACAGAGAGACAGAAAATGACATTTACTAAGCATCTTAAGTGGCAGAGATGAAGCGAGAATGACTGAGATCACAGATTTTTCCCATAGGAAATATAGCATAGTAAGTACAGGGAGGCACATCTCAGCCTTTTGAGATGATTAATAAATTCCACTAAAAAAAATCAAATGAGAGAAGAGATACATCACTCTATCACATAGATTCACTAATCTGACAAGCATCACTGCATTTATATATATATATATATATAAATATATATATATATATATATATATATATATATATATATATATATACATACATATATAGCAATATTATAAATAAAATAAACCATTTTCTAATATATTCCATTTACCATGAGTGAGTGTGTGTAAGTAGACTTTGATTTTTCGAACCTTTCTGCCATGCTCTGCCCATCTTGGGTGTCTCTTCATGTTATAGCTCATATAAGTACACAAGCCCATTCACCATGACAAGGTAGCGATCCAGAAGAGAAAACACACACACACACACACACACACATATATATATATATATATATATATATATATATATATATATATATATATATATACACACAGATATTTACACATATAAATATATACACACACATACGTATATATATACGCACACACATGTATATATACACACACATATAAATACATATATATATATATATATATATATATATATATACAATCATTACATTAAAGTGACAATCTTTTCAATATACAGGTACATAGGAATAGATCTATTTTATTTATTTATTTACGTTTTTGTGAATGAACAAGTATAGCAGAAAAGGATATAATGTTCATGCAAATTAGCAGGATAGAGGTTAATGCAGACTTGACCTGTGTATGTTGGACAAAACCAAACCCAGGCAGGAGACAGACCCTCAGCCCCCTCCCCAATCCCCCTCCCCACATCTCCCCTACCCCCTCTATGGGAAGCACAAGCCTGCAGAGAGTACACATGGGGCATTTCCCTAGATGTTCTGTTCCTATCACTGATAAATATGTTCTAGAAGCTTTCTATAAGTGTCTATTTGCATCTAAATGAGATTTTATTAAGGAGGATGCCAAGAGGGTGCGTGGGTCACAGCTCCCAATTGAAGATTTATTTCTATAGTACCCCCTCTCCGTGTCTGGTATTTCTCTGCTTTTCTATACAAACTCACCACTTCCATTCAATTATTTCTAATGCAGAAGTTTTTCTTCACAAATTGTTTCCTTTCCCTGTGGCCATATTTTTTGTGCTGATTTGTTAACATACACCCCCCCCAAAAAAAAAAAGATATAAAACAAAGAGCAATTTTGTGCAAGGATATCAGGACAGATGTACTAAACCATGAAGTGTTGGATATTCTCTCCATCCCTGTGTTATATTGTGAGGGTTTATATACTAAGGTAGATCTACACACCAACATAGAGAGATAGATAGATGAATATATATTTACTAGTCGTTTGCCCCTCATAAATGACGGTATAATATTAGATGTTTCTCTTCCCCCCCTTCCTCTGTGTCTCTCTTCTGCCCTCTCCCTCCCCTGTTCCCCCTCCCTCCCCTGTGTCTCTTATCCCCCTCTCCCTCCCCTGTGTCACTTCCCCCTCTCCCTTCCTTGTGTCTCTTTCCCTCCCTCTCCCTCCCCTGTGTCTCTTTCCCCTCCTCTCCCTCCCCTGTGTCTCTTTCCCAGATCTCCCTCCCCTGTGTCTCTTTCCTAATCCCCTGTGTCTCTTTCCCCTTTTCTCCTGTGTCTCTTTCCCCATGTCTCTTTCCCTCCCCTCTCCTGTGTCTTGTCCTCCCTCCCCTATGTCTCTCCCCCCTCTCCCTCCCCTGTGTCTCTTCCCCCTACTCCCTCCCCTGTATCTCTCCACCACTATCCCTCCCCTGTGTCTCTTCCCCCTCCCCTCCCCTGTGTCTCTCCCCTCCTCTCCCTCCCTCGTGTCTCTCCCGCCTCTCCCTCCCCTGTGTCTCTTTCCCCATGACTCTTTCCCCCTGTCTCTTTCCTCCCCCTCTCCAGTGTCTTCCCCCTCCCTCCCCTGTGTCTCTCCCCCTCTCCCTCCCCTGTGTCTTTCCCCCACTATCCCTCCCCTGTGTGTCTTCCCCCCTTTCCATCCCCTGTGTCTCACCCCCACTCTCTCCCCCCTCCCCTGTGTCTCTCTCCCCATGTCTCTTTCCCCCATGTTTCTTCCCTTTCTCCCATGTGTCTCTCCCTGTGTCTCTTCCCCCCATGTCTCTTCCTCCCCTCCCCTGTTTCTCTCTCCCCTTGTGTCTCCCCCCTCCCCTGTGTTTCTTCCCCCCTCCTTCCCCCCTTTGTCTCTCCCCCCCCCGCCCTGTGTCTTTTCCCCCCTTCCTCCCTCCCCTGTGTCTCTTTCTCCATCTCCCCCCCTCTGCACCCCCCCCCCCCCCTCTGTTCCTGGTGCTGCGCTGTGCGACATGAACGGAATCCATACAATAGTTTCCGTAGTGCGCATGCGTTCCAACTGGAGCGTTAAACACTTACAGAAACTACATTAGTGATATATATATATAGATATATATATATATATATATATATATATATATAGATATATATATAGATATATATATATAGATAGCATATAGATAGATTAGTAGATAGAAAGAAGAAGGGTTTTATATATATATATATATATATATATATATATATATATATAATGTCAAATAGATATAATATAGATAGCTGCATACATATAGATAGATAGATAGATAGATAGATAGATAGATAGATAGATAGATAGATAGATAGATAGACAGATAGTATGGTATGAAATTACCTTCTATGTATAATGTTGATGTTGTGTGCAAACTACCATTTTGTTTTCTGCTGTTCAACTTCCTGTATCAGCTGTATCTTTGAATGTAGAATAAATTCTATCTGCAGAATGGAAAAGATCTAAAACTGCCCACCCTGCCTTGTATATAAGAGCATGAGCGGTTAAACCTTTGAATACGTTTTTGTGCACTGAGACATTTATTTTAAAAAAAAAAGAAAATGCACTGTGACATATCATCAAATACCCTCTTTCTACGGTAGTGAAGCAGGTACACTTTTCCAAAATTAGCAGTGTGATTGTTCTACTAAAATACCAGGTTAAATATACTTTTAAGATATAAAAGCCAGTCAGATCTAAATGAATAAGCTTAATGGATTAAAGGGCCACTGTAGACCAGCTCTTTCCGTCCTGCATTTAAAGGAACATGTTTTATACATTATAAATGTTTTTTTCCCCAAGGAATATAAATTCTGCTCATTAAAAAAACTAACACTAAAACAACAGAAAAGTAGATAACAATTGTGTTTTTGTATCTGATCTTCCTTAAAACCAATGGGAACAAAGTCACTGTCTGTCTGAGTATAGATATCATATATCCATAAGGCTCACTGCTCTGCTGTTTCCTGTAACATATCTCGACAGAGGAAGAGAAAGCAACCCCCACTGTCTATAAAGTTGTTTTTCTACACTATAGATCAATTACTTGTCATAAAAAAAAATAGATAGATAGATAATAATCACATATATAGTTCTCAGCAAAACGGGTTGTTGCTAACACTTGCAGGCTCACGAAGCTAGGGCCACAGTTGCTGGCAAGGAGCGCCAAAGGCATCCCTTGCGCTAATGGTGATGAGCTCTGGTGGAGATGAGCACCGTAGGATCTCATCCCTACGACCGCGCACGACATAGGCAGGGAGCGCCGAAGGCGCTCACTGCACTGTTGTAGATGAACGCCGTAGGCTCTCATCCCTACGCCTCGCGGAACTACAGATCAACACAAAACAATTCAGAATGCGAGATCCTTAGCAGTTTGAAAAAATTACGGCCCGTAACACTTGCAACAAGGCAAGCGAGACTTACAAAAAATAAATACGACCTGCGGCAATTAGAAAAAAAAAAATCCAAGGTCCAAAAAATACGAAGTTAACCGCTGAACAGCGCACACACAAAACCAGCAATAACCACATCAAAATTAACAAAAAAAACCATCACTCACAGCACGGGGGGACAGGCACGACATTTGGGAGTAAGAGACAAAAAAAAATGGAGGACGAAAAAAAACGAAAACGATACACTATTAGGGAGGACGCAAAATGCTCCACACCCGCGTAACACATAGACAATCATCGCCTTTTTACAACACTAACTTGAAACTAATAACATTACCATTACAAACTGCAGAATTACCCAGCTACACAAATGGTCTCCCCTCGCGCACGCAGCCTATTTACACTACACACTGCAGACATTGCTGACACTTACACCTCAGCTCAACAACAGTCCAAATCTACCGTACATTGCATGCTGCAGGAACATCAAAACAGATTGTTCGCTCTTCAGGATATTACTTGATGCATATATTAATTACAAATAGGTAAAGTATGTTCATTTATGATTTTATTAATTTCTTAATTATCATAAAAATATACATATATAGAAGAAAAAAAAAGGACCAGGCGTCAGGATCGCAATAAACGCTGAAGGCGTTAAGCTCGCGGCTCACAATGAGCGCCAAGGGTGTTTAGAGGAGCAAAAGTACACTAGGGGAAAGGCTTGCAATGAGCAATAAAGGCACTCAGCGCGGCCCTTTCAATGACCACCCAAGGGGCTCAGATGACCAAAAAAACACCCACCGAAAATCCAAATTTCTTTGCTGGACAGCTCTTTTTGTGCATACAAAAGACCAAGAAACCATATCAATATTAAAATATTTATTTTTCTGTAATCCAAAGCATGCGATTTATTTCATATATTTTATTTTCATATTTAAATAATAATTTATTTAATATATGCCTTTAGGCCTCAGTGGAAGTTGCTATATTAATTTCTACTTTGAATGCAAGGGGAGTAGCTATCTGATAAATGGAAACGTGGCAACTAAAACGGCCCATGCTTTCAATAGAACTAATGGAAAGCTAATTCATTTATGAAGACACACCCGGTTGAGAAAGTAAAAGCAAGAACTAAGTGAGAAAAGATAATGAAGATGCACAGTAAAGAATATTTTGATTTAAAAACTGTATATATAAGGGCTGTGATAATTTTTTGCTTTTTAGAAATTTCTTTCACATAATCAAAATTAGATAGATAGGGTATAACCTTGTATGTACAATGTTTCTGTTGTGCAAACTACCATTTTGGTTTCTGCTTCTAAGCTTCCTGTATTCCATATAGAAAATAATCTTTTTATTGGGTGTCAATTTTCCATTTAAATAAAAAAAAAATTCAAACCGGTTTGCCAGATTGCTCTGTTTCTGCATTCTTTTTTATTCCGATTCCTCTTTAAGTAGAGGTGGGATAAAATGCTCTTCCCGCAATCTCAGGCCTAGAGATTATTTTTGTTTTAATTTAAATAATCTAGCAGATTTTAATAATGCCTTTAAAATAACCCCTTCTTATTTTGTGTCTGTATAAAGTGCATTTAAGCTGTGTGTGCATGTCGCACTCTGTGGTGTGTGTATATTTTTCTTTCTCCCTGAATCGGTTCATCATGCCTCCCTTTGATCTATGGCCTGGTCTGTCTGCCTATTTAGGGTGTGTTTTGTATCACCCCTCTCCCCCTCCCCAGTCTCTCCCCCCCACAAGCATTTAATCCTGGATCAATAGCAACTTCCCTCTCATTTACTGGCCCAGAGGCAAATCCTCCTTTGCCATTACACATGTTTTTATTTTGCTCTGAATTTCCTCTCCCTCTGGACCCCAACTCCAGGTTTTTCCTTTTTTTACATTAAACTCACTCGGCCTCTCAGCCCAGGACAAATTAAAATAACTTTATGTTAATTTTTTTTTTAGAAAAGCTGGGAAATTTCATTGCCCATCTGGCAACCAAATGCGTCATTTCTGTGACTGTCTCTGCCACCAAAACAAGGATTATTTCAGGGAGAATAATATATATGTATGTGTAGTAATTTAGTAATTATTAATCTATATATATATAGATAGATTAATATTATTATGGTACCTTTCCTATTTGTGTGTGTGTATGTATATACATACATATATACACATAAAAGAGCTATTGCAATACTCTCTTTAAATATTTAAATATATATATATATATATATATATATATATATATATATATTTATATATATATATATTTATTTTATTTTTTAAATATATATATAGGAGTAATATAGATAGATGAGATAGAAGGATCGATAAATAGATAGATAGATATGGAGTGACAATGTTTCTGGGAACCTAGAATAGAGCCCTTCATAGAGATGCATTATATTTCTGATAAATATTTAGTGTATATTTATATATATATATATATATATATATATATATATATATATATATATATATATATATATATATATATATATATATATATATATATATATATATATATATATATATATATATATATTATAAGAAATATATTAAACTAAAGAAACAAAATACATTTTATTGAATGCTGCCATTTAAATGGCTTGCAACTAAAACAGTAAAAATATATTTTTTAGAAGAAAGATCACTTCTATACTCTTGTTCCTATGTCTGTCTAGCTTACAGTGAGTGACAACCTGACATGTGTAAACAAAAAAAGAAAACCAATACTATTGGTGATAACCTCTATAAGGTAGTTAAAGTGTATGTGTGATAAACTAATGTAAGCCTATGAAGCTTCTAAAACTATAAGGCTTCTAAATATTGAAGCATATGATACTCTAACAATACCATGGAGTGCAAAACAAATACTAGTGAAAATTAAATTATTAATTAAATGGTGTGGTGATAATAGATATTGTTGTTAACATATAGTGTTGGATATAGACCCCACAGGGGGGTAATTGTATTCCACTGTGTGTGTATTAATTAAAGTGGTGTTTTCCTAAAAAAGGAATGTGAAGGTCACTGCTAGAAAATGTTCAGACAAGACCATCCTCATATATACAACAAAAAATTGCAAATCATAGGATCGTCAAAAAAAGGGGGGGAGTATAGGGGTCTAAAAAAAAAATATATATTAAAACCAAAAACAGCATAGGAGAACCAGAGGGATGTTGGATAAATATAACAAAGTATATGCTCAAACGCTGCAAAATATTGCCCGCTTAGAATGTACAAAAAACCCTTGCCACTTGATGAAAAGCAAAAAATAATAAATGTGATGATAAATGGTCTAAATCTGCCCAATGCTTCTCACTACAGCGTGAGATGTTGCAAGCACTGGGTTTACCCTAATGAGGGGACCATATCATATCATAGTGTGGCACAAAAAAGGGAGAGGTTCAAAATGTATATATATATATACAAATGTAATTATAAATATGAATACAGGTATTCATACAGGTATACACACAGGCATAAACATGAACAGCTATATCAAACAAGTACAATGATATAGATGCAGCTTGCTTACTTACTCTGTTTAAATCTTTCCTCTGGTCTCCTAGCTTGTAATTAGGGGCCTGACCGGTTTCGTTGCTATTAACAGCAACTTTATCAAAGGCAGACTGTATCCCTATATATATATAGTACATTTGTGCTCACATTTGTCTAAAACAAGTTAAAAAAACTGTTTCCAGCTCAGAATTCCGAGACATACAGTTATTACACTGCGTTCTAGGAAGCTGATCAGGGACGAATATATATATATATATATATATATATATATATATATATATATATATATACAGTAGAATCCCGGTTATCCGGCACCAAACTAACCGGGACTCTCAAGCAACCGGCACCAACATCAATTCCCCATTTTCAAAAAAACTCCTAAACCGGCTTACAACCTTATTAAATTGCAATTCGGCAAATTGAATAGGGCTCTATATAAGCACACAGCATATTTTTTTTATAGAAGTTTTTAGTTATTGAGCTTCTATCCAAAAGCAAGGTCTTCACTAACTAAAAGATTCTGTAGAAAGATATGCTCTGTGCTTATATAGAGCCTTTTTCAATTGGCCAGATCGCAATTTAATAAGGCTTATAACTGGCACTATCCGGCCTATTGAGAATTAAAAAAACAAAATACATACTTTTTTTCTAATAATGTTTTCTTATTATTTAGGTGCTAATGCCTTTTTAAATGTATTTTGAGGGTTTTTGGGGGGTATTCGGGGACTACCAATTAATTATATTTGGGGACTCCCAGTTAACCAGAAACTACACTTATCCGGCAATAGTGTGTCCCTGTGGGGTTTTACTATATATATATATATATATATATATATATATATATATATATATGTGTATATATATAGATATATATATATATATATATATTGGAATTCTACACTTCCTTAAGGATCTCCCACACCACAACAGATTGGCACTTAATTGTGCACTAACTTAAATAATGAATCTGCTAATTGCAGTATAGTTCTAATTTATGACAATGACATGTTTAAACGATCTGCTGATACAAGGAATAACTTCTTCTAGTGTATGTGAGACACAGAAAAGGTCTCAATTACTACCGAAATTAATTATATGCACCAAAATAAACATATAATTGCAATTGGTTGTAATTAAAACAAGCTTAGTGGAAGTACTTAATTTATATAGTTAGATTTGTATATATAAATTATATAAAATATCGCTGTATTATCAACAGCAATGCATTAGGAATAGAGCAGTAGAATTAATTAGTTGTAAAATGTTAATAGTGATAGAGACATTTAACATTGTTAAACATATTTCTCACTGTTACCATTTTTTCAGCTAGGCATGCTCTTCTTCTTTAGTATCCCCCACTGCTGTTGATAAAACCATCATTTTGTGCATACTTTTCTTCAATAAATGGGACTTGTTTTGTGCCACTTTATGGGCTTGGTGCCATCATGGATCAGATTGCCCTAATGACACTGATATGTTTAGAAGGATAATCCCTCCTAGAACCAAACTGTACTAATGGCTGTGACATGTTTAATTGCAAATATGGAGAATCACAGTCTCTTAATGTATTTATGGCTTAGAGCATGTGTGTTAATTGGTTATTAGATAGCTGGAGGATATTCTGGGGGGAGAGAGGGCTTAGTGGGGGTGGGCAGGGGGAGGTTTGAATGATTGGTGTCACTTAACTCTCTCCTATGCTTTGTTTACTTGTGACCAATGGATGAGAGGGGACAAAGGTCTATTGTGCACAGGGGGTCTCTGCAGCCCCCTCCCATACTACTCATTGTCCCAGCGTGAATGTTCCCGTATACACTCTGCTCTCAGAAACCTGATCTACTAAACACAAATACATGATACAGTAACCCTATATGCTTCATGTACACACAACAGAACAGCAGGGGGGTCTTACAGCCTCATGTATTAGATTATTTAAAAATCCAAAAACCAATTGGTAATAACATGTACATTATCAGTGTAATGTTAAAATATGCATTTTCCAGCAAATACCTAACATTGGGTCCTATTCTATTAGCTACTCGCAAATGCCTCAAACTCACAAATTTGGCTGCTGGTGTTTTTTTCTCTAAATATTTAGATGTATTCTATTGACTCCAGTTCGCAAATTACAACTGCAAGGCTGAACTTGTAAACCCTGCATTTTTAAGTCTGATTTCAGGGGGTAGGATCATATGATCTGATAATATTTAAGCAAGCACATAATTTACTTCTTAGACACAGCCAATAGTAAATGAGACCGCCATCATGATGTCAGTAAAACATGGAAGTTACACGTAATCTGCAATCGGAGGCTAAGAATTTGTTAGTGCCAATAAGTAATATTTGCCGATCGAGCTTGCAATCAAGCAATCTATAAAATGCATTAGATCAACTGTTTTAGTCCATGTGGGTTTCATGACATGTATTAACCCATTGAGTCCCGAGATCGATATTACTCAAAAATAACATTTAAAAACATTATTTTTTATTTGCATGTTTGCGGGTTTGAGACTGTTGTGCAATTAATTCTAATGTGTTTCCATGTCTCCTGATGCTTTTAAAGTACAGTATTGTTTGCTTAGTTGCTGTTATAGCTATAAGTGATTGAAAATGCCTCTGTGAGTCCTATTTATTACTTGTAATATTTTTGAGCTGCAAGTCAGATTTATTTGCAATCAAACACTACGGGTCTAATAGAATATCTATTTTGTGCAACTTTAATTAGTTAGAGCTCGTAATATTTGAGCTGTGCTAAAACCAATGGAGTCCTAAGGCCAAATTTGCATCTTTAGCTGGCCTGTAGTGATAGTGGGAACTCGTAATCAGATTGCGAGTAGCTAACAGAATCTGTGGCAATTTTCAGAGTGGTGTAAATTTACATATTAGGCAATAGAATAGGGCCCATTGAAGTTTGCACTATTTACCTGTCAATCAACCAAACTGAGATTGATATCTCTAGTTATGAGAAATCATTGCCTCAATTACTTGATTAGACCCTGCAGCACTGGTTCCATTGTCTGCACACAAGGCAATGTACACAGTGCATCGGGGGCTACTCATATAATTAACGCAATGATATCTCAGTAACAAAATATTAGAATTTTGGTGTGTGAGTGGATCAAAAAAGGCTGACTGGAGTGGATCAAAAAAGGAGCTGTATGCTGTGGTCCACTGGAGAAGGAATTGGCAACCCACTCCAGTATCTCTGCCATGAATACCAAGTGTATCAGCATGGTGTGGTGCGGTCCATGAGGTCACTTAGAGTTGGAAACGACTGAACAACACAAACACACATCTATCTTACTGAAGTAGACTTGCTTGTGTTCTGAACTACTTCTCAGGCAATGGCACAAAGATATTACTTACTAGCGACTTGCCTGTCAAAAAATGACGGTCAATAAAATTGTAAGGCTGGGAATGCTGTTTGGCACACAATGTAAGGTTTTTGGTCGTCTGAGCACCTTCGGAGCTCATTGCAAGCCCCACGCTGATCGCCTTAGGCTCTCATTGCAAGCCTCTCCACTGGTGTAGTTTTGCTCCTCTGAGCACCCTCTGCACTTATTGTGAGCCCCGCGCTGAGTGCCTTCGGCGCACATCGCATGGCTGTCCGCTCGTGTAATTTTAGTGGTGTGAGCACTTTTGGTGCTCATTGCGAGCCTCTCCCCTCGTGTACTTTTGCTCCTCTGAGCACTCTCAGCGCTCATTGTGAGCCCCGTGCTGAATGCCTTTGGCGTTTATTGCAATACTCTCCTCTCCTCTACTTTTGGTTCTCTGAGCACCCTGTGCGCTGATTGTGAGCCCCGCACTGAGCGCCTTTAGCGTGGGTCGCAATGAGCGTCTTCGGAGCTTATTGCGATGCTCTTCGCTCATGTAGTTTGGGTGGTCAGAGCACCTTTGTCAGTCATTGCAAGGGGCGTGCTGATTGGCTTTGGCGCTCATTGCGAGCCTCTCCCCTCATGTACTTTTGCTCCTATGAGCACTCTCGGCGCTCATTGTGAGCCACACGCTAAACTCCTTTGTGGCTCATTGCGATCCTCTCCCCGATCCTTTTTTTTATATATATATATATTTTTGAATGCTAATTAATTAATTAATGAAATAATAAATTAATATACTTTACCTATTTGCAATTAATATATCCAGCAATCAATATCCTGAAGAGCTAACAATCTGTTTTGATTCCGCGGGTCGTAGAGATGAGCGCATACGGCGCTCATCTCCACCAGCGCAGTGAGCGCCTTTGGCGCTCCCTGCCTAAGTCTTACGGGGTCGTAGGGATGAGCGCCTATGGCGCTCATCTCCACCAGCTGTATCTCTTCCCCCGTCTTTCCTGTGTCTCTTCCTCCTTCTTCCCTGGGTCTCTTTCCCCCCCTCCCCTGTGTTTCTTCCCCCCCTTCCCTGTGTCTCTTCCCCCCCTCCCCTGTGTCTTTTTCCCCCCTCCCCGTTTGTCTTTCCCCACCTCCCCAGTGTCTCTTTCCCCCATCTCCTGTGTCTCTTCCCCCTCTCCCCTGTGTCTCACCCCCTCCCCTGTGTCTCTTTCCCTCCCCTCCCTTGTGTTTCTTCCCCCCCCCCTGTGTCTCTTTCCCCCCTCCGCTGTGCCTCTTCCCCCCATCCCCTGTGTCTCTTCTCCCTCCCCTGTGTCTCTTCCCCCTCCCCTGTGTCTCTTTCCCTCCCCTCCCCTTTGTCTCTCCCCTCCCCTGTGTCTATTCCCCCTCCCCTGTGTCTCTTCCCCTTCCCCTGTGTATTTTTCCCCCCTCCCCTGTGTCTCTTCCCCACTCCCCTGTGTCTCTTCCCCTCTCCCATGAGTCTCTCCCCCCCTGTGTCTGTTTCCCTCCCCCTTTTCATCCTCCTCCCTCCCCTCCTCCTCCCTCCCTCCCCTCCTCCTCCCTCCCTCCCCCATCCTCCCTTTTCCCCTCTCCAATTAACCCCTCCCCCTCCTCTCCCCTCACTTACCTGCATTGCGCTTCTCCTGCTGCTGTCCAGCGCGTCTTGTGTGTTGGGATCCGGCATATGCTAATGACGTAATGCGCGTCACGTCTTTAGCATATACCGGGTCCCGACAGCAGCAGGAGCAGCGCAATGCAGGTAAGTGAGGGAGGGGAGGCTAGTTGGAGAGGGGGAAAGGGAGGAGGGAGGATGAGGGGAGGGAGGAGGAGGAGGATGAGGGGAGGGAGAGGAGAGGATGAGGGAGGGAGAGGATGAGGGGGAGAGGGGAGCGAGAGGATGAGGGGTGGGAGAGGGGAGGGAGAGGATGAGGGGAGGGAGAGGATGAGGAGAGGGAGAGGATGAGTTGAGGGAGAGGATGAGGGGAGGAAGGTGGGGGTGATGGGAGTCCTGGGACTCCTGCTGCTGTTCGTCAGGTTTTTGGGACCCGGCATATGCTAATGACGTGACGTGCATGTGACATCACATCATTAGCATATACCGGGTCCCCCCATGGCAGGACACAGGTAGTGCCGTGGGCCTCGTTGTTACGGGCCTCAAACAGCTGACATTGCAGTTGCGGCCCGTATTGCCTGTCCCGCGGGACGTAGGGATGAGCGCCTATAGTGCTCATCTCCATCAGCGCAGTAAGCACCTTCCGCCTTCGGTGCTCACTGTCTGTCGTAGGGGGTCGTATGGATGAGCGCCTACGGGGGTCATCTCCACCTGCGCAAGGAGCACCAAAGGCGCTCCTTGCCTGCAACTGCGGCCCTTGCTTCGCGAGGGCCGCACTTGCTGCGGGCTCGGTGTGCGAGCCCGCAATGTTAGCAACCACCCGTATTGCTGACAACTATATATGTGATGATGTCATTTATTTATTTTAAAGGACCACTGACATTTCATTATTTATATTATTCTTTGGAAGAACTTGGTTTTATAATAGGAAAATCATTTTTAGAAAGATTGAAAATGTATTTTTAACTATGGAATTAATTTTTTCTTTAGTGGCAGCAGGCATTTTGCACTTGCTTCTAACTGGATTAAAAATCTGGGAGAAATCAGAAAATATGATCTCTATTATCTTGTAATAAAAATGCCATTTAATAAAGCCAGTTGACAACAGAATAACATAGAAGTGTAACCGCCAGTAAAATAACCCTCTTTTTAAAACTGCAGACAGATTAGTTCCTCATACTACAAGCAGAGGTATCAACTTTAAGATTATCTGTAAAACGTATTTTATGCTCTTGGTTTACACAGCTAGTAATGTGATTAAATTGTTAAATACTTCACAAATGTGATGTTCTTCCCAAATTACAGTGACCCTTTTATGTAAAATTGTGGTTTAGAAAATGTAACTTACAAACCTTTTCTGTTGGCTGCCCGTGCACAGTGCCGGCCATCGGCTACTAGGTGGCGCGGCCGCGGGGTCCCTGAATTTCTTATGCTATAGTGTTAGGGTGAGAGGTGTTAAGGTTAGGTATTAGGGTGAGTGGTGTTAGGATTATGTGTTAGGAGTGTTAGGGTTTGAGGTGTTAGGGTTTGGTGTGTTAGGTATTAGGGTGAGGGATGTTAGGGTGAGGTGTTAGGGTTAGGTATTAGGGTTATGGGCTTTAGGCTTAGGTGTTACAGTTAGGAGTGTAAGGGTTCAGGTAATGGCACATTATACGCTTTACACTGGGAATAAATTCACGGACCCCTCGGCTGCGCCACCTAGTGGCCGATGGCCACCACTGCGCATGGACACGAACAGGAAAGATCCTAACTTTCTCATAGCATTGTCTGTCACATTAAGTGAGTGTATAATTATTTCATAAGAAGCCTGTTTGCTTTGTACACATCACCAGTTGCCCTCAATAGTCCTTATGGCACACGTAGGCCATGGTTTGAGGATATAACTATATCAAGATATATACTGTATATATACTAGCTACATGCCCGTCAAAAATGACAAGAATAAAATTTTAAGCCTGGCAATGCTGTTTGCCACCCAATGTGAGCACCTTCGGCGCTCATTGCAAGTCTCTCCCCCTGTCTACATCCTCCCTTGTGTTTAATTTCTCTCCTCCTCTCCCTCCCTTGTGTCTTCTTTCCCCACTCTCTCCCTCCCCTGTGTCTCTCCCCCCCTCTCCCTCCCCCGTGCCTCTTCCCCCTCTTTCACCCCTTTGCCCCCTCTTTCCCCCTTCCCCCTTATGCTCCTCCTCCTTCCTTTCCCCCTTATTCTCCTCCCTTTGCCCCATTATCCTCCTCGCTTTCCCCTTATCCTCCTCCTTTTCCCCCCTTATCCTCCCCGTCCCTTTTCCCCTTATCCTCCTCCCTTTTACTGATATTGAAGTTCACTTTTAAAGCACCAGACACATATTTAATATAAATGCAAACTAAGGTATCAATCACATGTATTAGTACATGGTCACACAATGTTGCATGTAATAAATTTGAATGTTAAAGGCTACTGTAGTCCAAGCATTTTTGTTTTTTGGCCTTTGAGACGATTGGCTAAGTTTCACTTGTTTTTTTTCTTCTGCTTGCCTTCCTCTGGATCAATTAATTAACAACTAATCCTCATATTGCAGATGAGAGGAGATTTTAACAGGTTGAACTTGATGGACTGAAGATCCAAACTCAATTACTATGTAACTATATGTAACAGGAAGGACCTTAACAGCAGTGATGACCTCAATAGTTTGTCCAATGAGCTTGAGCCAGACATCTTGGAGAGCGAAGTGAGATGGGCCCTAGGAAGCCTTGCTGATAATAAGGCTGTAAGAAGTGATGGCATCCCAGCTAAACTGTTAAAAATCCTTCAAAATAATGCTGTCAAAGTGTTACTTGACTTATGCTAACAAATTTGGTAAATTTAACGACGGCCAATAGCCTGGAAAAATCAGTCTACATTCTTAAAAAAGTCAGTGCCAATTAGAGCTCCAATTACCAAATAATTGCACTCATTTCACATGCCAGCAAGGTAAGGCTAAAGATCCTACAAGATCAACTCCAACAATATTTGGAACTAGCGACTTGCCCGTCAAAAAATGACGGTCAATAAAAGAAAGTGTTGAAATGCTGTTTGTCACACAATGTGAGTGTACTGTGTGCCTCAACTATATAGACCCCTCTAACACACTAATGAACGCATGTAATAACACTATAAGTGCCATGAGAATCATCCAGGACCCTCATGACCCAAAGTGTAAGCACTACACCATTTTAACCCGGTCACTTATGGGGCTTTATCCATAAGCCTCTATTTAACGCCATTAGTCCCATAAGGGTATATTATGACCATTATGGGCCTGTTACAACCCAACATTAACCATATAAGTGCCATGACGGTCCTCAAGGACCATCATGACACTAAGTATAAACACTACACTGCACTATACCCCCCCGATAAAACATTAAATATCAACCAAACACCCTCTACACTAACCTATTAACATCTACACTACCTACCTAACTACCCCCTAATAACCCCCTCCTCACCACTGTAATTACAGTAATCCAAAAAACTAAAGTCATAAAAAATCAAAAATCTACATTACATAAAAAAAAAAAAACTAAAATCACCAAAAATAAAAAATGTAAATTACAGGGAAAAAAAATCCTAAATCACAAAAAATACAAAAAGGAACATTACAGAAAATAAAAAATACATTACAACCCCCCCCCCCCCCACTACAGAAATACAAATTACACACCTGAAAAGGAAATACATATAATGCATACAATACAATACATATAATATAATACATACAATATAATACCATACAAATACATACAATACAATTAAATACAATACAATACAATACACCCGTATCTAATATACATCCCCCTATCTAATATACATCCCCCTATCTAATATACATCCCACATATCTAATATACAATACTATCTATCTAATATACATCCCCCTATCTAATATACAATACTATCTATCTAATATACATTCCCCTATCTAATATACATCCCCCATATCTAATATACAATACTAGCTATCTAATATACATCCCCATATCTAATATACAATACTATCTATCTAATATACATCCCCCTATCTATCTAATATACAATAAATACTATCTATGTACTATACATCCCCCTATCTATCTAATATACAGTACATGCTATCTCTATATAGCAACCCTAATTCTAAGCTACAATAAAATAATTAAGACCACTTACCTTTGAGATGTTTCTTCAGATCACCAACCTAGGGTAAAAAAGATTTAAAAAAATTAATACAACACGTTTACATAAAATAACTAAACATTCTAAATATTCTAATTATTCTACTCACCTTTCCAGCATGTCATGTCCTCCATCTTTGCTTCTGCAGCGCGGCCCCTGTTAAAAAAATCATTACATTAGCACACATACATAAACATGAAACCAAGTAAAATAAACACAATCTACATT
This sequence comes from Discoglossus pictus, assembly GCA_027410445.1. Taxonomy (NCBI): domain Eukaryota; kingdom Metazoa; phylum Chordata; class Amphibia; order Anura; family Alytidae; genus Discoglossus; species Discoglossus pictus. The sequence continues at coordinate 57,273,328 of CM050174.1, forward strand.
GTACTTACCTCCCCGCTATGTCTCCGGCCTCCTCGTGTTGTGCCCTGGAAGCATCCGCGCTCTTTAAAAAAAATAAAAATAAAACAACAACACACATCCACCCTGGCGGATGCCTCCGACGCTAATGAGCTTCCTACGGAGTGTTCCAGAATAAAATTGGCAATGGCGGCTTCTGATTGGCTAAAAACGCTATCTATCAAATTCAGCCAATGAGAAGATGCCAATTGTGAACCAATGAGAAAGGGATACACCCCAAAATCCCACGCTGATTGGATAACGCACCTGTCAATCTTTATTTGAACCAATCCGAAGGCTTTATTGCCATCAGCGAATCACAATAGGATACACCCCCACGTACTGATTGGTGAAGACATCTGCTCCTTCCCATTGGCTGTAATACTGATTGACATTGACAATAGCCAATGAGAAGGCACAAAATCCTTCACCAATCAGTACGTGGGGGTGTATTCCATTGTGATTGGCTAATGTCAGTGCAACCAATCAGAATGCGCAGATGCCTCCATCAATCACCCTGTGGGGGTGTATTCCATTGTGATTGGCTGAAGGCATCTGCACCTTGTGATTGGTTTAAATAAAGACTGACAGGTGCATTATCCAATCAGAGTGGGATTTTAGGGTGTATCCCTTTCTGATTGGCTCACACATTGGCGCCTCCTGATTGGGTGAATTTGATAGACAGCGATTTCAACCAATCAGAAGGCGCCATTGCCTATTTTCTTCCGGAAAAGTCTCCAGAAGCCTCATTAGCGTCGGGGATGACATCGCGGGGAGGTAAGTACAATGTAGATTATGTTAGCATAGCATGTATTGTATATTAGATTGCGGTATTTATTTAGATAGATTGGGGGATGTATATTAGATAGATAGGATGTATATTAGATTATGGTATTTATTTAGATAGATTGGGGATGTATATTAGATAGATAGGATGTATTGTATATTATATAGGGGTGTATTGTATTGTATTTAATTGTATTGTATTATATTGTATGTATTGCATGTATTTGTATTGTATTGTATGTATTGTATGTATTTCCTTTTCAGGTGTGTAATTTTTTTCTGTAGTGTGGCGGGGGGGGGGGGGGGGACCGGGGGGGGTGTAATGTGTTTTTTTATTTTCTGTAATGTTCCTTTTTTTTATTTTTTGTGACTTAGGTTTTTTTTATTTTCTGTAATGTAGATTTTTTATTTTTTGTGACTTAGGTTTTTTTATTATATGTTATGTAGATTTTTTATTTTTTGTGACTTTAGGCTTTTTTATTTTCTGTAATTAGAGTGGTGGGGGTTATTAGGGGGTAGGTAGTGTAGGTAGTGTAGGTGTTAATAGGTTAGTGTAGAGGCTGTTTAGTTGATATTTAATGTTTTATTGGGGGGTATAGTGCAGTGTAGTGTTTATACTTAGTGTCATGATAGTCCTTGAGGACCGTCATGGCACTTATGTTGTTAATGTTGGGTTGTAACAGGCCCATAAAGGTCTTAATATACCTTTATGGGACTGATGGGGTTGAATAGAGGCTTATGAGGGTCTGTATGGACCACCATGAGTGACAGGGTTAATTAGCGGTTTATGGGGGTCTGTATTGACCCCCATGAGTGAGGGGGTTATTTAAGGGCTTATGGGGGGCTGTATTGACCCCCATGAGTGAGGGGGTTAATTAAGGGCTTATGGGTGGCTTTATTGACCCTCCTGAGTGACGGGGTTAATTAAGGGTTTATGGGGGTATGTATTGACCCCCATGAGTGAGGGGGTTAATTAAGTGCTTATGGGGGTCTCTATTGACCCCCATGAGTGACAGGGTTAATGAAGGGCTTATGGGGGGCTAATGGGGATTTTTGTGTGTCTGAACTTGGGAATGTAGACTTAAATGGAGGTGTAACTTCACTTTCAGAGGTCCTGGATGCCCCCCCCCCTTGCTATGGGTAAGCTTTTTATGTATTTTTTGTGAGTATTTGGTGTGTTTTTACTGTTTTTAGGTGCGCGCGGTTCGGCCGTTATGATCGTATTTTTCGTGCGTGTGGGTGTTTGTTACGTTAAGGTTGGTTCTGAGGTCGTTTTTTTTTTCTAAGTCGTGCGTGTGTGTTTTTAACCGCGTGTGCGGCGCCTTTGAGCGAGGGTCCCCATTTGCGGACAAACACAGCCGACATTGGAGCCTCCACCTTCCCCAAATGCGGCCCCTCGCTTTGCGACGAATCATAGTTTGACAACTATTATATGTGATGGGAACAACCAGATGTGCAAGCCGGGTTTTGCAGAGGTACAAGAGATGAAATTGCCAATGTCCGCTGGATAATAGAGAACGCAAGAGAGTTCCAAAAACACATTTATTTCTGCTTCATAGACTATTCTAAAGCCTTTGACTGTGTGGATCACAACAAAATGTTGCATTTCCTTAAAGAGATGGGAGTACCAGATCATCTCATCCTCCTCCTAAAGAATCTGTATGTGGACCAAGAAGCAATGGTCAGAACCGAACATGGGACAACAGAATGGTTCAAGAACAGGAAAGGAGTGCTACAAGGTTGTATATTGTCACCTTTTGTCACCTTAATTATTCAACTTATACGCAGAGCACATCATGCTTATAAGGCTGGACTGGATGAACCCAAAGCCGGAATCAGTGAATCTGAGAGAAATATCAAGAACCTCAGATACGCAGATGATACTACTCTTATGGCTGAAAGTGACGAGTAACAAAAGGACCTATTGATGAGGGTAAAAGAAGAGAGTGCAAAAGCTGGCCTGCTGCTCAACGTTAAAAAGATGAAGATCATGGCAAACGGCAATCTCACTTCCTGGCACACAGATGGGGAAAAGTGGAGGCAGTGACAGATTTTAGTTTGCTGGTATACAAGGTGGTGACTGTAGCCATGAAATTAAAACATGTTTGCTTCTGTGGAGGAAAGCTATGGCAAGCTTGGACAAGCTAGTAAAAAGTAAGCACAGGCCTGCAAAGTTAGAACTACGGTATTCCCAGAAGTAACTTACAAATGGTTGTAAAAAGGATGTGAAAGCCGGACCATAAAGAAGACTGAGAGATGTAGAATTGATGACTTTGAATTGTGGTGTTGGAGAAAACTGCTTAGAATTCCTTGTACTGGAAGAAGATCTAATAAATCAATACTACCGGAAATCCAGAATCCTCAGTGCTGTTAATGTATTTTAGTTGTGTGACCAATCAGGTCTGCTTTATCTGCCTGATAAGAAAAATGTCTGGAAAAGGGCAGATTTAAGGGTCAGGTCAGAGGGTCTGATCTGTGTTCCTAGCAGCTGGTGGTCTTCAGGATCCCTGTGGGGTGAAGGAGGAGGTGGAAAATAGAAATAGTGAGATGTAATGTCATGAGGTTGCATATCTGCATGTACCTGGGAACTTTCAAGCTGACCCCCTCCCCCACAGAATTATTCTGGCTCCTACACCCCTGGAGCAATGCTAAGACCGCAAATTTGTTTTATTGTTGGATCTGTAAGAGGGTATTTCATAATTGTAAGTGGCGAGTTTTCAGTCTTCTAGGATGCTTTGGGAAAAAGCACTTTCTGCAAAGATTCTAAGCTCAAAACAGGGTCCTCCATTTTTGGAATTTTGTTAATGCTGTATTTTCCCTTGTTTTTATCCCCTGTATTGCGCTACGGAATATGTTGGCGCGTTACAAATAAAAGTTAATAATAATAATAATGTGCCACTGTATGTGTTTTTTCAAAATGGTGCTCTCAAAGCAGAATCAAATTATTAAAATGTTTATTTAATCTGAGGGCTTGCCCTATCAGCCAATGAGCAAAGTGAAAATATGAGTAAATTATGAAATATAACATTTAGTGGTGTAACCTGTCTTATCTAATTTTCCAAGCACAGTAAAATATCATATTGACAGTACACCAGTTTACATGAGTAGGAAGAAGGACCAGGCCTCTCTACAGGTGATAAGAATATTAGTTTACGCTATCTGGAATTTAAATAAAGAATGCTGGGGCTGTGAAGAATTATTCACACAGGAAATAGAAATTTCAGCCTTTTTCAAAGCACACAAGACTCTCTAATGTTTACTGCATCTTCCCCAAAGTGTTTGCAGTAAAGGACTTAGTGGTATCTAACCACCTAATCTCATTAAGCTGTGAGCCAGGTGGTTGATAGATACATTCGTTATTAGAATTATTTACTACAATATAGAATAGGTTCCTATATTGATTTCTGTCCAATATACATTATTATTTAATTAAATTTGTTTAGAGCTTTTATCCAAAGAGTTGTCAACTGATGGTTAATGATAACAGTTTCCAGGTTTATGACAGAGTTGGTGGAAGGGTCAATTACAATACAGATTTAAACATAAATATACAAGAGGAGTATGAGGTATCTTAATGTTACAAGTCTGTAAAGGTATTTTCTCCCTTATAAAGCAATTTATGGAATACTTCTGGCAAATCTGTTATGGTTAAGTTAAATAGACATGATCATTGTTTTCCATCAAGAAAAGTCCCAGTCTATTGTCTGTAGCCAGTGAGCCGTCCATTGTATGCAGTTAAATGGCTACAGTGCAAGCTCCATGAGCTGTGTTGACTTGTAAGAGGTCAGAGTACCCATAATTACTGAGCTTGCATGCAATTACAACTGGGGACGGCACATTGAGAAGCTGGTGCTGCCAAGGTTGTATAAAGGTGGTATAAAGCAAGTTGCCATGTGGGTAGGCTGGACAAATGTGCATTAGCTTAGTCAGTAAATTGAAGTCCCATTGTTCCCTCCAGTTGTATGGTGGGGCTCCTACTGTGTCCACATGCGTTGCAGTGGGGTCCTTTGGTGCATGACCAGGCGTAACATGCTCCTGATGATTTGTAGCTGTTCCTTTAACATCTTGGCCATTTAGTACAGCGTGCATCACATGATGCAATGGTTATATAGTGGCTGATCTCTAGGTGCCTGGCAAGAACTGTGATAAGCCACCATTGCTGACTGTCTATCCATCATGGACATAGGTGAAATGTAAAGTATATTGTTTATTGTTCTTGCAGAGGAGTCAGACTTTAAGGTGGCTAAAACTAAAACAGTGAAAGGATCAGGACCAGTAAGCCTTGAAATGCTGCAGATGGCCCACAAGAACATGGACAGAGCTAAATATAAATCCATGCAGACAACTCACAATCAGACAAATCCAAGCAGTGAAAAGAAATGACAAAACAATATAGCAATGGTGCAAATGATTGCATGGAATATAATAAATTGAATAATGTGCTTTTTGACTTTCTAATAATGTTAAAGAGAGCTGTAAGGTGTAAAGTGAGGATGCCCCCTATAAGAGTACATTAAGGTATTAGCAAGGATTACCCTATGTGCCTACTCTTCTCACAGTAATGTAAGATATTAGGGAGGGTCATCCTGTCCCTCTTTCAGAATTACTGAGTGTGCTTCCTGTACCCTTCCCTCATATAGAATACTGTAAAGTATTAATAAATATGTGCTCCTGTACCACCTCTTATATAGAATACTGTAAGCAGGGCGGAGCTAGGGATGGCCCTGGTGCAAAAAGGATGGCTCCTGCCTGTGCAAAGCTCCTCTGCCTGCAGCATAGCTCCAGGTTGTGCAACATCCTCTATGGATGTACATACACCTATATACGCGTATGTAAACATCACCCTCGCACACACATCAGCCACCCCTCTTAGCATCCACCCCTACATAGCACCCAGCTCCTGCCAGCAGCCATCCCCTCTAAGGATCCATCCCCACACAGCACCCTGAACTGTTCCACACTGCCACCAAATGCTTTTTTAAAAACAGGCACACAAAAATTTAAGGCTGAGGGGTATATGTGTGGTCAATGAGGCACAGGGGGGTCCAGTGGACCTTGGTGGAAGGCCGCAGGGCAAATTAAAAATTAAACTGCACTGCCCCCGCCCCAGAAACGTGCCCAGGTGCGCTGCACCACCTGCACCACTGGTAGATCTGCCCCTGACTGTAAGGTATTACTGAATGTGCTCCTCTGCCTCCCCCCTTTCACACAGAGAACTGTAAGGTATTAGTGAGTGTGCTCCTGTGCCCTCCCCTCTCATATAGAGAACTGTAATGCATTAGCGAGTGTTCTCCTGTACCCCCTCTTATATAGAGTACTGTAAGGTATTAGTAAGTGTGATCATATGCCCTCCCTTCTCATATAGAGAACTATAATGTATTAGTGAGTGTGCTCAGGGAGGAAGCTGGGTTACAGTTAGAATGGGAACAGGAGGAAGGAGGCAGGCCAATACTGAGTTGGCAAACACCAACAGATTTGCCAGTTTGAGTGAAACTGTTGGGGATATCCATTCAGGAATGGCACTTCCAGATAGAGCTGTTCCCTCTAACAGCCGAGAGAACACTTCTACTGGAGGAGTGGGAGGGCAGCATAGGCAGAGCAACAGACAGGCTTTGGTGGTAGGGGACTCTATTATTAGGAAGGTAGACAGGGTGATTTGTCACTTAGATCCCAGCAATCAAACAGTTTGCTGTCTCCCGGGTGCTCGGGTTCGGCATGTTGTGGATCAGGTAGATAAATTATTGGGAGGGGCTGGAAATGAACCTGCAGTCTTGGTAGATATTGGTACCAATGACAAAGTTAGTGGAAGATGGAGTGTCCTAAAGAATGATTTTAGAGAATTAGGGAATAAGCTGAAGGCAAGGACCTCCAAGGTAGTATTTTCTGAGATACTACCAGTGTCACGTGCTAGCCCAGGGAGACAGAAGGAGCTTAGGGAGGTTAATGCGTGGCTAAAAATGTGGTGCATTAAAGAAGGGGTTTGTGTTTTTAGAGCAATGGGCTGACTTCTCACTTGGGTACAATCTCTATAGCAGGGATGGATTGCACCTTAATGATGAGGGAGCTTTTGTACTAGGGGAAAGGATGGTAGAACGGCTGGGAGAGTTTTTAAACTAATAGGTGGGGGGGAGGGACGTGATAGAAGTAATGGGGTAGTAAGTGTAGAGGGGGTAAGGGATGAATTAACTAGTCAAGGGGGAGGGGATATGAGAGGGTTAGTATAGTCAATAGGGAGGTACTGCTAAGTAACTCAAGTATAGTGGCAGGCACTTCAGCACTGCAGACTCATAGCATAAAGTGTATGCTCGCTAATGCCAGAAGCTTGCCAGGACAAATGGGAGAGTTAGAATTATTAGCAGTTAATGAGAAACGGGATTTAATATGCATTACTGAAACATGGTGGGATGGATCTCATGACTGGACTGTTAATCTGGATGGTTATAACCTATTTAGGAAAGATAGAGGCAATGGTAAAAGAGGAGGAGGGATATGTCTGTATGTTAAGCCTGAATTTCAGCCTATAGTCAGAGAAGATATTTATGGTGGAACTAGCGGTAATGTTGAATGTTTGTGGGTAGAGTTAAATTGGGGGGCAGCAAATTCCAATAATAGTAGGAGTATGCTATAAACCCCCAAATATAGCTCATAGTGAGGAAATACAATTATTATTATTATTATTACAGATTGGAAATGCAGCTAAGCATGGGCAAGTTCTAAAAATGGATATGTTATCTATCCTGAAATAAACTGAATGAATGAAACCAGCAGTTCAGCTAAGGGGAGCAGGTTCTTGAGTACACTCAGGGATCATTATCTGGCCCAGGTTATACAAGATCCTACTAGAAATGAGGCTATCTTAGATTTACTCATCACAAATAATATTGATATAGTATCAAATGTTGAAATAGGGCAACCTTTGGGAAACAGTGATCACAACACAGTCTCATTTGAGATTGAATAAAAAAAACAACACTGTAAGGGGCCAACAAAAACTCTTAATTTTAAAAGGACAGATTTTAAAGATCTAAGGGCAGCAATGCAAAGTATAGACTGGGACAGAGAACTGATGGGTAAAAATACTACCTTACTAAATATACATACTTATCACCATGTACCATGTGGGAATAAAAGTAAAAGGAGTAATCACATCCAATGTGGCTTAACAATGATTTAAAGATCAAGATAAGGAGTAAAAAGAAGGCAGGGTATAGAAGCAAGGGAAGCAAATATAATTCTGCCACTATACAAATCTCTAGTACGCCCTCATTTGGAATATGGAGTACAATTTTGGGCACCACTTCATAAAAAGGACATTTTAGAGTTAGAAAAGGTACAGAGGAGGGCAACCAAACTAATAAGGGGAATGGAGGGGCTAACTTATGAAGAAAGACTAACCAAATTAAACTTATTTTCTTTAGAAAAAAGACATCTAAGAGTGGATATAATTACCCTATATGAATACATCTAGGGTCAGTATAAAGAATTGTCAAGGGAGCTTTTTGTGCCAAGAGGTTTTCAACTGACAAGAAGACACCCCTTGAGGTTAGAAGGAAAAAGGGTTCTTCACAGTAAGGGTGGTTAATCTTTGGAATTCTCTACCAAGGGGGGTGGTGACAGCGGATTCGATAAATAACTTTAAAAGGGATTGGATATATTTTAAATTAAAAGGGCATTCAGGGCTATCCCTGGATAATTAGAGATGGAGTATTGATCCAGGGAGAAATCCAATCGCTAGTATCTAGGGTCTGGAAGGAATTCTTTTTTTCCCCTTTTGAGACAATTGCTAAAGTTTTACTTATTTTTTTTCTGTTTGCCTTCCTCTGGATCAATTAACAATAAATCTGCGTATTGCAGCTCATAGGAGATCTTAAAAGGTTGAACTTGATGCTTTTTTTCAACCTCAATTACTATGTTACTATGTAACTATGGTTGGGAGACCACCTAGGAATATCAGGAGCTGTATGCTGTGGCCCACTGGAGAAGGAACTGGCCACCTACTTATGAATTTCAAGTGGATCAGCATGGTGTGTTGCAGTCCATGAGGTCAGGGAGAGTTGGACACGACTGAGCGACGTAAACACAAGGTATTTGTGAGTGTGCCCTCCCATTTCATACAGAGGACTGTAACATAGTATTAAGTGTGCTCCAATGTCCTCCCCTCTCAGATAGATAACTATAAGGTATTAGTGGGTTTGCTCCTATGCTCTCCCCTCTCATATAGAGTACTGTAAGGTATTAGTGAGTGTGCTCTTGAGCCCCCCACCAGCTCCCCTCTCCCTCCCATTCATATAATTAGGTTCCTGGTAAGCATTGACCTCTGCTCCCATCACATACTATTAATTTCCCCCAGACTGTGTCTCTCAGACCCGTGTCAGTCTGCTCAGTGCCAGACCTGTGGAATTCCTCCTCCCGTCCACTCATTAAATCCCTAATAAGTCACAGATGGGGCCCACTGGTCCCCCTCCTCTAATACAAATATGTCAGCTTTTCATTACACCCTCTCATTAAAGCGAATCAGCACTTAAAGAGAATGTGGCTTCTATACGAAGCACGTGTGCTCTCTTTTTTGTTAACACAGACGTCCCAAATATCACAAATGAGTTTTTTTCCATTAAAAATGTTGTAATTTGTAGTTTAACAAACCTATCTTCGCTGTCACATTCCCATTTTGCACACTGAAATTTCCTCTGCATTGGAAGTTTATTAGCAGAAATCAAAACGGTAGTTTTCACTTCAGGTACCTATTTGGAGGCTGTATTTTTTATGTTCTAAAAACAATTTGCTTGTTTTCAAGTATAGTAAGGGTATATGTTAGCATACAGTGGTCCTTTAAATGAAACAAAGTGGGAGTAAGCAAAACTTGCTAATGGCAACATGACATTCCACTATATATATATATATATATATATATATATATATATATATATATATATATATATATATATATATATATATATATATAGCATTGTACTCTGAGATTATGGATCTGTGTGTTTTTAATTATTTATGATTATTATAATAACTGTTAATGTTATGATTTATTAGTTATGTTGGTACATTTTGAATAATGTTATCACACTTGAAATCTTTAACTTCCTCTCAATGCCCTGCATACTGTCCCTGTTTTTAAATTCCTTTTTTTGTTTTTGCGTTGTTCAGTCATTTCCGACTCTCCGTGACCTCACAGACCATAACACACCAGGCACATATTAATGTCCATATTTATGTCCATGGTCATGCTGATCCATTGTTTTTCATGGCAGAGAGACTCATCGAAACCTCATTAGATTACAAGTACACACCCTGCTCAGAAAGTAACATGCAAAATCAGCTCAGAAATGGAAAGGAGCCACAAAGCAAAGAACAACTTAATTTAAAACACAATATAAAAATGACCATGGTGGAGTTCAAGAAAAAAAGAAAATCCTTACTAAATATACATAGTTATCACCATATACCAAGTGGGAATAAAAGTAGAAGGAGTAAATATTATTATTATTATCTTTATTTATATCGCGCCAACATATTCCGTAGCGCTGTACAGGGGGTTAGTACATGGCAAAAAACAAACTTAACACCTTAAAGAATGGAGGGCCCTGTTTTTGAGCATATAATCAAATGAACATAGTGCTTGTTTCCAAGACACGGACACACAATTGAAAACTCGCAAACTTACAGTCTAAGGGTTTAGGTGTGATACAAGAGGGTGACAAATACAAAATGGCAACGTGAATGCAATTTGTTTAATCATCACATCCAATGTGTCTTAACAATGATTTAAAGATCAAGATAAATAAGAAAAATAAAAAACAGGCATTTCAATTATACAAACAAGAGGGTACAGAGACTGCTTTACGGGAGTACAAGGAAATCAACAAGACTTGCAAAAGGGCTATTAGACTGGCTAAAATAGAAAATGAAAAATTAATTGCAAAGGAGAGTAAGACTAACCCTAAAATATTTTTTAAGTATATTAATGGGAAGAAGGCGAGGAAGGAAGCTATAGGAACATTACAATGTGACACAGGCCGTCTGATAATTAGTGACCAAGAAAAGGCAGATGAGCTAAATAGGTTCTTTTCTTCGGTATACACAAGGGAGTGGTTGGGGCACTGCAACAAAATGGGGCTACACTACCTTCGCCGAATAACTGGTTAACGCAGGAAGAAATCCAAAAGAGGTTGGAAAAAATAAATGTTAATTATGATGTTAAAGGGTCCTGATGGAATACATCCATGGGTACTGAGGGAACTGGGTTCTGTAATAGCCATATCATTATATTTAATTTTTCAAGATTCTCTCAACATAGGGTTGCTACCAGATGACTGGAGAAAAGCAGAGGTGATACCTATATTCAAAAAGGGAGCAAGAGCAAATCCGTGGAATTATAGACCAGTGAGCCTCACTTCTGTAGTGGGGAAACTTTTAGAAGGGTTAATAAGGGATAGTATACAAGAATATGTCTATTTGAACAGCATTATAAGTAGGAGTCAACATGGATTTATGAGGGATAGGTCATGTCAAACAAATCTAATTAGTTTCTATGAGGAGGTTAGTAGGAACTTGGATCAAGGCAACTCAGTGGATGTAGTCTTTTTGGATTTCGCAAAGGCTTTTGATACAGTGCCACATGGGAGACTATTGTGCAAACTAAGGGATACAGGAATTGCAGTAAATATCTGCTCATGGATTGAGAGCTGGCTAAAAGACAGGAAGCAAAGGGTTGTTGTAAATGGAACTTACTCAGACTGGACTAATGTGGTAAGTGGGGTTCCTCAGGGTTCAGTATTAGGTCCTCTCCTTTTTAACATATTTATTAATGACTTGCAGGTGGGACTGGAAAGTAGTGTCTCCATTTTTGCTGATCACACTAAGTTGTGCAAGGTAATTAAATCAGATAATGATGTAATTAAATCAGATAAGTATTTACATACTATTGAGGAATGGGCATCTAAATGGTAGATGAAATTTAATACAATAAATGTAAAGTTGCATCTGGGAAGGAAAAAAAGCCATGTAATTTATAATCTTAATGGAAGTGCTTGTGGACAACCACAGTGCTCAAAGCCAAGCAGCATCTGCAAAGGCAAGTAAAATATTAGCATGTATTAAGAAGTGTATAGAAGCCAGGAAAGTAAATATAATTCTGCCACTATACAAATCTCTAGTACGCCCTCATTTGGAATATGGAGTACAGTTTTGGGCACCACTTCATAAAAATGAAATTTTAGAGCTGGAAAAGGTACAGAGAAGGGCAACAAAACTAATAAGGGGAACGGAGGGGCTAAGTTATGAAGAAAGACTAACCAAATTAAGCTTATTTTCTCCAGAAAAAAGGTGTCTAAGAGGAGATATGATTACCTTATATAAATACATCCAGGGTCAGTATAAAGATTTGTCAAGGGAAATTTTTGTGCCAAGAGGTTTTCAACTAACAAGAGGACATCCCTTGAGATTAGAAGTAAAACAATTCCACCTTAAGAAAAGAAAAGGGCTCTTCACAGTAAGGTTGGTTAATCTGTGGAATTCTCTACCAGAGGAGGTGGTGACAGCGGATTCGATAGATAACTTTAAGGGGGGACTGGATTTATTTCTAATTAAAAAGGGAATTTAAGGTTATCCTGGATAATTAGGGAGAGAGTATTGATCTAGGGAGAAATACAATGGCCAGTATCTGGGTTCAGGAAGGAATTTTTTTTTTCCCCTTGGAGACAATTGGCTAAGTTTCACTTGTTTTTTTTTTGTTTGCCTTCCTCTGATCAATTAATTATTAATTCACACAAATAAATAAATAGTTGAATAATAATTCATTAACAATTAATTAACAACAAATTAATTAACTAATCCGCATATTGCAGATCAGAGGAGATCTTTCAACCTTAATTACTATGTAACTATGTAACTTGTTTGTCAAGTATGTACCAAACTAACAGTATTAGTATCTGTCTTAGTGATAGGCATAAAGCGTTTTTTTTTTTTAAATCTGATTTTTTTAAGACTTTGTATATAAGGAATCCATTTTGTGTTTGTTACATCACATCTAGAGAACTGGATAATGAGGGGTGTTTATTTGTAGTCATCAGTGGAGTCATCAGTGGAGGAAGGGGCGGTGGAGGAGGGAACAGACAGAAGATCCAAGCCTTTGCTTGATTAATGGATAAGTGTGAAACTGGCACCACACCCCTCTCCCTCACTAATCCAGATGCAGGGAAATAGGAAGCAACAACACATTCCCAGAAATGTAAATGCCCCTCTCACTTACTGTACATTATTTTCACCATTATATCATGGATTCCTCGACTGTCCTACAGAGCATCAAAACATATATTTTACATTACAAAATATCTGTCACTCCAAGCTCCCCCAATATACTTATTTAGAAACAAGAGTATAATTATTATTATTATTATCCTTTATTTATAACGTGCCAACATATTCCGCAGCGCAAGTATAATCACTATATATTTTAGTATGACACCCATGGGAGTGTTTCAGCCAAGGCCCACGGGGCCCAGGCCTAGGGCATCAGATTTTTATGGGGCAGTAGTAACTGGATCATGGCGGGGGGCGCACAAATCTGAACTGGCCTAGTGCATCATAAATAAAGGCATCCCCTACCAGGGCAATAAAATCTTCACCCCTCTGCTTGTGAAAGGGTTAAAAACAGAATGTGTAGATAAGTTATGGAAGCGGCTCCCTCTCTTGGACAGTACAAATACTGCAAGATCCCATGTCCTGTTACACTGTATGCATCACGTGTGACTGTAGCAGGTCTGTCTGTGTGCGTTGTACAGTCGTGTCCAACTCTCCATGACCTCATGGTCTGCACCACATCATGCTGATCCACTTGGTATTCATGGTAGAGATACTGGAGTCTATTGCCAGTTCCTTCTCCAGTGGGCCACAGCATACAGCTCTGGGTATTCCTAGGTGGTCTCCAATCCAAGTACTGACCAGGCCCAACCATGCATGACTTCAGGGTGGTGTGACCTCTTGGTTCCCTGATTTTCTAATTTTCTCTTTAAATACAGTTGCTAAATTATGAGTTTATAAAGTTAGTGGTTATAGGCAATTTTTGACCTTCCATGCTCTTGCAGAATTCATAAAATCTGCACCAGACAGTTGTATTTATTAGATTATATTAAATGATATTAGATTAGATTAAATTAATGTTCAGGTTATGGAAAGAACCATTACATTTTGATTACATTTTAATTAATAGCGCCATATTATGTATATATTGTTCTTTTTCACCTATTGGACAGCATGAGGATGTTTGGTGTAGTGGTAAGAACAAGTTTTTGTAAACATAAAAAGTCATTATTATTTTCTTTGAAATTATACTGTAAATCACAAAGTTCACATATAAGTAAATAGTTACAAACATTTACATGCTCGCCCCACTGAATATTTTTTTTTCAGTTTATAACAAACTAAAATTGTACTTGCTTTTAAACGCATTTTGAACAGGAAGCATTTTTAATTACTTGTTGTTGTTGTTCAGTCCTTCAGTTGTGTCCGACTCTTGGTGACCATATGGAAACAGCACTCCAGGCACAAATGTCTGTGTTTCTGGTTGTGCTTATCCATATGGTTTTCTTGGCAAAGATATTGGAATGAGTTGCCAGTCCCTTCGCAAATGTGATTTGTCTGACCTCTCTGCTATGACCTGCCCATCTTGGGTGACCCTACATAGTATAGCTCACAGCTTCATTGAGGTATGCAGGCCCCTACACCATGACAAGGTAGTGATCCAAAAGGGGTTTAATTACTTTGAGTAAGAATGTATTTGTGTTGCTGGATTGGACTCAGTATGGATATTGTGGCACTCTGTGCTTTATAACTGGGGATATAGTAATTATGTTATATTATTTGTGAAAATAAAAACAGAAAATATATATGAGACAAAATAGTTGTAATATATGTTTTAAAACAACATACAAATTACATGTAAAAAAAAAAAAAATGGAAGAGGCGGGGCAGCAGTTTTCAGTGTAACTTTTTTCACAAATGATTAACTTTTGTAAAGCACAGCATGTTGATCTTTACAATTTAAAGTGTATGAAAGCTGAAATATTGCAGTGGCCCTTTAATACCTGTCTAAATGTACCCTCTCACTGTCCTATACTCAGTAGCATTTAAAAGTACACACACACTAAAAAATATCACAATCTTTATTTGTTATACCATGTAGGGTCAGCCAAGATGGGCAGGTCATAGCAGAGAGGTTAGACAAATCGTGGTCCCATAGAGAAGGAACTGGCAACCCACTCCAGTATTTTTGCCAAGATAACCTTATGGGTTGGCGTCCATATGGTCATGGGACTGAACTACTAAAGAAGGTATATATATATATATATATATATATATATATATATATATAAACAAGTCACATTATTATGGCAGCTAGATGGTGTGATAGTGAGTCAATAAGATGCTGGAAGGTTGGCAAGAGTATCGAGAGCCATGCAGACTGCTGTGCATTATACAGCTGCTGAACACTGCGTGGTGGAGGATCCATACAGCGAACATGGCGATCTAGGTGGTCCTACAGGTGCTCAAGTCCTGGGAATTTGGAGGCCAGGGAAGCACTTGGAAGTCTTCATCACGCTCCTCCAACCACTCTCGGACAATTTTGGCCATATGACATGTTGCATTGTGCTGCTAGAAGATCCCATCCGTTCCAGGGAAGACGGTCAACATGTATGGGTGAACTTGATCTGCAAGGATGGATAGATAGCCCAATCGGTTGAGAGTGACTTCCAGAGATGTGAGTGGACCCAGGCAATGCCAAGAAAATGTCCCCCAGACCATAACGCTGACGCCACCAGCTTGTGTTCTTCCAACAATGGTTGCAACGTCCGTCCAGTCGATGGAGCAGAAAACGTGACTCATCACAGGCAACCCTTCAATCAGAAGAGGTCCAATTTCGGTACTCTTGTGCATATTGAAGCCGTACCTGACCATGAACCTTCGTCAGCATGGGTGCAGTGACTAGCCATTTGCTTCAGAGCCCCATACACAACAGGGTTCGCTGTTCTGTTATTTTAGACACACGTCTGGAAGCCCCCTGGTTCGTTTGGATGGTGAGTTGCTCAACTGTAGCATGTCGGTTGGCCCTCAGACACCTTCACAGCTGACGTTCACCTCTGATATCAATGGCACGTGGTGCTCCGCAGTTTCCACACTGTTTATTCCCAATGGTGCCTTTTGTCCAGTCACTGTACACTTTAACCACAGCAGCACGCGAACAGTTCACAAACGGCGCTTTCAGAAATACTACCACCATTGGCCCAAGAGCCAATGATCATCCCCTTTTCATAGCCTGATAAATTGCATGTTTTACCCATGACAGCGATGGTTGATATGTTTGCACAATGCCTACATGTCACCTTATATACCTACCAGGCCGGAAAATGACATATTTCATTGGCTTTCTACTAATGGTTTGCACTTTACTAAGTGATTCAAAAGAGAATATTATAAATGTGGAACTTCATTAATCCTTTAAATCTGTGCTTCCTCAGGGAAAAACCAGACAGGTCAGAAATTAGAGATAATCCTTTTTAAATTCTGGTGAGGTAATTAAAGGTTTAGTCACTTTTTAAACTGTAGTTGTCCCACCTGTATTGATACAGGATTATCCACATTGTTTGGCCTGTGTGGGATTCCCTAAGGACCAGGTCTGAATTCACTATTTTAAAATACCACTGTAGATTAGCAAGAGCTTCACATGTTTGTGACGCATGCAACAATATAATAATATTAACAGTAGTGTAAGTCAAGTGTATAAAAGCATTTCCAGAGTAAAGGTGTCCTGTGCTGAAATCTTATCTGAATCTACCAATGAATCAACAAATCCCCCTTCCTCCAAATTGCCCCACTTTCTGCTCTTGAATAGATAATACAAATTAGGAGAACAAACCCACTCAGTCTCCAGGGCATCTACTAATATAATGATTTTACTTAAAATGCTTTTATGCCAATGTGTTACAATATTACATTCTTACAAATTGCACTAAAACATGACGTTTTTTTCCAATCTATATTGGTCCTTTAAATGACCACCAAACAGTGTAACATACTTTTTTTCAGAAAATCTGATTTTTTGAAGACTCTCTTTATGGGAACAGGAATCCATTTTGTGTTTATTACATAACATCCTGATGTAGTTATTATTGGAGGGAGGGTGGGGAAGGAAATAACAGGCAAAAGTCTTAAGCTTTTGTTTGATAATAGGATAACAATGAAATTGATCTATCACCACTTCCATTTCACTGGCCCAGAAGAAGACTCCTTGCATCATTCAATGTAACGATAACTCTCCAGAAATATAAACGCCCTCTCATTCACACAACTGCCCCAACGTATCATGGATCTCTCCAGGGTCCTGCATAGGCATCAAAATGTAATTATTTCTGATTACAAACTAGCTATATGACCTTTTGCTGCATAATTATAAGTCACACTCAGATTCAAACATATTTAGTCCAATTTATTCTACATGCTCTTTTGAATAACTACACTTGATAATGAGAGAATATAAATATTCTTTAAGATGGGGTTTCCTTACTGAGCTGCTTCTTTCAGCTGCTCTTTCAGAATGGTGTGTTCTCAAATCAGTACTAATGAAAACACTGCCATTTTTACCTGCCACATTTCTATTGCAGCATATGGAAGCTTCCTCTGTATTCAGACAGAGAGATTTGCTGCCTCTGCGGTGTACAGCGATCCTGCATCACAGCCCATCACCATATTTACTACACTCTGTCTCCAAGTAATCAATTAGTCCATTGTTTGAGCGGGGGTCTATTTTTGGTACATCAAAAGGCCCAGCAGAGGTCCCAATTATAATAGAATGATAAAGATTATTTATTAATAAAAATATTTTTGGAATTGTAAGTTATTATAATAAAAAAGCAAGAATCTACAGAACTGGACACATATCCACAGCCTCTGAACTGCCATTTCACAACCTCAGCAAGAAACCTCTGAACTGCCCTCCCTCTCTGCCCCTCACCCACCCACCCCTGCTCTGTCTTAATTTATTGATACACACACATGACTTGCACCTGCTCAGTCAGCATCACCTGCTCAAAAGATAAACAGATACAAAATATTATCTACTCATCCACTACAGTCAGTCCGACAAACATTCCCTCACTTATTCCCCCCTGAAATTGAAACTATATTATTATAACTATCATATCCTAGGCTAATAATATTACCACAATTTTCACTTAATCTACTTCTTGTGCTTGTATGTCGTAATGCTTCCTCACTCTTTTTTCATGCCTCTTTGTCAGACTATCCTATGCAGCCTCTCCACATCAAGTCCACAACAACATAACTATCTTTCCTTCCTTGCTCTCTTCTCTTCTAAGCTCCTCTCCCTCCTCCATTCACAATATCATCCCTTCCCTAATGCTCATAAGCAGAAAAAAATGACTGTAAGTCCCATTCCCATCTCTTCTCATTATCACTCTCTTGGCTGCTAGAGATATATCTTCTAACCCAGGTCCCCACTCACTTCCACCTGCCGTCAGCCACGTTCCGCCCTAAGGGCCGCAAACAACCGAAACAGACAGAATTTGATACCCATCACTTGCCTCAAACCTTCTACTTTGTCTTTCTCCTGTGCCCTCTGCAAAGCACAATCTATCTGCAATAAACTTACTTTCACTCATAACCTATTTTTTTCCAACTCCCTCAATCTACTGGCTCTCATTGAAATTTGTCTCTTTCCTCCAGACACTGCCCCCCCCTGCAGCACTCTCTCATGGTGGCTTTCACCTCAGTCACACACCTAGACCTGGGAACAAACAAGGTGGTGGTGTGGGTGTATTACTTTCCTCTCACTGTACATTTCACCTCATACCCCCTGTCACATCCCTCCAATTCTTATCCCGCGAAGTTCATACTTTCTGCCTCTTCTGACCCATCTCTCTATGTGTCGCTGTGATCTATCGCCCGCCTGGACCATCCTCTCAATTCCTGGATAATTTTTCTGCCTGGCTCCCTCATTTTCACTCCTCCATCGTTCCTTCACTTGTACTTGGCAACTTCATCATTGCCATTGACACTCCGACCTCCCTGGCAGCTGCTAAACTACTCTCACTCACCTGTTCCCTCAGCCTCTCACAACTTACAGAGTCCTCAACTCCCCATGCGTGACACTCACTTGACCTTATTTTCACCAATTTTAGCACCACATTCAACCAAGTCATCTGTCCAATGTCTCTTTACCTTCAACCTCATCACTTCTTCCTCTCACCACCCTTCTTCAACCTTGGCCCCAATAACCCACAGAAACCTGCAAGCACTTGAGCCACAACAGCTCTCCATTGTGCTACAAACCCTTCTCAGCCTTATCACCAACTTCAACTGCCCGGAAACTGCCACCTCATATTACACTTGACTCTTTTTTTCCACCCATGACACCCTTGCACCTATAACCAAGGACGAAGGACTTCAGCCTATTATCATAGTTACATAGTTACATAGTTACATAGTATTTAAGGTTGAAAAAAGACTTTCAGTCCATCAAGTTCAACCTTTTAAAATCTCCTTTGATCTGCAATATGCGGATTAACTATTAATTCATTAGTTGTTAATTAATTATTAATCAATTATTTAATGTTATTTTTTTTTTTTATTATTATTAATTAGTCCAGAGGAAGGCAAATAGAAAAAAAAAAAAAAAAGCGAGACTTAGCCAATTGTCTAAAGGGGAAATGTTAAATTTGGATCATTACTGTCTCTCTAATTATCCATGATAACCCTGAATACCCTTTTTAATTAGAAATAAATCTAGTCCCCTTTTAAAGTTATCTATCGAATCCGCTGTCACCACCTCCTCTGGTAGAGAATTCCACAGATTAACCACCCTTACTGTGAAGAACCCTTTTCTTTCTTTGAGGTGGAATCTTTTTACTTCTAACCTCAAGGGATGTCCTCTTGTCAGTTGAAAACCTCTTGGCACAAAAAGCTCCCCCGACAAATCTTTATACTGACCCTGGATGTATTTATATAAGGTAATCATATCTCCTCTTAGACGCCTTTTTTCTAGAGAAAATAAGTTTAATTTGGTTAGTCTTTCTTCATAACTTAGCCCCTCCATTCCCCTTATTAGTTTGGTTGCCCTTCTCTGTACCTTTTCCAGCTCTAAAATGTCCTTTTTATGAAGTGGTGCCCAAAATTGTACTCCATATTCCAAATGAGGGCGTACTAGAGATTTGTATAGTGGCAGAATTATATTTGCTTCCCTGGCTTCTATACCTTTCTTAATACATGCTAATATTTTATTTGCCTTTGCAGCTGCTGCTTGGCTTTGAGCACTGTTACCTAGGTGGTTGTCCACAAGCACTCCCAAATCCCTTTCAATATCTGATACACCTAGATTTGCTCCATTAAGATTATAAATTGCATGGCTATTTTTCCTTCCCAGATGCATAACCTTACATTTATTCGTATTAAATCTCATCTGCCATTTAGATGCCCATTCCTCAATTTTATGTAAATCCCCTTGGAGGGAAAGCACATCATTTTCCGATTTAATTACCTTGCACAACTTTGGTTCATCAGCGAAAATGGAGACACCACACTCCAATCCTACCTCTAAGTCATTAATAAATATGTTAAAAAGGAGAGGACCTAATACTGAACCCTGAGGAACCCCACTTACCACATTAGTCCAATCGGAGTATGTTCCATTTACAACAACCCTTTGCTTCCTGTCTTTTAGCCAGCTCTCAATCCATGAGCAGATATTTACTGCAATTCCTGTATCCCTTAGTTTGCCCAATAGTCTCCCATGTGGCACTGTATCAAAAGCCTTTGCAAAATCCAAAAAGACTACATCCACTGAGTTACCTTGATCCAGGTTCCTACTAACCTCCTCATAGAAACTAATTAGATTTGTTTGACATGACCTATCCCTCATAAACCCATGTTGACTCCTACTTATAATCCTGTTCAAATATACATATTCTTGTATATTATCCCTTATTAACCCTTCAAAAAGCTTCCCCACTACAGAAGTGAGGCTCACTGGTCTATAATTCCCCGGATTTGCTCTTGCTCCCTTTTTAAATATAGGTATCACATCAGCTTTTCTCCAGTCATCTGGTAGAGACCCTGTGTTGAGTGAATCTTGAAAAATTAAATATAATGGTTTGGCTATTACAGAACCCAGTTCCCTTAGTACCCTTGGATGTATTCCATCAGGACCCGGGGCTTTATTAACATTTATTTTTTCCAACCTCTTTTGGATTACTTCCTGTGTTAACCAATTATTTGGCAAAGGTAGTGTAGCCCCATTATGTCGCAGTGTCCCAACCAAATAATCGCGCTTTTGCAAGCCTTGTTGATTTCCTTGTATTCCCGTAAAGCAGTCTCTGTCCCCTCTTGTTTGTATAATTTAAATGCCTGTTTTTTACTCCGTATCTTGATCTTTAAATCATTGTTAAGCCACATGGGTTGTGATTTACTCCTTTTACTTTTATTCCCACACGGTATATGCCGATGTGTATGTATATTTAGTAAGGATTTAAATGTTGTCCATTTATGTTCAGTGTTTTTACCTATCAGTTCTCTGTACCAGTCTATATTTTGTATTGCTGCCCTTAGACCGTTAAAATCTGCCCTTTTAAAATTAAGAGTTTTTGTTGGCCCCTTAAAATGTTCTTTTTTTAATTCAATCTCAAATGAGACTGTGTTGTGATCACTGCTTCCCAAAGGTTGCCCTATTTCAATATTTGATACAATATCAATATTATTTGTAATGAGTAAATCTAAGATAGCTTCATTTCTAGTAGGCTCCTGTATAACCTGGGCCAGATAATAATCCCTGAGTGTACTCAAGAACCTGCTCCCCTTAGCTGAACTGCTGGTCTCATTTATCGTTTATTTCAGGGTAATTAAAATCTCCCATTATTAGAACTTGCCCGTGCTTAGCTGCATTTCCAATCTGTAACAATAATTGTATTTCCTCACTATCAGCTATATCTGGGGGTTTATAGCATACTCCTACTATTATTGGAATTTGCTGCCCCCCAATTTAACTCTACCCACAAACATTCAACATTACCGCTAGTTCCACCATAAATATCTTCTCTGACTATAGTCTGAAATTCAGGCTTAACATACAGACATATCCCTCCTCCTCTTTTACCATTGCCTCTATCTTTCCTAAATAGGTTATAACCATCCAGATTAACAGTCCAGTCATGAGATCCATCCCCCCATGTTTCAGTAATGCATATTAAATCCCGTTTCTCATTGACTGGTAATAATTCTAACTCTCCCATTTTTCCTGGCAAGCTTCTGGCATTAGCGAGCATACACTTTATGTTATGAGTCTGCAGTGCTGAAGTGCCTGCCACTATACTTGAGTTACTTAGCAGTACCTCCCTATTGACTATACTAACCCTCCCATATCCCCTCCCCCTTGACTAGTTAATTCATCCCTTACCCCCTCTACACTTACTACCCCATTACTTCTATCACGTCCCTCCCCCCCACCTATTAGTTTAAAAACTCTCCCAGCCGTTCTACCATCCTTTCCCCTAGTACAAAAGCTCCCTCATCATTAAGGTGCAATCCATCCCTACTGTAGAGATTGTACCGAAGTGAGAAGTCAGCCCAGTGCTCTAAAAAGCCAAACCCCTCCTTAGTGCACCACATCTTTAGCCACGCATTAACCTCCCTAATCTCCTTCTGCCTCCCTGGGCTAGCACGTGGCACTGGTAGTATCTCAGAAAATACTACCTTGGAGGTCCTTGCCTTCAGCTTATTACCTAGTTCTCTAAAATCATTCTTTAGGACACTCCATCTTCCACTAACTTTGTCATTGGTACCGATATGTACCAAGACCGCCGGTTCATTTCCAGCCCCTCCCAAAAATTTGTCTACCCGATCCACAACATGACGAACCCGAGCACCCGGGAGACAGCAAACTGTTCGATTGCTGGGATCTGGGTGACAAATCACCCTGTCTACCTTCCTAATAATAGAGTCCCCTACAACCAAAACCTGTCTGTTCTGCCTATTCTGCCCTCCCTCTTCTCCAGTAGAGCTGTTCGCCCGGCTGTTAGAGGGAACAGCTCTATCTGGCATTGCCATTCCTGAATGGACATCGCCAACAGTTTCACTCAATCTGGCAAATCTGTTGTTGTTTGCCAACTCAGAACTGGCCTGCCTCCACCTGTTCCCCCTGCTTCCCCTTGTAACTGTAACCCAGCTGCCTCCCTGGACATCCTCACTAGCCCCAGCTCCACCCTCCATGCTAGGCCCAGCTAAACTGTGCTCAGTGAGCAACAACCCCCTTTCCAGTGGAGCAATATCACTAAGTGCTGCAATTCTCCTATCCAGATCTCCAATTTGAGCTTCCAGAGAGGCAACATGCTCACACCTCTCACAGAGGTATGGACCCTGGATCATCTGTTCCAGTATTGCATACATATGACAGGATGTACACTGAATAAGGTTGCCACTGGACTGACTCATAATTATTATTATTGTCTACGAAATTTCAGTGGGAAAAATAAAGAATATAATATAATATATTTATATAAAAATTTCCTCCTTTGCACTATGAATCTGCCCTCCCTTTTCTTTGAAGGCCCTCCTTTTATTTAAACTCCTAGGCTTTTACTAGAATTGCACTTGATACTGAAAATGTTTGCAAGCTCACAAGTTCCCCTTCTCCGGTTTCTATTAATTTCTGCCTTCTCGCCTGGGCACAATTAGTGCACTCTGCAATTTATCAGCCTTTACTTGTAAGGTAAATCCACTTGTAAACAGGCCCCAAACCAGCTCACAAATCCTTTATCCTAGTTTAACAGTCAAGGCACACCCCTCTCACCTGGGCACACTTAGTGCACTCTGCAGTTTATCAGCCTTTACTTGTAAGGTAAATCCACTTGTAAACAGACCCCAAACCAGCTCACAAACCTTTTATACAAGTTTAACAGTCAAGCCACACCCCTCTCACCTGGGCACACTTAGTGCACTCTGCAGTTTATCAGCCTTTACTTTTTAAGGTAAATCCACTTGTAAACAGACCCCAAACCAGCTCACAAACCTTTTATACAAGTTTAACAGTCAAGCCACACCCCTCTCACCTGGGCACAATTAGTGCACTCTGCAGTTTATCAGCCTTTACTTTTTAAGGAAAATCCACTTGTAAACAGACCCCAAACCAGCTCAAAAACCTTTTATACAAGTTTAACAGTCAAGCCACACCCCTCTCATCTGGGCACAATTAGTGCACTCTGCAGTTTATCAGCCTTTACTTTTTAAGGTAAATCCACTTGTAAACAGACCCCAAACCAGCTCAACCTCTCGCCTTACTATCTGTCCTCTCGATCCTATTCCATCTCAGTTTATCCCTCCCCTCTCTACCACACTAATCCCAGCTCTCACACATCTCTTCAAACTTCCCCTAAATAGTGGCACATTCTCATCCTCTATAAAACATTCCACAATTACACACATTCTTAAGAAACACTCATCTGATTCTGCAGCTAACTCTCACCCTATTTCTCTAGTTCCCCTGGCTTCTAAACTACTTGAGCAGCTCGTCTACAACCGCATTACCCAATTTATTTCCTCCAACTCCCTTCTTGACACCTTCCAATCCGGCTTCTGGCCCCAAAACTCCATTGAGACAGCTCTCACAAAAGTCACCAATTACTTTCTCAGCTCCAAGTCAAAGGGTCACTTTTCTATTCTACTTCTAGATCTCTCTGCTGCCTTTGACACAGTTGACCACTCTCTTCTAATCCGAATCCTCTGCTCCCTCTGCACTGCTCTCTCATGGTTCAAATCATACCTCCAAGATCGAACATTTAGCTTCTCCTTCTCCGGCACCTCTTCTTCTCTTTACCCTCTAACTGTTAGTGTACCCCAAGGTTCAGTCCTAGGCCCCCTCCTCTTCTCCATCTATACATCCTCACTTGGAACCCTAATAAAATCTTTTTAGATTTCAGTATCATCTATATGCAAATATACCTCTCAGCACCAGATCTATGCCCCTCTCTTCTAACACATGCCTCCAACTGCCGCTCAAGTATATCCTCCTGGATGTCCGCCCACCACTTCAAACTCAACATGTCCAAGACCGAAGAAGATTCTAATACACTTTCTCATCATATCTCGCATTGACTACTGCAACTTGCTCCTTGTTGGCCTCCCTATCACCCGCTTGTCACCACTTCAATCCTTAATGAATGTCTCTGCTAGACTCATCTAACGTACTCAACGATAAGTGACCGCAGTACCTCTCTGTCAATCCTGTTCCCTCCAGAATAACATTTTAAACCATGACCCTATCTTTCAAACACCACAACAGCCCCCTTACATCTCTGCCCTCATCTCCAAATACTTCCCCACCTGCCCTTTTCGTTCTGCTAATGACCTTCTTCTTTCCATCTCTCTTATCACTGCTTCTCATTCCCGCCTTCAGGACTTTTCTTGTGCTGCCCTTATTCTCTGAAACTCATTGCCTTACTCCACTAGACTATCTCCCTGCCTCAAAACCTTGAAATCCTCACTATACACGCATCTGTTTAAAGAAGCTTATCACTTTCCACCTTAACTTTCATAACTTTTCTTTATTTTCCTATACCACACCCAAACCCTTTAGATTGTAAGTTTATCTATCTATCTATCTATCTATCTATCTATCTATCTATCTATCTATCTATCTATCTATCTATCTATCTATCTATCTATCTGTCTATCTAATCTATCTATCTATCTATCTATCTATCTATCTATCTATCTATCTATCTATCTATCTATCTATGTGTCTATCTATCTATCTATCTATCTATCTATCTATCTATCTATCTACAGTAACCTGTCTGTCTATCTCTCCCCTCAGTGAAAGACGCGCAGTTAGCAGAGGGTATGATGGATTCCCTGCCCGCACTGCAGCTCTCTGAATGTGGCTTTTTTACTCATGAGCTTCTTATATGGATATAGATCTGTCCTGGTATTTATTGATCCTGTTGTGTACACGCATCTGTTTAAAGAAGCTTATCACTTTCCACCTTAACTTTCACAACTTTTCTTTCATTTTCCTATACCACACCCAAACCCTTTAGATTGTAAGTTTGCAAGTTTTTGCAATCTTGCATGGGGCTTCGGGGAAGCACTTTGGACACTCGATTATGAGCTCAAAGACAGGGCCCTCCATCCTTTGCAATATGTTAATACTGCTATTCTATCTATCTATCTATCTATCTATCTATCTATCTATCTATCTATCTATCTATCTATCTATCTATCTATCTAATCTATCTATCTATCTATCTATCTATCTATCTATCTATCTATCTATCTATCTATCTATCTAATCTATCTATCTATCTATCTATCTATCTATCTATCTATCTATGTGTCTATCTATCTATCTATCTATCTATCTATCTATCTATCTATCTATCTATCTATCTATCTATCAATCTATCTATCTATCTATCTATCTATCTATCTATCTATATCTATCTATATCTATCTATCTATCTATCTATCTATCAATCTATCTATCTATCTATCTATCTATCGTAACCTGTCTGTCTATCTCTCCCCTCAGTGAAAGACGCGCAGTTAGCAGAGGGTATGATGGATTCCCTGCCCGCACTGCAGCTCTCTGAATGTGGCTTTTTTACTCATGAGCTTCTTATATGGATATAGATCTGTCCTGGTATTTATTGATCCTGTTGTGTACGCGCATCTGTTTAAAGAAGCTTATCACTTTCCACCTTAACTTTCACAACTTTTCTTTCATTTTCCTATACCACACCCAAACCCTTTAGATTGTAAGTTTGCAAGTTTTTGCAATCTTGCATAGGGCTTCGGGGAAGCACTTTGGACACTCGATTATGAGCTCAAAGACAGGGCCCTCCATCCTTTGCAATATGTTAATACTGCTATTCTATCTATCTATCTATCTATCTATCTATCTATCTATCTATCTATCTATCTATCTATCTAGCTATCTAACCTATCTAACCTATCTATCTATCTATCTATCTATCTATCTATCTATCTATCTATCTATCTATCTATCTATCTATCTATCTATCTATCTATCTATCTATCTATCTATCTGTCTATCTAATCTATCTATCTATCTATCTATCTATCTATCTATCTATCTATCTATCTATCTATCTATCTATCTATGTGTCTATCTATCTATCTATCTATCTATCTGTCTATCTAATCTATCTATCTATCTATCTATCTATCTATCTATCTATCTATCTATCTATCTATCTATCTATCTATCTATGTGTCTATCTATCTATCTATCTATCTATCTATCTATCTATCTATCTATCTATATATGTATCTATCTATCTATCTATCTATCTATCTATCTATCTATCTATCTATCTATCTGTCTGCCTGTCTGTCTGTCTATCTATCTATCTATCTATCTATCTATCTATCTATCTATCTATCTATCTATCTATATATGTATCTATCTATCTATCTATCTATCTATCTATCTGTCTGCCTGTCTGTCTGTCTATCTATCTATCTATCTATCTATCTATCTATCTATCTATCTATCTATCTATCTATCTGTCTATCTAATCTATCTATCTATCTATCTATCTATCTATCTATCTATCTATCTATCTATCTATCTATGTGTCTATCTATCTATCTATCTATCTATCTATCTATCTATCTATCTATCTATATCTATCTATCTATCTATCTATCTAATCTATCTATCTATCTATCTATCTATCTATCTATCTATCTATCTATGTGTCTATCTATCTATCTATCTATCTATATATGTATCTATCTATCTATCTATCTATCTATCTGTCTGCCTGTCTGTCTGTCTATCTATCTATCTATCTATCTATCTATCTATCTATCTATCTATCTATCTATCTATCTATCTATATATGTATCTATCTATCTATCTATCTATCTATCTGTCTGCCTGTCTGTCTGTCTATCTATCTATCTATCTATCTATCTATCTATCTATCTATCTATCTATCTATCTATCTATCTATCTATCTATCTGTCTATCTAATCTATCTATCTATCTATCTATCTATCTATCTATCTATCTATCTATCTATCTATCTATCTATCTATCTATCTATCTATGTGTCTATCTATCTATCTATCTATCTATCTATCTATCTATCTATCTATCTATCTATCTACAGTAACCTGTCTGTCTATCTCTCCCCTCAGTGAAAGACGCGCAGTTAGCAGAGGGTATGATGGATTCCCTGCCCGCACTGCAGCTCTCTGAATGTGGCTTTTTTACTCATGAGCTTCTTATATGGATATAGATCTGTCCTGGTATTTATTGATCCTGTTGTGTACACGCATCTGTTTAAAGAAGCTTATCACTTTCCACCTTAACTTTCACAACTTTTCTTTCATTTTCCTATACCACACCCAAACCCTTTAGATTGTAAGTTTGCAAGTTTTTGCAATCTTGCATGGGGCTTCGGGGAAGCACTTTGGACACTCGATTATGAGCTCAAAGACAGGGCCCTCCATCCTTTGCAATATGTTAATACTGCTATTCTATCTATCTATCTATCTATCTATCTATCTATCTATCTATCTATCTATCTATCTATCTAACCTATCTATCTATCTATCTATCTATCTATCTATCTATCTATCTATCTATCTATCTATCTATCTATCTATCTATCTATCTATCTATCTATCTATCTATCTATCTATCTATCTAATCTATCTATCTATCTATCTATCTATCTATCTATCTATGTGTCTATCTATCTATCTATCTATCTATCTATCTATCTATCTATCAATCTATCTATCTATCTATCTATCTATCTATCTATCTATCTATCTATATCTATCTATATCTATCTATCTATCTATCTATCTATCAATCTATCTATCTATCTATCTATCTATCGTAACCTGTCTGTCTATCTCTCCCCTCAGTGAAAGACGCGCAGTTAGCAGAGGGTATGATGGATTCCCTGCCCGCACTGCAGCTCTCTGAATGTGGCTTTTTTACTCATGAGCTTCTTATATGGATATAGATCTGTCCTGGTATTTATTGATCCTGTTGTGTACGCGCATCTGTTTAAAGAAGCTTATCACTTTCCACCTTAACTTTCACAACTTTTCTTTCATTTTCCTATACCACACCCAAACCCTTTAGATTGTAAGTTTGCAAGTTTTTGCAATCTTGCATAGGGCTTCGGGGAAGCACTTTGGACACTCGATTATGAGCTCAAAGACAGGGCCCTCCATCCTTTGCAATATGTTAATACTGCTATTCTATCTATCTATCTATCTATCTATCTATCTATCTATCTATCTATCTATCTATCTATCTATCTATCTATCTAGCTATCTAACCTATCTAACCTATCTATCTATCTATCTATCTATCTATCTATCTATCTATCTATCTATCTATCTATCTATCTATCTATCTATCTGTCTATCTAATCTATCTATCTATCTATCTATCTATCTATCTATCTATCTATCTATCTATCTATCTATCTATCTATGTGTCTATCTATCTATCTATCTATCTATCTATCTATCTGTCTATCTAATCTATCTATCTATCTATCTATCTATCTATCTATCTATCTATGTGTCTATCTATCTATCTATCTATCTATCTATCTATCTATCTATCTATCTATCTATCTATATATGTATCTATCTATCTATCTATCTATCTATCTATCTGTCTGCCTGTCTGTCTGTCTATCTATCTATCTATCTATCTATCTATCTATCTATCTATCTATCTATCTATATATGTATCTATCTATCTATCTATCTATCTATCTATCTGTCTGCCTGTCTGTCTGTCTATCTATCTATCTATCTATCTATCTATCTATCTATCTATCTATCTATCTATCTATCTATCTATCTAATCTATCTATCTATCTATCTATCTATCTATCTATCTATCTATCTATCTATCTATCTATCTATGTATCTATCTATCTATCTATCTATCTATCTATCTATCTATCTATCTATCTACAGTAACCTGTCTGTCTATCTCTCCCCTCAGTGAAAGACGCGCAGTTAGCAGAGGGTATGTTGGATTCCCTGTCCACGCTGCAGCTCTCTGAATGTGATTTTTTTACTCATGAGCTTCTTATATGGATATAGATCTGTCCTGGTATTTATTGATCCTGTTGTGTATCTTACCCTCTTTTTGTCTAGTGGGAAGACAGATTTGCTGCCATTTTATATGCCGTATGATATAGTGATTTTCCAGGACTTTAATGACACAGCAGATATTCAAAATATAATTTAAAACTATAGTTAATAACAAGTAATTTATCAATGTAACATTATTTTAAAAAGTTGCATTTTCTTATAGTAAACCAACATTGAATTATGCAATATTTAGCTGTCAGTCAGCCTCCAGTGACGAGCAGATGCATACCTTTATATTTCTAATTAAGAATTAGCTTAATTATTTCCCCATGTTTAATTATGCTCTGCCAAACTCAGCATGTTCAATCATATATATATCATTGTGCAGTGAACAGATTTTTAGGTAGATTGAATGGGCAGACTAGATAAGCCTTAGTACGTATATGCTGTAACGTCAGCGGTTCCCCAATCCTCTCCTCAAGATTCCCCAGACAGGCCATGATTTAGGTTTCACATGGTGCAAACACAGGAGGAGCAATTAGCATTAAACAGACTCCAACTGCCTCACATGGATTCAAGTGCTGTTAAACCAAAATCATGGCCTGTCTGGTGGGCCTTGAGGAAAGGTTTGAGAACCGCTGGTCTATGTGAAATATATGTTTATATGTATGTCAGTTGCAACACATTTAACATGTTGTATGTCACTCCAGGCAGCAATCGGATTGCTGAATATTTCCTGGGGCTCTGAATATATTGTTCTCAGTGTAAGGCATATGTAAAACAAATGACTGGGCATGCTCAGACCCCAGGGGGTAATTTATCTAATCAACATGTTTAGTCCCTGAGCATGCACAGTTTTTTCTTTTTGCATACCTTATACCGAAGCCAACATATTCAGAAACCCAGGAGGTAACCTTCAATTATTGGCTATGGTCTGCAATAAGCAAGCGATACAGAAAGTCCTTAGTGGGTGGATCAGAAATGCTGACTGACAGTTACAATTGCATATTTCATTGCAAATGCAGTATTTACCATCCCAGTGTAATGTCTTAACAACATAATTTAGATGTTTTAATTAGGCACAGACCAATAATAATATTCCTGTTCAATAATTAAAGAAAAAGGCAATATAGGATATTAAACTGTTAAAGTATTAACTACTGCTGTATCCACAAACTATAGGGTCAATAGAGGAAAATAGCTTTTTCTACCTGGTAGCTGCTAAGTTTTCAGACTCAATATACACCACCAACACAATCATCACCATTGTTCTGTTACAAGTTTGCCTTTGATATTGAACACTGCTAATATAAATTAGGAAATAGTAATTTTACTAATGATTAATGCATAATTAAAACAACTAGCTTCTCTTGTTAAGGCGATGCAGTGACTCTAGTAACAACTGGTATAGTACTAATTGCTGTTAAGTTGTGTCCGACTCTCTGTGACCTCATGGCAGAGATACTGGAGTGTGTTGCCAGTTCATTATCCAGTGGGCCACAGCATACAGCTCCTGGTATTCCTAGGTGGTCTCCAATCCAAATACTGACCAGGCCTAACCCTGCTTCCGGGTAGTGTGACCTCTTGGCTTCTTGACTGGAATCAAACCCAGGTTGCAGCGGTGAAAGATAACCAGGGAACCCCATTTGCTTATAGTTTTATATAAATACTTATTGGGAACTTCCACTGACCACTTTCATAAAGACTACTCTATGACCTTGTAAGTGGTTTACATTTTTGCAGCCTGGAAAAAGAGCTTGCAATCTATTAGGTATCTATATTAATTCAGCCTCCAATCACTAATCACTTTTAAAGAGGTGACTAAAATATAAAAAATCTCTCCAGTTCAATAAGTATTTAATTTATATCAGGGCCAGTGCTGCCAATATATCTACAACAGCCAACATATTAATTAATTATGCAGTTAATTGCTGGGGCAGACGAGTGACTTGATATATTACATTTACTCTAACAAACATGGATACTCAAACACCACTTGTATCCAATGCCAACGTGAAAATAGGCATAACCTGGTGTAACGGGCACACAACCCAAGCAATGGAAAAAGGGATATGGCCTGAGGAGTCATCTTACACCCTATTTCCTACATCATGACATGCTTAGGTTTGGAGAAAGCCAAAGGATGCCTTCAACCCACAATATCTGTTGCCACCATGGTAGGAGATCCATAATGGTATGGGCAGACATATCATGGGAGGGTCATTAGGTCTAATGACTGCTCTACATGGTTTTATAACTGCTAGTGAATATAAGGCCTTTTTACAAGACTAGGTGCACCCTCATGAAGTTCTAAAATTAAAGGACAAGTTCAAGAATAGTTTCATGGCCACCGGAAAGAAGTCAAACACCATCCATGGTCTCCACAATCACCAGGTCTAAACATCACTGAACATTTATGGGAAGTTTGGGGCTCAGAGTAGATTTCCACCTCCTTCATCCATCGAACTGGAGTTTTCTTTCTTGAAGAAATGTATACCAAAGTTTCAGGATTTATTATAAAAGATAGGTGCCTTTGGGGGCACACATAAGAAGGCTGCTTCATTTGCATAACAATGTATTTAAATGTAATTTAATGCAAAAGCCATTCACCGCACGCCTCACAACGAGTGCCAACGCTGCTCATAGCACACAAAGTACACCAGGGGACAGCCTTGCAATAAGCGCAGAAAGCAGATCAGTGCACACCTTACAATGACAGCAAAAGCGCCTCTGATAAAAAAATATACAACAACCAAGAGGCTCGCAATGAGCGTCGAAGGATCTCAGACCACCCAAAAAATTACTGTCTGTGGCAAACAGCATTACCTGCCTTACAATTTTTTTGCCCCGTCATTTTTGACGGGCAAGTCGCTAGTATATATGTATATATTATATATATATAATGTACTCTGTCCACCTGTTTGATATTGTAGTTTATGGCACTGTCCTTTTATCCAGGTTGTTGCGGTGCTTTATCAGTGATTACCACATGGTGGCAGCACCTACCTGAGCTTTAGACCAGTAGTAACATATCCTATTCCAGTAAAGTGTGGATTCAAATAGATGACAAAAAATAATTTAAAATCAAATTATCATGAAAAATAAAGCTGAACCTTTTGGGAACATTGTCATGTTCAATTACAGACACAAACTGCATATTTTTTTGTTAAAGGGACATTGAACTGCCCAATTTTCTTTGTATTTTAAAACCCACACACGTTTTTTTTTTTTTCAATAAAAGGTAAGTGTTGTGGATTAAAAAAATACATCTCAGCAAATACTGGTTTTGAGAATTGCGCAATCTTCCTGGAACAATCTCCTAAAATGTATATTCTAATGGGGTATTCAGACCTGCTTGTATTATTTTGCATTCCACGTGGCTCTCTACAGATGAATATGTGTTTTTTTGTCATTTCTAAATATGGAGGTGTGTACAGACTGTATACATTTTGAACTTCTTACTCATTTCTGTATGATGTGTAATTTATCCTGTTATGCTGATGATCAATTAATGTTATATATAGTGTTTTTCGTCATACTCTGAAGTTTAGAGTCGTTTTTGCAGACCCAACTTTAGAGAGGCTATTTTTTTTTTATAATAAAGTTAATTCTAATGCTGATGTGGCCATAAATTACATTTAATAATCAGATAACTGCATTTACAAATACAGATTAGCCCTTCACATTTTGCATTTATTGAAAAAAAACTTTTTTTTTGCTATTTTACATGATAATATAAAAAATAGCTACTTGCCCGTCAAAAATGACGGCAATAAAATTTGAAGGCTGGCAATGCTGTTTGCCACACAATGCAAGGAGGTCACCCCTCTAAGTTGCGGGCCTCACGATGAGCGCCTTTGGCGCTCATTGCAAGCCCCGCAATGAGCTAGGCCTCGACCAACCCGCCACTTTATGCACCTTCGGCGCTCATTGCGAGCCTCTCCCACTGTCTACTTAACAAGCCTTGGCGGTCATCGCGAGCCCTGCAATGAGCGGCTTCGCAGCTCCTTGTAGGCCTCGGGCAACCCACCACTTTCATGCCTCGCAATGAGCACCTTCAGCGCTTATTGCGAGCCTCTCCCCACTCTCTGACCCTTGTGTCTGTTTCCCCCTTCCCCCTTCCATGTGTCCCCTCCTCTCCCTGCCCTGTTTCCCCCTCCCTTTATTTTTCTCCTCTGTGTCTCTTTTGCCCCCTCTCTCAACCCTGTGTCTCTTTCCACCGTCTACTCCCTCTCCCTCCCCTCTTTCTGCTCTCTGTCCCAGTGTAAATCTTGCGTGCCTTGCGATGTGTGCCCTTGGTTCTTGTTTTCAAAGTCTTGCATGTTATGTGTTCATCAACTAAGTTTTATGAGCTTGAGCCTCATTTTGATCCTTTTTCAACCATTTACGTCTTTTACGGCCATCATTTTTTTCCTCGCTTAGCAAATTTCTCCTAAAATCGCCAATTAGGCCTCAAATTCGTTTGCAACCTCACTCACAGGCTCCCTGCCTCTCCCTCTGTGCTGTGTTTGAGTTTGTAAGCGATGTTTTTTTTAATTATATGGTGTTGTTCCGTGTTTTTTTTAGTTACGTGCTTGAAAAAATATTAGCCGTTAAAGTCGTAATTTATGGAAAGGCTTGCGTGCATCGCAATCAGGGGCAAAGTGCTACGGGCTCCGTCGCTGATCGCGGGCTATGAGCCATCAGTGGAGCATCCTCGGGCAAATAACAGGCATGACGGGACAGATGACAGATAGAGGGACACTGAAAGGCCACAATTACGTGCACCAAGTCGTGAGGGCCTCACAATGAGCACCTATGGCGCTAGGAAACACAAGTTTGGCTGTAACTTGAATTTCATATGTGAAAGTAAGCAACGACCTGTCATGATTATCTGAACCAATTTTTCATTCATAATAAACTAATGGATATTTGAATGATAATACAGTACTATATTTGTAAAAGGACTTACCAGCATCCCTACATACATTTATTTGTCTAGTTGTTTAGTTGTGTCCGACTCCCCATAATCCTATGGACAGCAGCACGCCAGGCACAACTATCGTTATGTCTCTGGTCCTGCTTATCCATAAGATTTTCTTGGCAAAGATTCCTTAGTGGGTTGCCTGTTCCTTCTCCAGTGGACCGCTCTTAGTCTGATCTCTCTGCTATAACCATACATCCTGGGTGACCCTACAAGGTGTAGCTCACAGTTTCATTGAGGTACACAAGCCCTTTCACTGTGACAAGGTAGTAATCCAAAGGGGGACGTCCATACCTTTTTATCAAATCAGGAGCTTTCATGTTATATATGTGGACATTTTATTTCATATTAAAGAAAGTTGATTTAATTTGAAAGAAAATTAAATACTGGCTGTACATTGTACTAGCCATTTATCTCTACAGTAATATTTTTTTATATTTAGAATGTATTTGGCTGGTTCTGTATGGCTGGTGAGGCTCAGAGTACTTGATGAGGATGAGAGATGGGTCTAACAGCCATAGATGGACAAGCAGAGTGTAATCCTAAATAGCACAATTAAGCCGATAATTGATATGCATGAGTCGCTCATCTGCATTTAAATAGAGCAACAACAACATGGAATTTCCCAGGATTTATTCACTTTAGAAAAAAAATAATAATACAACAAATAGCCAGTTGTTCCTGCTCTTTATCAATAACCTAAAAATGCAACGTTATTAAGGGGCGACAGAGTTCCTTTAGGGTGTTTAGACTTTAGGGAAGTTGTTCTGTAGAATAACATAGGACCTCCGAGGTCTCATCTTAGTGAATGTAGCCTACGTACAGCAGGTACAAAACACTCATACAATCTGTCCCTTCTCCTAAGGCTTTTTCCTATGAACTAAGAACAGCATGGGTGACTCAGCTAGCCTACCCACAGACAGCTGTTTCGACCTACTAGGCCTCATGACTGTGGGTTGAGCGCTGGCTCATAATAAGTAAAGCTGGTACAAGAAACACATTGAGATTTTGGTGAGTAAAATGCCATACAATTTGTATTTTCTGTGTCCTCGGCACAGGGTCACTGAGCTGGGCTTTCATCATGACAGTGATTTTCTTGCAAAGTGACATCAAAGCCTCAGCGACAGGAAAGTGTCTCATGGAGGGCCTGGGCTACGCTCAGCTAGGCCGTGATTAGTGCTCTCATGGATCCTGGTCACTAGGCAACCAAATCACAATTATGTGCCAAGTGCAGAGTGAAAAGCGGGAGAGAGACAGACTGATTGGGGAGGATAAGGAGGGTGTAGAGTAACCTGCAGTATCTGGATGTTACAGCATCTTATCATATTAACCAGCAGTTAATTTGTCAGAGTAATCAGCAGTCTCCCACAGTAACCAGCCTCCTCTCACATTAACCTGTAGTCTCTGACAGTATCCAGCGGTGTCTCACAGCAGTCTGTAACAGTAACCAGTGTCTCTCACAGTATCCTACAGTCTGTCACAGTAACCAGAGGTCTCTCACAGTATCCAATAGTCTCTCACAGCAACCAGCATCTTGTCACAATAACCAGCCTCCTCTCACATTAACTGCAGTCTCTTACAGTAATCAACAGTCTGTCTCAGTAACCAGCTTCCTCTCACAGTAACCAGCTGTCTCTCACAGTTACCTGCAGCCTCTCACAGTAACCAGCTGTCCCTCACAGTAACCGTCTCTCACAGTAACTAACAGTCTGTCACAGTAACCAGCAGTCTCTCACAGTAACCAGCAATCTATTGCTATAACCAGCAGTCTGTCACAGTAACCAGCTGTCTCTCCCAGTTACCTGCAGCATCTCATAGTAACCAGTAGTTTCTCAGTTACCTGCAGCCTCTCACAGTAACCAGCATCTTGTCCCACTAACCAGCTGCCTCTCACAGTAACCAGCATCTTGTCCCACTAACCAGCCGCCTCTCACATTTACCTGCAGTTTCTTACAGTTACCAGCAGCCTCTCACAATATTCAACAGTCTGTCTCAATAACCAGCTTCCTCTCACAGTAACCAACTGTCTCTCACAGAAACCAGCAGTCTGTCACGGTAACAGCTGTCTCTCACAGTTACCTGCAGCCTCTCACAGTAACCAGCATTTTGTCCCACTAACCAGCCGCCTCTCACATTTACCTGCAGTTTCTTACAGTTACCAGCAGTCTCTCAGAATATTACATAGTTACATAGTAATTAAGGTTGAAAAAAGACTTTCAGTCCATCAATTCAACCTTTTAAGATCTCCTCTGATCTGCAATATGCAGATTAAATATTAATTAATTAGTTGTTATTATTGAATTATTAATCAATTATTTTATTATTATTATTATTATTATTATTTTTATTTATTAATATTAATCCAGAGGAAGGCAAACAGAAAAAAAAACCCAAGTAAGACTTAGCCTTCCTGACCCCAGATACTAGCGATCGGATTTCACCCTGGATCAATACTGTCTCTCTAATTATTCATGATAACCCTGAATTCCCGTTTTATTTAGAAATATATCCAGTCCCCTTTTAAAGTTAACTATTGAATCCGCTGTCACCACCTCCTCTGGTAGAGAATTCCACAGATTAACCACCCTTACTGTGAAGAACCCTTTTCTTTCTTTAAGGTGGAATCTTTTTACTTCTAACCTCAAGGGATGTCCTCTTGTCAGTTGAAAACCTCTTGGCACAAAAAGCTCCCTTGACAAATCTTTATACTGACCCTGGAGGTATTTATATAAGGTAATCATATCCCCTCTTAGATGCCTTTTTTCTAGAGAAAATAAGTTTAATTTGGTTAGTCTTTCTTCATAACTTAGCCCCTCCATTCCCCTTATTAGTTTTGTTGCCCTCCTCTGTACCTTTTCCAGCTTTTTTATGAAGTGGTGCCCAAAATTGTACTCCATATTCCAAATGAGGGCGTTCTAGAGATTTGTATAGTGGCAGAATTATATTTGCTTCCCTGGCTTCTATACCCTTCTTAATACATGCTAATATTTTATTTGCCTTTGCAGCTGCTGCTTGGCTTTGAGCAGTGTTACCTAGATGGTTGTCCACAAGCACTCCCAAATCCCTTTCAATATCTGATAGACCTAGATTTGCTACATTAAGATTATAAATTGCATGGCTATTTTTCCTTCATCTGTCTCAATAACCAGCTTCCTCTCACAGTAACGAGCCGTCTCTCACAGTTACCTGCAGCCTCTCACAGAAACTAGCAGTCTGGTAGGGTCGCTACCAGATGACTGGAGAAAAGCAGAGGTGATGCCTATATTTAAGAAGGGAGCAAGAGCAAATCCAGGTAATTATAGACCTGTAAGCTTCACTTCTGTAGTGGGAAAGCTTTTAGAAGGGTTAATAAGGGATAATATACAAGAATATGTCTATTTGAACAAGATCATAAGTAGGAGCCAACATGGCTTTATGAAATATAGGTCATGTCAGACCAATATAATCACTTTCTATGAGGAGGTTAGTAGGAACTTGGATCAGGGCAACTCAGTGGATGTAGTCTTTTTGGATTTTGCAAAGGCTTTTGATACAGTGCCACATGGCAGACTTTTGAACAAACTAAGGGATACAGGAATTGCAGTAAATATCTG
Source organism: Discoglossus pictus (assembly GCA_027410445.1). Classification (NCBI taxonomy): domain Eukaryota; kingdom Metazoa; phylum Chordata; class Amphibia; order Anura; family Alytidae; genus Discoglossus; species Discoglossus pictus. The sequence goes on from CM050174.1 coordinate 57,311,857, forward strand.
CTCATGGATTGAGAGCTGGCTAAAAGACAGGAAGTAAAGGGTTGTTGTAAATGGCACTTACTCCGATTGGACTAATTCGGTAAGTGGGGTTCATTGTTAGGTCCTCTCCTTTTTAACATATTTATTAATGATGTAGAAGTAGGACACAAAAGTAGTGTCTCTATTTTTGCTGATGACACAAAGTTGCGCAAGGTAATTAAATCAGATAATGATGTACTTTCCCTCCAAAAAGATCTGCATAAATTAGAGAAATGGGGCGGGTAAATGGCAGATAATATTTTATACAAATAAAATGTAAGGTTATGCCTTTGGGAAGGAAAAATAGCCATGCAATGTATCATCTTAATGGAGCAAATCTACGGGTATCAGATATTGAAAGGGATTTGGGAGTACTTGTAGACAACCACCTAGGTAACAGTGCTCAATGCCAAGCGGCAACTGCAAAGGGAAGTAAAATATTAGCATGTATTAAGAAGGGTATAGAAGCAAGGGAAGCAAATATCATTCTGCCACTATACAAATCCCTAGTACACCCTCATTTGGAATATGGAGTACAATTTTGTGCAACACTTCATAAAAAGGACATTTTAGAGCTGAAAAAAGTACAGAGAAGGGCAACAAAACTAATAAGGGGAGTGGAGGGGCTAAGTTATGAATAAAGACTAACCAAATTAAACTTATTTTCCATAGAAAAAAGGCATCTAAGAGAGGATCTGATTACCTTACATAAATACTTTCAGGGTCAATATAAGGCTTTGTCAAGTTAACTATTTGTGCCAAGAGGTTTTTAATTGACAAGAGGACATCCTTTGAGGTTAGAGGAAAAACGATTTCACCTTAAAGAAAGAAAAGGGTTTTTCACAGTTAGGGTGGCTAATCTGTGGAATTCTCTATCAAAGGAGGTGGTGACAGCGGATTCGATAGATAACTTTAAAAAAGGGTTAGATATTTTTGAATAAAGTGGGCATTTAAGGTTATCCTATATAAGTAGTGAATGAATATTGATCCAGGGAGAAATTCGATTACCAGACAATTGCCTAAGTTTCAATGTTTTTTTTTTCTGTTTGCCTTCCTCTGGATCAATTAACAATTAATAACAAATAGTCCACATATTAAGAGGATCAGAAGAGATCTAAAAAGGTTGAACTTGATGGACTGAAAGTCTTTTTTCAACCTCAAATACTATGGAACTATGTAACTGTCACAGTAACCAGCTGTCTCTTAGTTACCTGCAGACTCTTACAGTAACCAGCAGTATCTTACAGTAACCAGAATTTTGTCTCACAAACCAGCTGCCTATCACAGTAATTTGCAGTCTCTCACAGTGATTTGCAGTCTCTCACAGTGATTTGCAGTCTCTCACAGAACCCAGCAGTCACAGTAACCAGCATCATACCACTCTAACCAGCTGTCTGTCACAGTAACCAGCTAAAAAAAATCAGCAATATCTCAAAAGAAATAGCAGTCTCTCACAGTAACCAGCAACATATTACAGTAACTGCAACTTCTCACAGTAACCAGCAATGTATCTCATTAACTAGCAGCCTATCACATTAACCAGCCGATCTCATAGTAACTAGCAGCCTCTCACAATAACCCACAGCTACACCTAGTAACCATCAGTGTATTACATCAACAAGCTCTCTCATACAGTATACAATTGTTTCTTTATTAACCATCTTGAAGTAAAGCCCTCTCATAACAGCCCCTCAGAATTATTAGCAGCCCCCTCTGAATATTCAGTTGCCTATTTTGTTAGCGTCACATAGCACTGTACCAGGTCATACTCTGTGCTGCTCTCTACTGATGCATGATCATTGCTGGAGGGGATCACCAATTCAGTGTGACTCATGCTGTGCGTCTCCATTATGTTACAGGTCACACAGTACATCCAGGTCCCTTGTCACTGCCTGGCAGTCTCACACTACCTGCTCTCACAGACATCTTTCTCCATCACCTCTCTACACTGTCCATGTCACTATAGCAACCAGATACCTAGTGCTGCATCCTCTGCACTGTGCATGGTCCCACACCTGCTCTCTGCATCATCTACCCAGGAGACAAGCATGGCAGGGCTGACATTGTCTTGGAGCCTCCTTACCTTCTGCTTCAGATCACCACCTCTTCTTCCAACACTTCTATGAGACCCTTGTAGCTCAATGTATCACATATATATTTGTCAGGGTGGGTAACGTTTGCCATGTTGGTCACGCTTTGTGAGCCCGATTGCAGCCGCAACTGCGAGCCACGCAAAGCGAGGCGAGCCATCGCCCAAGCAGGACTAAGGCTGCAATAAGCGCCAAAGGCGCTCATTGCACTGAGAGCCTTGCAAAGTGAGGCGAACAATTGAGGCACGCGGGACTTAGGCTACGATGAGCGCCAAAGGCACGAGGGACTTGTTGAGTCGAGCACGCGAGGCACGCAGGACTTACGACCCGTATAACATAGGACCAAAACCCGTACATGCACTGTGCGCCTCGCAAAATTACGACTTTAACGGCTGAACCACAAAACTGAAAAGACATGAAAAAAACAACAAATATGCCTCAAATTAACTTACACGCACACCACAGTGGGAGAGGCAGGAAGCCTGTGAAGCCTGTGAGTCAGGTGGCAAGTTAATTTGATGCGTATATGCCGTTTGTTTTCCTGAACGAAAACTGCCTAAGCGAGAAAAAAAAATGGCTGCCGAAAAAACGCAAAACAAGGAAAACGAGGCCCAAGGACGTAAAAATAGCCAGAAGAATTTAAAAGTAGCCCTAAGCAGTAACACTTACTGAAAGCCAGTAACACTTAATCCAAGCACAAACCAAGACAGTAACACTCAAGTGCCAGGCCTATAAACTACAAAGGGGGAGAGGTTTGCAATGAGCGCCGAAGGTACAGCATTCCCAGCCTTAATATTTTATTCCCATCATTTTTGACGGGCAAGTAGCTAGTTCTATATAAATTGTTGCCACTGCAGTAAAATGGTTAATAGGAAACTTCTTAAGGCACAGTGTAGAAACATAGATTTCATAGCAGATATGAAAAAGACATTCCTATCTGTTCCACTTAAATAAAAAACTAACTTGATAAATCATCAGTACTTGTTTATCCCAGGTATACTTGAATGCATTTTTTGCATTTGTCCCTACCTCTTCTGCTGAATGGCTGCTCCACTCATCTACCACACTCTATAGAACAGGGCATATGCACAATACATTACATCTTCTTCCCTCTAATTTAAGATCTGGACCACTTGTTCTTGCATTCCTCTTTTTCGGCACCCCGACCTTCGCCCGCTGTAGAATAGGGTGCCATCATCAGGGTGCCGAGGACTGTGCTCTGATGATGCTCTGCGCTCCAGTCTGTATCGCATCTGCCACAAAGGCTTCTAATGCGTGCGCCCCCATCTCATATTTACTGAGCCTGGGTAAGGGGCTGACAGTGTGCCATGTGGGACTGGCATGTGTCACTAGGAGCATATTGTATGTAATGTCACTGTCATTGTGTGCATGTGTCACTAGGAGCATGTTGCATTGCATGTTTATCACTACATGTCACTGTCATTATTTGCATGTGTGATAAACATGCAATGCAACATGCTCCTAGTGACACATTAAACAATGCCTGGCCTATATGGCACATTGTCAGACCCTTACCTTGCCAAGCAGGTCCAGTAAATATGAGATGGGGGCGCTCGTGCATGAGAAGCCTCCGTGGCAGATGGGATGCAGGCTGGAGGGCAGAGTATCATCAGAGCGCAGTTCTCTGCGCCTTTATAGCGGCGCAATGTTCTCCAGTGCGCAAAGGATGTGCCATCCTCTTTTCCGGGAAGATTATTCGTATGTGGTGTATTCATCGCTGCAACCTGGGTTCAATTCCATTCAGGGATCCAAGAGGTCACAACACCTTGAAGCCAAGCAGGGGTTGGGCCTAGTCAGTACTTGGATGGGGGACCACCTAGGAATAACAGGAGCTGTGTGCTGTAGCCCACTGTAGAAGGAGCTGGCAACCAACTCCAGTATCTGTGCCATGAAAACCAAGTGGACCAACATGACCATGCACATAAAGATGTGACTGTTGTGATATGGTCCATAAGGTCACAGAGAGTCGAAAACGACTGAACGACACAAAAAAAAGACTTCCTTCCTGAACTTCATTAAATAATTTAATATATTTGAAGGTTTGTATCTCTCCCATAAGCCAGTGCTTCTCAACAGTTGATCCTAGAACTGGTCTCAACATCAAATATCACACTCATTTTTAAATAAACGCTTGGTTACATTTAGGTTTGAGTTTTATTTTTTTAATTATTATATTGTGATGTATAGCGTACTATGTTATGGCCCGTTTGCAAACACATGTATGTAGCCCTAGAAACAAATTTTGTTGAGTATGGCTGCTCTACAGGATCCAGGAGAGACCCATGATACATCGGTGGGAGTTGTATGTGAGAGGGGCATTTACATTTCTGGAAAGCTGTGGTTCCATTGTTTAATCCAAGATGTCTGCTTCTGGGCTAGTGAGAGGGGAATGGGCATGGTGTCAATTTCAATGTTTCTGGACTTCTGCCTGTCCCCTCCATTGATAACTACAAATACACCGCCATCATCCAGCTCATCAGTATGAAATGGCTGTATTTTACAGTTCAATTTAAAGCCTATTTAATAAAAAATACATAATGCTCTACTCATAAGTTGCCCTTATCCAAGGATAGAAAGCTGAAAGAGTTTTAAGGTGTATCTCATAAAATATAGAAAAATAAACATGCTGTTAAGCTTCTAACTATAGATAAGAAAATCACAGAACTCCCCTGAAGACCCATAAGACACAACATGAGTTAGGTTCCAAACGTTGTAAATGTAAATGACAGAGATACAGGTTTCACAGCCTGTTGAATATTAATAGTCTCACAGTGTTAAACCTAAATCTTTGTCTGTCTAGTGGGCTTTGAGAACAGGTTTTGGAAGCACCACCACAGAGAATGCACTAAATGTATATACCATATGAAACACAATTTTAGAAGTCTGGAACAATTACAAAAATACAACTTGAATGAATGGGTTTTAGATAAACAGGTTTACAAGCATGCAATTTTAACAATAAACTATAATGCCTTTATATATAAATACTCAGTATTGCTTCTGACTTTATAAAGAATGGCACAACTTATGAAAGCTTGTCACTAACTAAAATGTCCAATAAAAAAGGAAGCTAAAGGGTGTTTTTCTCTAGGGTCCTTAGCAAACACTATTTGCACAGCAGCGCTGCCATTACAATACTAGATTTTAGAACAACAGTGGATTAAGCAATATGTGTTACATCCTGTGTACATCCTCAGTGTACATCCAGCCAAATGCATGCACTGCTGGAACAGGTGATCCTGGCTCCTTACTTATGTGAGAGGTGTGAGCATGTTGCATGTCTTTGAGCTCAAATTGGAGAACTGGAGAGGAGAATTTCAGCACTTCATAATACTAATACATTGGAAAGGTGGTTGGTGCTCACTAATCATAGTTTAGCTGGGATTAGCATGGATGGTGGAGATGGGGCAAGTGAGGGTGTCCAGGGAGGTAGCAGGGTTACTTTTACAAGGGGAAACAGGGTGGGCAGGAGGAGGAGGCAGGCCAGTTGGCAAGCAGATTTGCCAGATTGAGTGAAACTGTTGGGGATGTCCATTCAGGAATGGCAATGCCAGATAGAGCTGTTCAATCTAACAGCCAGGAGAACAGTTCTACTGGAGAAGAGGGAGGGCAGCATTGGCAGAGCAACAGACAGGTTTTGGTGGAAGGGGACTCTATTATTAGGAAGGGAGAAAGGATGATTTGTCACCCAGATCCCAGCGATCAAACAGTTTGCTGTCTCCATGGGTGCTCAGATTTGGTATTTTGTGGATCAGGTAAATTATTGGGAGGGGATGGAAATGAACCAGCAGTCTTGGTACATATTGGTAGAAATGACAAAGTGAGTGGAAGGAATGGAGTGTCCTAAAGAATGATTTTATAGAACTACAAAACAAGGTTAAGTATTTCCCAAGATACTTCCAATGCCACGTGCTAGCTCAGTGGAACAGATGAAGGTTAGACACCTTTTTTTTTCTAGAGAAAATAAGTTTAATTTGGTTAGTCTTTCTTCATAACTTAGTCCCTCCATTCCTCTTATTAGTTTTATTGCCCTTCTCTGTACTTTTTCCAGCTCTAAAATTTCCTTTTTATGAAGTGGTGCCAAAGTTTGTACTCTGTATTCTAAATGAGGGTGTACTAGGGATTTGTATAGTGGTAGAATTATATTTGCTTCCCTGGCTTCTATACCCTTCTAAATACATGCTAATATTTTACTTGCCTTTGCAGCTGCTGCTTGGCTTTGAGAACTGTTACCTTGGCGGTTGTCCACAAGCACTCCCAAATCCCTTTCAATATCTGATACCCCTAGATTTGCTCCATTAAATATTATAAATTGCATGGTAATTTTCCCTTCCCAGATGCATAACTTTTCATTTATTTGTATTAAATCTCATCTGCCATTTAGATGCCTATTCCTCTAATTTATGTAACATCATTATTTGATTTAATTACCATGCACAACTTCGTGTCATCAGTAAAAATGGAGACACTACTTTCCAGTCCAGTAATTAATAAATATGTTAAAAAGGATGGGACCTAATACTGAACCCTGAGGAACCCCACTTACCACATTAGTTCAAATGGAGTATGTTCCATTTATCCATTTATATGTTCTCTTTGCTTCCTATCTTTAGCCAGCTCTCGATCCATGAACAGATATTTACTGTAATTCCTGTATCCCTTAGTTTGCACAATAGTCTCCCATGTGGCACTATATCAAAAGCCTTTGCAAAATCCAAAAATACTACATCCACTGAGTTGCCTTGATCCAAGTTCCTACTAACCTCCTTATAGAAACTAATTAGATTTGTTTGACATGACCTATCCCTCGTAAATCCATGTTGACTCCTACTTATAATCCTGTTTGAGTAGACATATTCTTGTATATTATCCCTTATTAACCCTTCTAAAAGCTTTCCCACTACAGAAGTGAGTCTTACAAGTCTATAATTTCCCAGATTTGCTCTTGCTCCATTTTTAAATATAGGTATCACCTCTGCTTTTCACCAGTCATCTGGTAGCGACCCTGTGCACTTCTGTAGTGTGGAAGCTTATAGAAGGGTAAAAAAGGCATAACACAAGATCATCAACACAGATTTATGAGGGATAGGTCATGTCAAACATATCTAATTCATTTCTATGATGAGGTTAGTAGGAACCTGGATCAAGGCAACTCAGTGGATGTAGTCATTTTGGATTTTGCAAAGTCTTTTGAGACAGTGCCACATGGAAGACTATTGTGCAAACTAACAGCCCCATTAAATTCCCCCTATGCTTTAAACCCTAGCTCATAATGTAGCCCATAATACTTACTGCTATTAAATAAGCCCAGGAAAGTAAAAAAGCCTACGGGACGTGGAGCCGCTACAATTCAAATTCAGCTATTATAATGCTACAATTTCACTTGCATTCAAAGCCATAACAAGCCCAAAGGCCAACGAGTGATAGAGAGGACTAGCAAGGGGTAAAGTCCAATCTGTAGCACTTTAAATGCAAATATCACCACACTACTGTACTTTTATTAAAAGTTAAAGTGATGTCAGGTCCTAAAATTAATAGCACAACATTCTCAAGCTTGCAAATCGGCCCGAAAAATACTTTATTTCATATTTCATTTTTGTGTTATATCGATCCCGGCAATCAATGTGTAACACGCATGTGATAGAATATCATATTTATGGCTTTATTAATATTGCATCATAACTGGAATGTGGGTCCGATCGTAACTCATAATTGAACCCCGTAAGACTTTCTCTCTTTTATCCCTGTTTCCATTGGCTCGATCTAACTACGGGTTTGACTGATTGATCACGTTCAAGGCCGCAAATCCAACGGTCAACAAATGGTTTACGTCTCAAGCTTGTAACTCGCAGCCCGTTCTAATTTAATAGCACAGTAACTCCGCCAAATTTCAAGCCCACAGACACTGCGAGTCTCACATTGGACTTACTGTCTGAATTTAATAGGGCTGTACGGGAAAAAGGAATTGCAGTAAATATCTGCTCATGGATTGAGAGCTGGCTAAAAGATAAGAAGTAGGAAGATTCCACCTTAAAGAAAGAAAAGGGTTCTTCACAGTACGGGTGGTTAAACTGTGGAATTCTCTACCGAAGGAGGTCTTGTCAGCGGATTGTATAGATAACTTAAAAAAGGGCTGGGTATGTTTTTTTATAAAAAGGGCATTCAGGGTTATCCTGGATGAGAAGAGTATTGATCCAGGGAGGAATCAGATTGCAAGTACCTGGTGTCAGGAAGGAATCTTACTTTTTTCCCTTATGGGATAATTGTAAATATTTCAGTGGATTTTTTTCTGTTTACCTTCCTCTAGATCTAATAACAATTAATTAGCAATTAATCCACATAATATAACGATCAGAGGAGATCTAAAATGGTTGAGCTTGATTTACTAAAAACATTTTTTTAAACCTCAATTGCTATGTAACTATGTAATTGGCACATCCATACAGTAATCATTTTACATATTCTCCCACCGACACATACAATAAGCACACATCTCAGGCACCAAGCTAACAGGAAGTGTTGGAGCTGGACAAGATGGAACTTTTCTATTTACAAATTTTCAAAAACTAAGATTTTCTAGAGCTGCTAATTTTGTTAGCTTGTTATATACTTCACAAACATGATGTTTTTTTCTTAACTACAGTAGTGTTACTGAGTCAACTGGACGATATGGACTAGAACGATCTGACAGCTCAGATATGGATTAATATTGAATGTTTTATGGATTTCTATTAATTTCTACGGTTCTAATATGAGGTTCCTGCTCAGAGTTTTACCTCTAGTAATCTTACTGTGAATAATGACTCCTCTCACACAGCCCAGAGTTAAATAAATTGGGAATAATAAAATGACTCACATTCACTGATTAAAATCTGAGTATTTATAGCACATTGTGATGCGTGATCTGCAACTTCCATCATGTCACACAAAAATGTGCAGGCAGACACCACCAGTTTGGTTCACCTTATATGATCGTTTCCCAATGACCATTGTAGTGCCCTAACAACATCATATAGGTATTTTAATTAGGCATTGATTATTATTATAATTCATTTTGAATTATTTAAATTTTTTAAATATACTGCCAAAAGTCAGACTGTCAATTCAGTGAGGGGAAGTGGCTTTGTCTAGGATGCAGCTGCTACATTTTCAGACACAAAGTAGACCACCAACAGAATGATCTCCATTGGCTGGAGACTTGTGTTAGAGGTTTTCTTTGGTAACAAGCTTTTGCTGTCGGGGCAATCTATCAATGTTTATTTATTCTCTTATCAAATCTGAATGTTCTTAAAACCCTTTAGAGCTGTCTCACAGCCTTAGTAGTTTTAGCTATGGTGCCTGATTGATGCTTCATGATATTTTTTTCTGAACTTCTGCTTTTAACCTCTACCTGTGACCCTGTGTACAGACCCATAATTGGTGTAAGAAAGCAGCCAGTGCAGACCTGCCCATCTTGGGTGACCCTACATGGTATAACTCACAACTTCATTTGCATCTGGAATTTACTTCTTGCAAGTTAATTGTGATTAATTGCTGTGTGCACTAATTTTGTCCAGGTGAGTTTTGTGTTAAACTTGCATAAAGGTTTGTGAGTTGTCTGGGTCTGTTTGCAACTGGATAATTAGAGAGGGAGTATTGATCCAGGGAGGAATCCGATCGCCAGTAGCTGGGTCAGGAAGGAATTATTTTTTTTCCCTTTGAGATGATTGGCAAAGTTTCACTTTTTTTATCTGTTTGCCTTCCTCTGGATCAATCAATTAATTAATCAATTAATTAATTAACAACTAATCCGCATATTGCAGATCAGAGGAGATCTTAAAAGGTTGAACTTGATGGACTGAGAGTCTTTTTTCAACCTCAATTACTATGTAACTATGTACACAAGCCCCTTCAAATTATTTTGAAAACACAGAAACTCAGCATTTTTTACTGCATAAAAATACATTTTACAGACAAGCCACCAAAATCAGCCATACTACATCAATGTCACAGGTTAACGTAAAGAGGCACCAGGAGGCTGATTTTCATGGATGCTGTTTGAGCATAAGGATCATTTTGGACTACACTTGGATACCCATATATAAATCTCCTTATTGTCCTTTAAGGGGAATAGTACTGCAACAAAACGCGCTTTGCTGCACCAGTGACCTCAATATCTGACACAATTTCAGGCTAGGAATCTGCCCCAATTCGTTCACTCCCCACAGATTCATACCATATATATATACAAAGAAACTGCCTCATTTGTCATGTGGCGACAGAGAGAGGTCTCTTTTTCCATTGAGGAAATATCTGCAAATTGAGCTTACAATCTAAGAGGTGTATGAAGATGTGTGTTTAGTTGTTCAGTCATGTCCAACTCTTGGTGACCCTATGGAATGCAGCACACCAGGCACATCTATCATTATGTCTCTGGTAGTGCTTATCCATAAGGTTTTCATGGCAGAGATACTGGAGTGGGTTGTCAGTTCCTACTCCAGTTGACTGATTTGTTTGACTTCTCTGGTATAACTTGTCGTTCTTTGGTGACCCTATATGGTAGAGCTCACTGAGGTAGACAATTCCCTTCACCACAACAAGGTAGCGATCCAGAAGGGGTGTATGAAGGGAGACTGGACCTGACTTAAGAAAGGCAAAATATTTTACACAGTTAAATACAGCCTTTATTTCTATTATTTAATTGTTGACAGACATTTTGTCTTTATTCCTGAAAGGATTAGATGCCTGGGAGGAGTGAGACGAATGGAGGACTCAGATAAGATCTCTTTTCAGTGTTGTTGAAAGAGTAAGCCTTTGTAGAAAAATCCTCCCCTTTAACTTATAGAAAGACAAGCAGCATAAGAGGAGTCAGATAAATGTATGATTTTCTCTAAAAAATATTTTATGCTCTGGTTTTGCACAGCTGCTAATGTTGTTAGTTTGTTACATATTCTCAAGCATGGGAGGTTTTACCCAAACTACGTAGTCCTTTAATGGACAAATTAGTACAATAGTGGCCTCTGAGATGCATCACTGTCATTAGTACAATTTGGTCCCCTATGGCCAAACATTTACAATATGTCTTTGAAAAGCTACATTGTTACATGAAGAGAGACTTTCACCATATTACTGGTCTATGTACCCTAGGATAGACCAACCCGAAAGTCACACACTTACAGTATGCTTGTTCAATAAATAGATCTGATAATTGCCTCTTTTCGCAAATTATTAGCAATTAAACAAAGCTTGGTGGGTTTACAGTAGTAATGCCATTTTGTGAATATTAATTTGATAATATTTTTTATATTACATATAGTGTAAAATTATACTATATTTGTCACTTTAAACTTTTCATTATCTATGAATACTTCACAATGCAAGCCCCTGTTCAATAGAACTGGATGAAAGTTTAGCTGCTTCCAAAGCCCCCTCTCCACTGAAGTGGTGGTCCCCTGCACGAGATAATTACATACAATACTTACATAGTAACATAGTAATTGAGGTAGAAAAACTGGCTATTGGTGCATGAAGTTCAACCTCCTTAGATCCACTCAGATCCATGTAAAATGTGAATTAATGGATTCAGAGGAAGGCAAACACAAAATGTAGGCATTGTCAGTTGTCCCAAAAGTAGGAAAAATAGTAATTAGGTTATTCCTCAAATCCAACATCCCACCTACTCTAGTTATCCAATAAAATATATCTATCCTCTTTTTTTACTATTGAATCTTCTGCCCCTTACTCCTTTGGGTGCACGTTCTACAATTTGACTACCCAAACTCTGAAGAACCAAGAAGATTTTTTATTAAACTTCAAGGTATGATATCTTTCGGCAAGAAAAGTTTCCTTGATAAAGCCTTATATTGACCCTAGATGTGTTTATAAAAGAATCATATAAGACATATGTTACGACCCCAGGAGTGAAGGGGACATGTTCACCCCTTAACCCTTCCTCTTACTAGTATAGGGGCACCCCTGTATGGGTTCTTACATTCTCAGCATTTCTGACTTGTTCAGGCCAGGACATCAGTTCAGGACCTCAGGAACACAGGAGGCCAAAAGCAGGCTTGGCAAAATAATAAATGCTTTTATCTCTCTATTTCTCTAAAATGACAGATATACCTTTTTTTATGTATCAACCATCAGAGCAAACTTTAATAACTGACTCACAACGTGACAGTTACAGATGACATCATGACATTCCAAATGCAGTTAACTCTTATGAACTGGCTACAACTAAAATGTAATATAGAGTTTAAACACATGACATCACACATTGTCTTTGTAATAAAACTAGGTGGCTGTTTTTTGACACAATATATCCCCTATAACAGGGGTCCCCAGCCCCCGGGCCACAGCCCAACACCGGTCCGCGGCGTCTGTTCAGCCGGGCCATACTGCCTTAAAAACAGCAAAAGTGCTGTTGGCCGCTAGGTGGCGCTGTGAACATTTTAGCCAAATAAAGTGTAAAGTGCTTTGTATAGTGACTGTCGGACACAGAGGGCGGCTCAGGCTCCCTGGGTAGCCGGTAGTGTCCTAGGACGCATCTGCCTGAGCTCCTGCTTTCAGAGTCTCGTGGTCTTTGTTGTTTGTCTGTGTGTGTGTCATCCGGGGGTTGTGTGTGTGGGTGTGCTGGGGTTTTCACCTCTCGCTGGCTTTTGTTTTGGTGGCCCTACTATAAAGGGTCAATCCGTTTGGCCTCATTATAAAGGGTTAATGCCCCGGGCTATTCTGTCCCTGCTGCAGCCATAGTTACATCCCATCCCCCTCATTCTTCCTCCTTTTTTGTTTCTTTCCCTGTGTCTGTTGTTGTTTGTTGTTTCCCTTCTGTGTGTCCCTAGTGGGCTAGTAGTAAAGTGAAGCCAGCGATCTGGAACGCCTCTTTGATTTGGTGCGCTCCAAGGCCTTATGCCATGGAGTAAAATGGCTGGAGGACGGCCTAGACGCTCCAGCGGGCGAGTCAACCCCCTCCCCTACGGTCCCTCAGGCACAGCCTTCAGTGGCTAGTGGCCTGGGGGATTTGGCGGAGGCTAGCTCCTCTGGAGGGACTGCGAGGCAGCGTGGGCCTAGAGCTTGCAGTCCCGCAGAGGAAAGGGTGAGGTCGCTACCCGCGGCCACTGGGGATGGTTTGGTTACACAGCAACCACGCGCCGCAGAGCAACAGGGGAGCTGGGCTTAGGGGTGTGAGAGGCGCAGGTCATAATGACTATTCTATGCCTTTAGTACCACCGCTAAGCCAGTTAATTATCTCTGACACTCCTACACCCCCCAGACATCAGTCTCACAGTGGAAGGGTCACAATAAAAATAGATGTGGTGGAAAAAAAACAGCGGCCCCGCCTAGGGATTTTGTGGGTGCGGATGAGTCCTTGGCTGGTACTAATGCCACTGTCTTAAAGGGCCAGCAGCAGGGCAGGAGTGGACCGGTCGTAGGTGCTGCTGCGCTTCAAACGCGCATGGAGATAGAACAAGAGATGTTAAAGGACGGTGAAGTGGTGAGCCCAGCGGTTTCGGTACAAGTACCAAGGGCAGCATGCCCAGCAAGGACCAGGAAAGCCACTTCCAGGAGATTTAGGAATCAGTCCAGATCCCGTAGCCGGAGGTCATGCACTTGCAGTTGTGCATGTTTTGGTTCTGAACGTGAGGCAAAGAGACTGAGTTCGAAACCGCTGCCTACACAGGGATCCAGTCAAGTTCAGCCTTTTATGGCGGTCCCCCGTGAAGCAGGTGAGATGGCGTTTGGCCAGCAGTTAAACACATCTTACACCGACATGAGGTTGGGGGATCAGGACACATTACTAGCAGGTCTTAAGGGTGTGCTAGGTGCGCAAAAAGTAACTCTCTCTGACAGGGAGTTTGCAGATTGGGTCGCAGGATTAGCGGCCAAGGCTTGGGCGGTGGGAATTTCTCCACCGGTGGCGGAGGGACGGGCAGCTGTTCCTGCGGTTAGTCGGGTAACAAGGCAAAGCCCCGCTGTCAGTGTTACGGACATTATCCCGCCCGATGTGTCTCCAGAACAGTTAGGGTATCGGATGTATCCAGGAGAGCAACTGTAGTATGCTCATTGGATAATTTGGGGGCCCATATAACTCAGGATATGCAGAAGTGTATTTGGCGTAGGGAGTTTATGGTAATATTTTCCCTACTCCCACTGTCGCACGTTGTCTGCCCTGCTGATTCCTCTATTCAAGGGGATATAAGCGATAGGCGTCGACTTGCCAGGATCCCGCACACATTTGACAACTGGCTTCAGGCCTTTTCTATTACGGCGTGCGTCATAGGGGAAAAATTCCCTGACCAGTGCTCCTCTCTCTTCGTCTATCTGGAGGAGATTAGTGGTGCTTATCGTGCATGGCATGGTGGAAATACGATGAGGATTTCCACCAATGCATGGCGTCCAACCCGAACATGGCTTGGAACGAAAAAGCCATCGCGTATTGGCTAAACGTCATGACGTCCATGAGGGCTGCGCCACCCTGCACCCAGGGCAAGTGGCAGGCAGATTTGCTATTCCTTCAATGAAGTCGTATGCAGGTGGGCGCCCAACTGTCGCTTTCTACAAGTCTGCTCCAACAGTGGGGGGGGGGGGGGGGGGGAGCATGCATTGGCAAAATGCAACAAGCCAAAGGATGCAGGCAAGACCAGTGAGCAGGCTGCAAAAGGGCAAGACACCGGTATTGCTAACCGCAATGCTCCTGTGGTTAGAATGTTACGGGGGAAGAAGTTTGCGTGCCGTATCATGTCTATGGGCAGGGTTTTTGGCTGGCGCATGGCCATGGCGGGCATAAAGCAACCACACCATTTCATTGTGGTATCGGCGGCGATGAGGGAGGATGTTCAGATTTGGCTGGCGTTTTCTAAACGGGTTTAACGGAAAGACACTCATTCAACGTAGGGAATTGTCTAACGACAATTTACAGCTCTATACAGACACATGGGGTGCCTGCGGTTTTGGGGAGTATTTCAATGGCAGCTGGTGTGCGGGCAGGTGGCCCGTTGGTTGGGTGGAAGCTGGTTTGACAAAGAACCTGGCATTCCTTGAGATCCTTATAGTGGTTGCACTGCACGTTTGGGGCAGAAGGCTAAGGGACCAGAAAATTATCTTCTTCTCTGACAATATGTCAGTGGTGCATGCCATTAATGGGAATACATCTAAATCAACCCCGGGGGTGCGGCTAATTAGGCACCTGGTCTTGGCTTGCCTTCGGTTAAACACATGGGTTAGGGCTAGGCATGTCCCCGGCTGTAAAAATTGGATAGCTGATTCTCTTTCTCGTTTCCAGTGGGAACGCTTCAGGCGTCTGGCACCGCATTCGGAACAGTTGGGCTGCGGTGTCCCGACGGAACTTTGGGAGCTTGGAGCGCAGAAATAGCAGCGCTGGTACGGCAATCGTTAGCTCCAGCCACGTGGACTGCTTACAAGAAGGTGTGGATAAAGTGGCAAGACCTGGTGGAGCTTGAAGGTGGTGGTGACTCGGAGGACAAAATGAATGGCATCTTTTTATGGTACTTACTCCGCTGTAAGAGCGAGGGCTGCTCAAAAGCCGTGGTGTGGCGGCAGGTGGTGGCCTAAGCCTTCATGTTTAAGTTGGCTGGGATGGCGTTCCTGAAGATGTGATGGAGGTGCGGGTAGACGTGGCCTGTGGTGGGCAAAATTGAATGGGTTGATTAATAATTTGTTTCAGTGTTGTGGTAACCCAGCAATTATGTTAGTACATGCAGGGGGCAACAATTTAGGGGTGGTTCCCATGAAGAGTTTGGTCAGGGACATTAAGAGGGATATGGTTAGCTGGAGGGATAGATTCCCTAGAGTAATTATTATTTGGACGGAGATCATTAAGAGAAGGGTTTGGCGCACCTCCAGGAATCCCATCCGCCTTAATACGGCATGTGTTAAGGTAAATAAGTTGGTTACTACTTTTATCCGGAGGTTGGGATTCCTGGCGCTGCGCTATACTGAGTTTGAGGATAAATCTGAGGATGATTGGTCCCGATGATGTTCACTTAACTGAAATCGTGCTTGAGTTAATGATGCTTAAATTTAGGGAGGGGATCAAGCGGGCCAGAGCTTTGTTGGGGGGGGGGGGTCGCAGCCCCGTGAGGGGTCTCGTTACAGCTTTATAGCAGATGGGGGAGTTGCCTGGCTCAGTAGGTAACAAGATGGGTCGTGCCCTCTACCTCACAGGAGTGGTAAAGTGACAAGTAAGTGGGCCCCATGGACGCGGGTCCAGGGGCAGGAGGTTACTTCTGCTGGCTGGGCTCCTCCCTCTTCATTGTGTAATGTGTAAAGGTGTTAGCCAATAAAGCTGTGGCCCGTTGTTTTCCCCATATCGTTGTCTGCCTTGTTATTTTTAGTGGGTTACCCTATTAAGGTTATACTGTTCTAAGTGCCAATGGATCCTGCTGTGGTCATTTTTTGTGTGGAAGCCCGGCCTGCACCCAAACATTGTGCTGCCTGTCAGATACTTCTACATCTAGGTGGTGAGCAGCGATGGCCACAACCTCACACACTCCCTCCAGGCTGTGCACCAGGGAGGAGACAGCACTTACCCAAGTGCCTAAGCCTCTGCATGCAGCACTTACCGGGGGAATGTGTGAGGTTCTGCCCATCGCTGCTCACCGCCTGGATGTAGAAGTATCTGACAGGGAGCACAATGTCTGGGTGAGCAGCGATGGCCACAACCTCACACACTCCCTCCAGGCTGTGCACCAGGGAGGAGACAGCACTTACCCAAGTGCCTAAGCCTCTGCATGCAGCACTTACCGGGGGAATGTGTGAGGTTTTGCCCATCGCTGCTCACCGCCTGGATGTAGAAGTATCTGACAGGCAGCACAATGTCTGGGTGCAGGCCGGGCCCCCACACCAGGTTCCTGTCTCCACTCACATCACCAGCACTCACACTCACCAGGAAAAACAGACAGACAGGCCACAAGGAGCCAGGCATGCAGTGACACACAGGCCATGTGTTACCCCCAGCACTCACACCGAGCACTAGCACTGCCTGCCCAGGGCTGCTGTAACATTTGTTTCTTTTGCATCTTCCACGAGATATTGTGTTAACTCCCTTAGATTGTAAATTTGTGAGTTTTCAATCTTGTGTCAGTGCCTTGGAAACAAGCTCTATGTACATTTGATTTTATGCTCAAAAACAGGGCCCTCCATTCTTTACAGGGTGTTTAATTTGTTTTCTGCTATGTACTCAACCCCTGTACAGCGCTACGGAATATGTTGGCGCGATATAAATAAAGATAATAATAAATAAAGATAATAATAACTCAAAGGATGCTGGCTATAACTGTGAGACATGTACATTGCCATTGTGTGTCTGAGTAACTACACTGAAAGTGTTAGAAGTCCCTGCTAGTTTGTTTGAGAGGACAACGGACCTTGCGTGCTTAAACCCCAGTGCTAAGCAGCTCTGTGCATCAAAACAATAGGAAATGGGCATTGTAGACATCAGCAGCTTTGACCAGCAGACCAGGGAGGAGAGAGCTAGGTGGCATACAGCTCCAGCGCCATCTACTGGCCAGCAGCGCTGCCTGGCGCATTACTAACACACAAGGTCCACTAAGGGAGAGAGGCTGCAGAGCTCAGCAGCACATGTGATGTGTGTATATGTGGGTGTGTGTATATGTGTTTGGGAATGTGTGTATGTGTGTAAAGTGTATTTATGTGTGTGGAGTGTATGTGTGGTATGTGTATGTGTGTGTTGTGGGCATGTCTGCTTGTAGTGGGTGTATATATGTGTGTGTGTGGTGTGTGTTTATATGTGCATATGTGTGGTGTATGTTTATATGTGTGTATATGTGTGGTGTGCATATGTGTGTATGTGTGGTGTGCATATATGTGTGTAGTATGTGTTTATACGTGTGTATATATGTGTGTGGTGTGTTTATACGTGTGTATATATGTGTGTGGGTGTGTGTATATGTGTTTGGGAGTGTGTGTGTGTATATGTGTGTAAAGTGTATTTATGTGTGTGTAATGTATGTGTGGTGTGTGTATGTGTGTGTTGTGGGCATGTCTGCGTGTAGTGGGTGTATATATGTGTGTGTGTAGTGTGTGTTTATATGTGTATATGTGTGGTGTATGTTTATATGTGTGTATATGTGTGGTGTGCATATATGTGTGTGTGTGTGTATGTGTGGTGTGCATATATGTGTGTGTGTATATATATGTGTGTAGTGTGTGTTTATATGTGTGTATATATGTGTGTGGTGTGTTTATACGTGTGTATATATGTGTGTGGTGTGTGTTTATATGTGCATATATATGTATGTGGTGTGTGTTTATATGTGTGTGTGTATATATGTGTGTGGTGTGTGTTTATATGTGTGTGTGGTGTGTGTATATATGTGTTTGGCTCTGTCCTATCTCCTCCTTCGATGTTTCAAACCCGTAAATGTTACCAATGCTAAAGACGCAAAATCCATTAATAATTTCAGCAATTCAGCAAGCCCACAATTGCCTTCAAACTCGTAAATGGCAAATGTATCAAAAAACTATATGAGTACTAAAAAGGACCCACAAGTGGGTTAAACACCTGTCCATAACACTGCAAAAGCAAATAAACACACAATACTGTACTTAAAAATTCTGGGAAAGCGATGAAAGGCTTAGAGGATTAGAATTAATTGCACAACAGTCTCAAGATCGCAAATCTGCAATAACATTTTTTTTTTTTATGTTTTATTTCCATGTTATATCGATCCCGGAAATCAAAGAGTTAATACATATCATGAAACCTGCATGGACTTGAACAGTTGATTTATTGATTTTTATTGATTTCTATGCCCTGAAATGCTACATATGGGTTCATGGTTTGTGTGTTGGGTCTATGAGCCTGTACTTGCGGGCTTGAGTCAATTAAATACATCTCTAATTGTAACAAATTTCTAACCCATCGGCATACGGAAGCGTGAAGGTAATTACGGCGTTGAATTAAATAGGAGCCATTGTCTGGATGTTAAAAAAATTGCTGTCTAAGAGATACATGACCCAATTTTCTGACGAAAGATGCCATTGTCCAATTGATCTTCTTTGTACGGTTTTCTAACTTACTGGCATCCCAAGCTGCCCCTCAATGGCAGCGCCTAACTATATCTCTGACAAGACTATTCTAACAGCATCAACCAGCATTCACCTAATAAGCATCTTCATGGGTAACAGACATAAATCATTACCTCCAACATGTATGACCAAAAAGGTCTATCTAATCAAGGGCCACGCCCAACACCTTCTGCCAACTCATTCCCCTGGTGCCAATCCAACAAACTTCAAATTCTTGGCAATTTGGTTCCAGCAGCAGCTCATTAAGCCTCCCCTCAGTCAATCTTTTTGCCAAATATATTTAGTGATCAAACACCCATACGCACCTACACAGAAGATTTTGCGGAGGGCAGAGATGGAAAGTTATTAATCAGGCAAACGATAAATAAGGAAGGACTTCAAGAGCAAAAATACTGTTACTCCGACCTTTCCTATATTCCAAAGAACAAAGAACAAGAACATGCATCTCAATGAGATAAAGAAACCTATATTTTCCTCTGGCCTCCTGATCTGTTTTTGACTTCTGAATGAAAATAGCAAAATGCGAGCCTACATCAATAACATACCCGCGAGTAAGACCGCCAGGGACAGACTTGCAATGGCTAACCAATTCGCTATTTGAAATGCTCCAAAGAATGCCAGAGAGAAAACAGCTTGAAATAGACATACTTTGATCTTATCAAAACAAACCGCCAACAGGGCAGGCGTAAACTTCAACAACATGGGAAAGGAGAGAGGTCATCTGGGGTCAAAGCTTAGTTTACTCCTTTCTAGGCTCTTAACAATTTAGTTACATCTTCCCAACATGGAAGCTTAAACCAAAATGAAAGGGCTGTAGATAGAGTGGGACAATATCTGCTACTGGTACCTTAGTAAGAAGAATAAGATAAGATGCATGCTGTGGTGGTGGGGAATCTGAAAGGTGAATTAATAGCATGAACAACTCCCAAATTATAAGAGAAAAATACAACCTGCCTATCACAAACCTTATCCTCCCAGAGGAACAAAGCAAGAGCAATAGGGAAGAGTTAAAAAAAGACAGGTCCATAATCAACCCAACCTGGACCCACTCTTGAGGCCAGCATTCAGCACACTGTTGTCCTTGCAAATAAATACCTAGACCAACTGAATCCTGATGAAGGATGGATCAATAATGTTTCTAAAAAAGATTTCCAGAGTCAGATATGTTCCTTTAAGGGTCTTGATGGGATATTGAGGAAGCTTAAAACCAGCCATAACCGAAGAAGCTCTGCAACAACATATCCTGCTCACCAGAATACTCCTGCAGACAAATTGAAAAATGTCTAGTACAGATTGGAGGGCTCTACGAGTTGTTTTTGAACCAGCCAAAAGGGTTTGAATATACGAGCAGAGAGAATGCACATTGTTCTCAATCAATCTGCATTCAATGAGATTGGAATCAATTGTGATCCTAAGGAAATGCAAACTGGAAAAAAGACCCTCTTAATTATCAGATGATAAAAGAACTCCCAAAGATATAGAAACTGTTCTAATGGTTTGTTGAACCCCCCATCAATCAAGAGAACCAGAGGGACCCACAAAGAAAAAGTCATCAAGGTAGATCAGATTGAAGCTACCAGACAATTGAGTTACTACCCAAGAGCTGAACACTTCAAAATAAGAACAAACAATTGAACTGTATATACTGTAGGATGGGCCATGTCAATGTAAAATTTCCCTTCAAAGCACCAGCCTAAGAGACATAGCTTCTCTCTGTGAACAGAAAGCAAGTGAAAAGCAGCCTCAATAACTTCCTTTGCCATCAAGGCACCTTTTCCTTCTTGCTTAACCATACTGACAGTCTAATCAAATAAAGCATTGGACAGGGCTTTAAGGTCCTTATCGATACTGTCATTGACTGACTGCAATTTAGAGTAAGACAAGTGGTGGACCATGCAGAACTGGCCCTGCATTTTTTTGGCATTAAGCTATTCTAGGAGACTGCGGGGCTTGCCATTGTTCATGACCCCCATCCAATCTAATAAGGAGCCTGCATATCTAACATTATTATAGAAGTCATGGTCAGCCATCTAAAATGAACTCCTCTAGCCGACGTCCCTTCTACTTAATAAAGGTATCTCTATCCAAGGGAAGGTCAGCTAGGAAGAGGGTAGACCCAACCACAAAGCTCCATGAATCACCGGGCTGTACCACTATTTCCTCTCCCCTTTTATGAGGTACCGAGCTAACCAGCCTCATTACCCTCTGCTGGGTTACCAGAATAGCAGAAAGCCCATCCCCGATAGTCTAAAACTTTCACACAACAGGTGTATGGTTACTCATGTTGATTAGACCCAGACCCCTCACCCATGGACTCTGTCTCCAGCAGTTACACTAATCAACCCCTGCTGTTTCCAGATCCTGCCCAGGGATAGATAATAACTGGGGCCATAGACCCCCTAAGTGGGGAAGGAGACAGGCTGGCACAAGTCCTTGGCGACAGACCTGGCTCATGTGGGGTAGTTCGAAGGGGCATGAGGTGTAAATGTATGTTTACCAATTGAAGTGGCCCATTGGTGACTGTACATAAATGTCACCTGCAAAATAAACTATATGCTCTATTTGGGACACATATGCATGGTGTATTTAAGTTAGAGGAAAGGATTTGTTATTTTTTATTCAGAAATTAATTTCTGCAACTGGTCCTGGTACCAGGTAACTTGGCCAGAGTCTCTGCAACTTGGTCCTGAAACCTTAACTTGGTCTGAAAATCCAGAACTTGTCCTAGCCTCCAGTTAAGCTCTGCTGTGTGTGGGAATAAGGAACCTATACAACCTGTGCGTGGTATTGGTCTTCTTGGCCTTTTCAAGCCCAATGAAGAGGGGGTTGTAACAACTGGGTGCAGAGGTAGGATCCCTGAAACACATACCAGAATTTTGGATTGCTCTTGCACTTCATGAGGAAATCAAAACAAGGGGAATTCAGATGCCAGTACATAAGACCCGTCCAGCGATGATCGAGGAGCTCTTTCAGGGCGATGAGCTCAATCAGCCAGGAGAGGGGCTGGAGGAAGTAGACCTCTTTTCTGGCGATACCACCAACTGGAAGATTCCCCTAATGTTCAGCCAGTCGGGGTGATGAGGAGATACCAGGTATGGAGAGCCGCAATAGCCGAGGACCTGACTGCTGATCAGGTGATAACCTTCTGGGAGCACATCAGCCAAGAGGTCTGAATTGAACGAAAAGTTTTTTCGGACACTGATTCCTCTCAAACTCCCGAAGATCCCAGGGGACCACTTATTGCCAAGGTCATAGTTGCATACAGCAGCTTCAAGCACTTTTGAGGGCCGGGATGGCACTGGTGGGTTCCTCCAGGACATTGAGAGACACTGCAAGTTCTACCAGATCTCTCCAGATGAGAGATATTATAACTCCTCAACAGCCAGCTCAGCAGACAAGCTAGCGCAGTCTACTGGGCTATCCCCTGTGACAAAACCGAGTAATAAGAGGAGGTGCACCAAGTTTTGCTGGACCGGTATTCCATCACCCCTGAAACATACTGAAAGCAGTTCCGAAACCTGGTCCTGCAATCAGGGGACACCTATGTGAGCCAATGTGCCAGATGAGGCATGTATGTGAGAGCTAGTAGAAGGGATAGAACATTTGTACTGTGGATGAAGTAAAGCATGTTGTGCTGCTGGAGCAGTTTTACCCTGTGTGCCCGGCCAACATGCAAGAAAGGATCGTGAATCCAGGTGTGAAATTGATTTTTACCAATGGAAGTGACCCATTGGTGATTGGTGCACTGATTGTATGAAAATCTCACCTGAAAAATAAAGTTTCTGCTTTGTTTAAGTCAAATATGCAAGATGTGATTCATTTAGAGGAAATGTGTTTATTATTATTATTTTTTTAAATCAGAAATAAATTTCCTGGTATCCGGTTACTTTTCCAAGGACTCTGCAACTTGGCCCTGAAACCACAACTTGGTCTGAAAAATCATCAACTTGTCCTAGTCTCCAGTTAAGCTATGTGTGGTGGCATAAGGAACCTATACAACCTGTGGGTAGGCTTGGTCTTCTTGGCCTTTTCAAGCCAATCAAAGAGCGGATTGTGACAGTGGATCTGAGGTAGGATCTGCCATCCCTTTTTCCCACCCGTGACCATAGCTGATTTCTAGCTCTTGAAGGGAAACCAAGGAGGAGACTGGGGCCCCTCCTTATAATACCTCCCAGCTCCTAATCCCTCATTCCTCCCAGCTGTGGTCATGACCCTTT
Source organism: Discoglossus pictus (assembly GCA_027410445.1). Taxonomy (NCBI): domain Eukaryota; kingdom Metazoa; phylum Chordata; class Amphibia; order Anura; family Alytidae; genus Discoglossus; species Discoglossus pictus. The sequence goes on from CM050174.1 coordinate 57,335,252, forward strand.
CCGTCCATTTACTTCCTCCAGGGGTTGATTTTTCTTTGTTAATTCTGTGCCCTTCCCTATATGTTTTGGAGCGCTACAATACACTTTCTTTTTAAATGGTGCCCAAACTTTCTTTCCTTATGCCAGATGTAATCTTACCAGTGATTTATATAAATAAATAATTATATTTGCTTCCATTTAAATTGCCTGTTTAGTTTACTTTCCTAAATGCATAATATTACATTTTCTGTGTTAAATCTCTTCTGCTATTTCGCTGCCCATTCTTCTAATTTTTACAACTTAATTTGCAGTAAAAGTACATCCTGGTTTGATTTAATTACCTTTCAGAATGTAGTGTCATATGTAATAATGGAGACATTACTCTCCACCTCTAATAAATAATTAATTAATTAAAAACTGTATTTTACTTTTTAATTTCTAAAAAAAACATTTACCCATTATCCAGTTTAGTTCTGTTTCTTTAAACTGCAGCATCCCAACTCATTGTTTGTTAGTTGGGCGCACAGCTGTGTTCTGATGTTCAGCAGCAAGAAACACACAGTTCAATTCACCACCTGCTGTGAATTGGCACAGTATCTGTCACTGGCATCTCACACAGATATGACAAACATGGAGATGCCCTTCAGACTGCCACCCTTGTCTCACTGTCATTCATTTCTCAATGTCATTGTCACTGCCACTGTTCTAACATTAGCACCTACTGTGCCCACCATGAAAGCAGGCACTAACACCTACTGCTTTAATAACTATCAAAAACATTTGCTAACCTATCATACATACCCACTATGAATGCCAGGGACTGCCATGTTTCCTGCTAAGGAACATACTACCACCTGCTCTACATGCCCACTGTACAATGAAAAAAAAAATTATGAAAAAAATAGTTTATGTCCATGTCTTTATTGTTTAGTCTTACAGTCGTTTCCTACAATCAGTGGCCCTATGGACACTGCAAGCCAGGCACATATTATGTCTGGGTATGCTTATCCATAAGGTTTTCTTCACAAAGATACTGGAGTGTCTTTCCAGTTCCTTCTCTGCTATGACCTGCCCATCTTGGGTTTAGGTCACGGCTTCACTGAAGTACACAAGACAGCAATCCAGAGGGGGTCCATGTTTTACACATCTGCTAATATTGTTAGTTTGGTACGTACTTAGCTAATAATTGTCTTTTTTTATTGACTTGCAGTGCATTCTTTTGGAGATAAAACTGAACACATTATTCTGGGAGAGGTCCGACCAGTGACCTCTCTTCTTCTGCTGCTATTTACTCTACCAATACATCCAAGCAACCTATTGCCAATTTCTGCAGCTTTTTTGCCTACTTTTAATTCTTCACAAAATAATAACCCCATGTTTCCTCTTCTGTTGTTGTCATCAAAATGCTATTAATCAATCTCCTGCATTGGGGATTTTGCGTCCAAGTGTAAGACTTCAATATTATTCCGAGGCCTAAAACAGTTATTTGTTACAGTGACATTGACAGATGACAAATGTCAATGGTAAAATATATGTTTCAGTTTTAATCCCTTGAAAGGTATTTTTGTGGTTTGAAAAATTAGTGTGAAAACTCACCACTTAGATGGTGTGACAGGGCCAGCCTTTGGCTACCGGTTGCTCCTGTGATTTTCCCATAAACCACTGAGTCCTGATATACTTTTATCTTTGCTTTAATAAAGTATACAAAACAAACAATAGCTTAATTTCAGCAAGAAAAGAAAAAATCTAAATAAACGGGCTTACTTATTTACAGGAACACCCTCACTAGCCCTGAGACCGCTTCTCAGTCTGCAGGTAAGAAAAAAAACCTTTTCACACAGAGGGGTGGTCCCTTTAAGTCCAGTCTCTCTCTGTCAGCTGCAATGGATCCTCTGCAGGTCCTCTACTTTTAAAGCAAACAGTCTCTCAGGTAAGTAATGTTACAGTCACACAGACTGATCCTCTTACTGACAGCTCCCTGTGCTGCTCTGTATGTCCTGCCAGGTCCTGTTCAGGAGCTCTGTCTCATTCTCCTCTCAGGTCACACTGAAGCACTCAGTGTCTCTTCTTAAGCTGCTGGCTGTAGTCTCTAGGCAATCTAAACTTACATGCAGGTGTACTTTAAGCAGTCTTTCCTGCTGCCTTACTCCAGAGCTTATCTCAGCTCAGCTCTCAGGATCATGATCCAGTCTTCCTGTCTCACATCACCACTTCTCACATAGACTCCAGCGCCACACACTGCTCACAGGTCTTAGGCCAGAGCCTAATCAGCCACACACCCTTCTCTGAGTGTGTGGGTACCTTTTAAAAAAGCATTTTACACCTGCAGCTCTAATTAGCCCAGCTCCAGGGGATTAACTCCAAGTTATCTGAATCATATCTTCTCCCTACTTTGTGACTTGCACCATCCACCGGGGGGCAGTACACCACCATGGGTAGAACTCAAGGGCAACTTGAAGGCATGATCTCTGCTGCATTGTGATGCCTCTGAGGGACCCCAAAGGCACCCATGATACACCGGCGGAAATTGTGTGTGAGAAGGGCGTTTTACATTTCTGGAGAACCACGTTTGCATCCTATCTACCTCTCCGCACCAGATCTATCACTGTCTCTTCTAACACACGTCTCCAATTGCCTCTCTGGTATATCCTCTTGGATGTCCACCCACCATCTCAAACTCAACATGTCTAGAACTGAACTCCTAATCTTCCCTCCCTCTCCCACAGCATCAATTCCTCACATCTCTCTCACTGTCAACAACAACATCATCACCCCCACCTCCCAAGCCCGTTGTCTTGGAGTTCTACTGGACCCCGCTCTGTTTTTCATCCCTCACATACAATCACTAACTAAACCTTGTCTTCTCCATCTAAAAAACATCCCCAGAATTCATCACTATCTTACACAAGACACAACTAAAATCCTTATACACTCTCTCATCATCTCTCGACTAGACTACTGCAACTCGCTTCTTGTTGGCCTACCCACCACCCAACTATCTCCACTTCAATCCATTATGAATGCCTCTGCTAGACTCATCTTCCATACACAATATTCAGTGTCAGCATCACCTCTCTGTCAGTCACTCCACTGGCTTCCCTTAGCCTCAAGAATAACATTTGAAGTCATGACCCTAACTTACAAAGCCCTCAACAATAACGCTCCCCCATACATCTCTGCTATCATCTCCAAATATTCCCCAACCCACCCTCTTCATTCAGCTAATGACCTTCTTCTTTCTACAACTCTTGTCACCTCCTCTCACTCCCGCCTCCAAGACTTTTCTCATGCTGCCCCATGTCTCTGGAACTCCTTGCCTCGCTCCACCAGATTATCCTCTTGCCTCAAAACATTTAAAACCTCACTTAAAACGCATCTCTTTAAAGAAGCGTATCACCTTCCACCCTAACACGCTTATCACCTCTCTCACCCTCTTTTACCACTCACTATACCTTAGATTGTAAGTCTGCAAGTTTCTATCCTAAGTACTTTGGGAATGCACCATGGACATTGGATTCCTAGCTCAAAGACAGGGCCCTCCTTGCTTTGCTATTTGTTCATTTGTTTTTATCTTTGTCTGAACTTATGTACAGCGCTACGGAATATGTTGCTGGTTATAAATGAACTATAATAATGATAATAATGGCAGGTTGCTGGGGACCCGGCCTCTTTTCTGAAGAAAATAGGAAGCATAATAATCCACCACTATGTTTTTGAGACTGTTTATTGCCAGCCTAGTTGTGGAATTGTGTTTAGGGTTGGGATACTAACGTGAGGAGCACCCACTATGTGGCTGCTTCTTGCAGGCTCTTTTGCTGCTGAATTATGGTTGGAAACAGTATGTCAGGACCTTGGTTCAGTTATGGCTTCAGTGCCGCCTATGGGCAAATTGATGGTTAGGGTTGCAACCCTCAGGGGACTTGGCTGTTCAGCTCATTTGTTGTTTAGTTGTTCAGTCGTGTCCAACTCTTCAGGACGCTATGGACAGCAGCACACAAAACACATCCATAAGGTTTTCATGACAAAGATACTGGAGTGGTTTCCCAGTTCCTTCTCTAGTGGACTACAATTTGTCTGACCTCTCTGCTATGACCTATCCAGCTTGGGTGACCCTACGTGGTTTAGCTCACAGGTGCACAAGCCCCTTCACCATGACAAGGTAGACAACCAAAAGGGGGTTTAGCTCATAACAGGCAGCAAAATGCAGTGATGCTTGAACCACTTGTCATATTATTTGCTTGTGGTAATAAGTGGTGGCTGTGACCTCCTAAAAGCCAATTATGCCTATGTGTCTCTTTGTCAGTAATGTTGAGAGTTTATAACAGGACTGATTAATATGGACAATGAATGGGTCCTGTTACATCACATATTCTGTAGCAGACAACATCCGGGTGACCCTACTAAAAAACAAAATAACTCTGAAAAAGGTTCAAAACAATGTTAAAGACCTCCTTTTGACAATCTGTAATGTGGGTGTGTCAAGGCACAGCATCAGCTGAGTTATTGATGTCTGGGAAAAATACATTTACTACCTCTACACTGAAAGACGCATCCTTATCAGACTTTCTCAGGGGAACACCTCACATTTTCAAAAATCTGCATTTACAAGATAATGAAAAACAACATTGTTTTAAACTTGGCAGCATTCATGTTCTAATGTGTAAAACCAGTTATTTTAAATATATAATATACAATCTGGGAGTCTCATGAATCTTTAATGACGAGTGGTTTGCAGATACAAACTCTAAATATACATTGGTGTCTATTCATAGCCCGTTCCTGACATCTCTATTGGTATATGATATAGTGTATTACCTTCAGGGCACACATAGAATTTTTGGTGTATTTGCTGGCGATGCATTTTTAAGACATACACATTTGCTTCTTTACAAACCTTGGATTTACTAGGTTTACTGCTTTTTGTAACATTTCAAAGGCCACTGTAGTCATATAATAGGGTTTCATAGGTTTATTTAGCAATAAATCCACATTTGAAGAAAATAGGTTTAATGTAGCTTTTAATCCTTTGTTTAAACATTATTTTTTTAGAAACTTGAAGAGCTGCTTCTCTTCATCACTTATTATATCTGCCTAGTTATTAGATCTGACAATCTAGGTTTGCCAGGAAAGTAGGTAGATTAAAACTCCTATAAGGACAGCCACATTGGAGCATCCTCTCCATTCCTGGAGGTGGCAAGACTAATGATCATCGACCCCCCCCCCCCCCCCCCCAATCTATATTGTATCTATTTAAAATGAGTTAAAAAAATTATGTGGTCTAATATTTATAATATGGAATATTTTTGTATACATTTATAATACATAACCTGTAATGTAGCTATGAGATATACCATGTAGGTTCAACCAACAATGGGCTTGGTCATGGCAGAGAGGTCAGACAAATCGCAGTCCAGTGGAGAAGGAACGTGCAACCCACTCCAGTAACAATATGGCACCGGAAGATGTGCACTTTAGGTCTGCCTATTTAGAACTATGGTATTCCCAGTAGTAACATACAGATGTGAGAGCTGGACCATAAAGAAGGCTGAGCGCTGCAGAATTGGTGCCTTTGATTTGTGGTGATAGCAAAAACTACTTTCCCTTGGACTGAGAGAAGATCCACTGGAAAGTATGATCATGAGGCTGAAGCTCAAATATTTTGGCCATATCATGAGATGGCAGGATTCTCTAGAGAAGACTCTGATGCTGGGAAAGATTGAAGCCACTCGCAGAAGGGTACAACAGAGGCTGGGTAGATTAGGTCACTGAAACAATGAACATGAACTTGATGGAGCTCGGAGGGGCAGTGATTGGCAAATGTACCTAGCGGGCTGTGGTCCATATAGTCACAGAGAGTTGGACACAAACAACAACAAAATGTATTAAAAGTTAGTTTAAGCTGATATGACCTCTACTTGTCTTTAATTTAGTTGCACACTGAACAAAGCACATTCTGTTTACATAGTGGTTTAAGAACACATACAAGGTGGATTATACATGGCTGCCTGAATGCTAGGCACTCTAAGCACTCCCACTACATTGTAAACATTATTACATGGTTGTGTATGTACATAATAGTATATAAATAAGTGTTCAATTTGTAGGCTATATTGATGATTGTATGGAATACTGTCTGATTCTGGGCCACTGATAGATAAAAAAAACACACACTTATTATACAGCTCTCAATGCGTTTCCTGTTTCTGAGCCTGTGATAGCAAATGTGAGTGGTGTAAATTTCAACCATATTAAATTATTAACAAGTTCACATAACTTCTCACCCCTGCCTCCTCCTCTACTCCACTCTGCACTGAATGTATGAAAAGCACGACCCTCATGATCAAGTTCTCAGGAAGTGAATCAACAAAGACAGAGATGGATTCCTCTATTTTTAAACAGAGATCTTCAAGAAATGTGATTTTATCTAAAAAGTATTTTTTTGTCCATGGTTTACTCAGTTGCTACTTTGTTGTGTAGTTTGCAAATAAATGAACATGATTTAGCGAGATTCCAGATCAGTGTTACTTATAGTTACATAGTTACATATATAGTTACATAGTTACATAGGGCCTCATTAAATTCCAGCCTCGTAAATAAGAGGCTTCTACTTAAGCCCTACATACTGCACAGTTTCTCTAACTTACAATGCTATTAAATTAGCCCTGCTGCGAGCAACGTATGAGCTACGCAGCAGGGCCGTACGTATCTACACTGCGTAAATGTACATGAGGAGTGACAGCCTGCGAGATGATATCGCAGGCTCCCACTCCTCATCAAGTGCTGCAGGGGTCCTAAAAGGGACCTCCGCGGCAGTCCCCCACATAAGCCCTGCCGTGGGGGGTACTCCAAAACCCCCCCAGGCACCTAAAATGAACCCCCCCTCAATGCGGGGGTCCCCGTTGGGACCCCCGAAGTGTCCTCACATGAACACCTTGCTGCAGGGGTCCATAGGAACCCCCGCAGCCCCCACACATTAACCCCTTGCAGCGGGGTCCCCGATCGGCACCGATCAGGCCCCTGCTGCATTTCAAACTTTTAAATTCCCTGCCGCAGCTCCTTAAAGGGCCCGCGGCACACTATTACCCAATCCCGGCCGCGGCACCTAAAATCAACCCCCCTCTATGCTGGGGGACCCCATCGGGACCCCCGAAGTGTCCCCACATAAACCCCCTGCAGCGGGGGGCCCCGATCGGCACCGATCGTGACCCTGCTGCAATTCAATTTTAAATTTCCCGCCTCGCGGGTCCTCAAAGGACCGTAAAGGTCCTGAAAGGACTCGCACTAAAAATATTAACCCCAGGCAACTATAATTACCCCATTAACTCATGGTGGTCAATCCAGACCACCATAAGGCCTTAAATAACCCATCAGACATGTTTTGGTGGTAGGGGACTCTATTATTAGGAAGGTAGACAGGGTAATTTATCACCCAGATCCCAGCAATCGAACAGTTTGCTGTCTCCCGGGTGCTCGGGTTCGGCATGTTGTGGATCGGGTGGATAAATTATTGGGAGGGGCTGGTAATGAACCGGCGGTCTTGGTACACATTGGTACCAATGACAAAGTTAGTGGAAGATGGAGCGTCCTAAAGAATGATTTTAGAGAATTAGGGAATAAGCTTAAAGCAAGGACCTCCAAGGTAGTATTTTCTGAAATACTACCAGTGCCACGTGCTAGCCCAGGGAGGCAGAAGGAGCTTAGGGAGGTTAATGCGTGGCTAAAAAAGTGGTGCAGTGCAGAGGGGTTTGGGTTTTTAGAGCACTGGGCTGACTTCTCACTTGGGTACAATCTCTATAGCAGGGATGGATTGCACCTTAATGATGAGGGCGCTTTTGTGCTAGGGAATAGGATGGTAGAACGGCTGGGGGAGTTTTTAAACTTGTAGGTGGGGGGAGGGACTATATAGAAGTATTGGGGTAAATAGGGTAGAGAGGGAAAGGGATTAATTATTTACCCATGGGGGAGGAGAGGGGGGAGGGTTACAATAGAAAGTAGGGAGATATTAATAGGGGCTTCAAATACAGTGGCAGGCACTTCACAACAGCAGAGCCATAGCAACATAAAGTGTATGATTGCTAATGCAAGAAGTTTGCCTGGGAAAATGGATGAGCTAGAAATATTAGCAGTACAAGAAAAATGGGGCTTAATAGGCATTACGGAAACATGGTGGGATGAATCTCATGACTGGACTGTTAATCTGGATGGTTATAACCTATTTAGGAAAGATAGGGGAAATGGTAAAAGAGGAGGAGGGATCTGTCTTTATGTTAAGCCTGAATTTAAGCCTATAGTTAGAGAAGATATTTATGCTGGCACTACGGGCATCATTGAATCCTTGTGGGTTGAGCTAAATAGTGGAGGAGCTAATTCTAAATGCATATTGGTGGGAGTATGCTATAAACCCCCAAATATAGCTGAAAGTGAGGAAATACAATTATTGTTACAGATTGGAAATGCAGCTAAGCATGGGCAAGTTCTAATAATGGGAGACTTTAATTACCCTGATATAAACTGGATAAACGAGACCAGCAGCTCAGCTAAGGGGAGCAGGTTCTTGAGTACACTCAGGGATCATTATCTAGCCCAGGTAATACAAGAACCTACTAGAAATGGGGCCATCTTGGATTTAGTCATCACAAGTAATATTGATATAATATCAAATGTAAAAATAGGGGAACCCTTGGGGAACAGTGATCACAACACAGTCTCATTTGAGATTGAATACAAAAAACAGAGTTGTAAGGGGCCAACAAAAACTCTAAATTTTAAAAGGGCTAACTTTAATGTGCTACGGGCAGCAATACAACATATAGACTGGGACAAAGAACTTACAGGGAAGAATACTGAAAATAAATGGACAACATTCAAATCCTTACTAAATAAACATACTCATCAGCATGTACCATGTGGAAATAAAATGAATAGGAGTAAATCACATCCCATGTGGCTTAACAATGACTTAAAGATCATGATGAGGAAAAAGAAATATGCATTTAAATTATACAAGAAGGAGGGAACAGAGGCAGCTTTATGTGAATATAAGGAAATCAACAAGGCTTGCAAAAGGGCTATTAGACTGGCTAAAATAGAAAATGAGAAGTCAGTTGCAATGGAAAGTAAGACTAACCCTAAAATATTTTATAAATATATTAATGGGAAGAAGGCCAGGAAGGAATCGATAGGACCATTACAATGTGACACAGGCCATCTGATAATTAGTGACCAGGAAAAGGCAGATGAGCTAAATAGGTTCTTTTCGTCGGTTTACACAAGGGAGGTACCAGTGGTTGGGACACTGCAACATAATGGGGCTACACTACCTTTACTAAATAATTGGTTAACGCAGGAAGAAATACAAAAGAGGTTGGAGAAAATAAATGTTAATAAAGCCCCAGGTCCTGATGGAATACATCCAAGGGTACTGAGGGAGCTGGGTTCTGTAATAGCCAAACCATTATATCTAATCTTTAAAGACTCACTCACTACAGGGTCTCTACCCGATGACTGGAGAAAAGCAGAGGTGATACCTATATTTAAGAAGGGATCTAGAGCAAATCCGGGGAATTATAGACCAGTGAGCCTCACTTCTGTAGTTGGGAAGCTTTTAGAAGGGTTAATAAGGGACAGAATACAAGAATATGTCTATTTGAACAGGATCATAGGTAGCAGTCAACATGGATTTATGAAGGAAAGGTCGTGTCAGACCAATCTAATTAGTTTTTATGAGGAGGTTAGTAGGAACTTGGATCAGGGCAACTCAGTGGATGTAGTCTTTTTAGATTTTTCAAAGGCATTTGATACAGTGCCACATGGAAGACTAGTGAGCAAACTAAGGGATACAGGAATTGCAGTAAATATCTGCTCATGGATCGAGAGCTGGCTAAAAGACAGGAAGCAAAGGGTTGTTGTAAATGGAACATACTCCGATTGGTCTAATGTGATAAGTGGGGTTCCTCAGGGCTCAGTATTGGGTCCTCTCCTTTTTAACATATTTATTAATGACATTGAAGTAGGACTCGAATGTAGTGTCTCCATTTTTGCTGATGACACTAAGTTGTGCAAGGTAATAAAATCAGATAATGATATACTTTCCCTACAAAAGGATTTGCATAAATTAGAGAAATGGGCGGCTAAATGGCAGATGAGATTTAATACAAATAAATGTAAGGTTATGCATTTGGGAAGGAACAATAGCCAAGCAATCTATAATCTTAATGGAGCAAATCTAGGGGTATCAGATATTGAAAGGGATTTGGGAGTACTAGTGGACAACCACCTAGGTAACAGCGCTCAAAGCCAAGCAGCGGCTGCAAAGGCAAATAAAATATTAGCATGTATTAGGAAGGGTATAGAAGCCAGGGAAGAAGATATAATTCTGCCACTATACAAATCTCGAGTACGCCCTAATTTGGAATATGGAGTACAATTTTGGGCACCACCTCATAAAAAAAGACATTTTAGAGCTGGAAAAAGTACAGAGAAGGGCTACAAAACTAATAAGGGGAATGGAGGGGCTAAGTTATGAAAAAAGACTAGCAAAATTAAACTTATTTTCGCTAGAAAAAAGGCGTCTAAGAGGAGATATGATTACGTTATATAAATTCATCCAGGGTCAATATAAGGCTTTGTCAAGTGAACTTTTTGTAGCAAGAGATTTTCAACTGACAAGAGGACATCCGTTGAGGTTAGAGGAAAAAAGATTTCACCTTAAACAAAGAAAAGGGTTCTTCACAGTTAGGGTGGTTAAACTGTGGAATTCTCTACCAAAGGAGGTGGTGACAGCGAATTCGATAGACAACTTCAAAAAGGGGTTAGATATATTTCTGAATAAAGAGGGCATTCAAGGCTATCCTAGATAACTAGCAAGGAATATTGATCCAGGGAGAAATTTGATCGCCAGTTTCTGGGGTCAGGAAGGAATTTTGCTTTTTTTTTCCCCTTATGAGACAATTGGCAAAGTTTCAATGTTTTTTTTTTTTATGTTTGCCTTCCTCTGGATCAATTAACAATAATAATAAATAGTCCAAATTAAAAAGATCAATAGAGATCTAAAAAGGTTGAACTTGATGGACTAACTCTTTATTCATCCTCCAATACTATACTATTAATAATTATTTAATCAATAATTTAATTAATAACTAATCCGCATATTGCAGATCAGAGGAGATCTTAACAGGTTGAACTTGATGGACTGAAAGTCTTTTTTCAACCTTAATTACTATGTAACTATGTAACTATGTAACTCATGGTGGTCAATACAGACCACCATAAGGCCTAAATTAACCCATTAACTCATGGTGGTCAATACAGACCACCATAAGGCCTAAATTAACCCATTAACTCATGGTGGTCAATACAGACCACCATAAGGCTCTATTTAACCCCATCAGTCCCATAGGGGGATATTATTACCATTACGGGCCTGTTACAACCCAACATTAACCACATAAGTGACATGATGGTCCTCAAGGACCATCATGACACTAACTACAAACACTACACTATAACCCCCAATAAACCAATAAACCTCCCCAACACTCTAATTACAGAAAAAAAAACTACCTTACAGAAAACAAAAAAACCTACAGTACAGAAAAAAAAATACATTACAACCCCACCCCCCACTACAGAAATTAAAAAAATTACACACCTGAAAAGGAAAGACAGATAAACACAATACAATACATACATATAATACATTACATACATTACATGCAATACATGACATTACATACATTACATATAATATATTAAATATAATATATTACATAAAAAATATTAAATATAATATATTACATATAAAATATTAAATACAATATATTACATATAAAATATTAAATATAGTATATTACATATAATATATTACATACAATACATGACATACAATACATGACATACAATACATGACATTACATACATTACATATAATATATTAAATATAATATATTACATATAAAATATTAAATATAATATATTACATATAAAATATTAAATATAATATATTACATATAAAATATAAAATATAATATATTACATATAATATATTACATACAATACATGACATACAATACATGACATTACATACATTACATATAATATATTAAATATAATATATTACATATAATATATTAAATATAATATATTACATATAAAATATTAAATATAATATATTACATATAAAATATTAAATATAATATATTACATATAATATATTACATACAATACATGACATACAATACATGACATACAATACATGACATTACATACATTACATATAATATATTAAATATAATATATTACATATAAAATATTAAATATAATATATTACATATAAAATATTAAATATAATATATTACATATAAAATATAAAATATAATATATTACATATAATATATTACATACAATACATGACATACAATACATGACATTACATACATTACATATAATATATTAAATATAATATATTACATATAAAATATTAAATATAATATATCACATATAAAATATTAAATATAATATATTACATATAAAATATTAAATATAATATATTACATATAATATATTACATACAATACATGACATTACATACATTACATATAATATATTAAATATAATATATTACATATAATATATTAAATATAATATATTGCATATAATATATTACATATAGTCCAAATCAAATACCCCCTATCTATCTAACATACAATCTATTTAATTTAAAATAAATCCTAACTATATCAAATACATCCCCCTATCTATCTAATATACAATAAATCCTAACTACATACACAGACCCTTATTCTAAAATAAAATAATTACAGTCCTAACTACACAGACCCTAATTCTAAGCTAAAATCAATAAATTAAGACCACTTACCTTTAAGATGTTGCTTCAGATCACTAACCTATGGGTCAAACAAAACAAAATAATTAGTACAAAACATTAACATTCAATAAATAAACATTCTATACATTCTAAATAATATACTCACCTTTACAGCATGTCCCGTCATTGTTTAGCTCTTCCGGCGCGGCCCTGTTAAAAAAAAACACAATACATTAATACAATATATAAAGAATAAATAAAATACACATATAAACATCTAAATATACATTTAACTTACCTCCCCGCGATGTCCCCGGCCTTCTCTCCTTCAACCCTGGCTGGGCCGCTCTAAAAAAAAAAAAAAACTAACGGAGGTCTGCACTGGCAGACCTCCCAGACGCTAATGAACCTCCCGGAGTCGTTTCCGGGAGGAAATTGGCATTGGCGGCTTGTGATTGGCTGAAAAAGCTGTCAGCCAATCAAAAGTCGTCAATGTAGGAGCCAATCAGGATGCGCAGATGTCTTCTACCAATCACTCCGTGGGGGTGTATCCCATAGTGATTGGCTGAAGGCATCTGAGCCTTGTGATTGGTTCCCAGAAAGATAGACAAGTGTTTTAGCCAATCAGGGTGGGATATTGGGGTGTATCCCATCCTGATTGGCTCACACATTGACGACTTTTGATTGGCTGAAATTGATAGACAGCTTTTTCAGCCAATCACAAGCCGCCAATGCCAATTTCCTCCCGGAAACGACTCCGGGAGGATCATTAGCGTCGGGGAGGTCTGCCAGTGCAGACCTCCGTTAGTTTTTTTTTTGTTTTTTTTTAGAGCGCGGATGGTTCCGCGGCCCAGCCGGGGCTGAAGGAGAGAAGGCCGGGGACATCGCGGGGAGGTAAGTTAAATGTATATTTAGATGTTTATATGTGTATTTTATTTATTGTTTATATATTGTATTAATGTATTCATGTATTGTGGTTTTTTTTTAACAGGGCCGCGCCGGTAGAGCTAAACAATGACGGGACATGCTGTAAAGGTGAGTATATTATTTAGAATGTATAGAATGCTTATTTATTGGATGTTAATGTTTTGTACTAATTATTTTGTTTTGTTTGACCCATAGGTTAGTGATCTGAAGCAACATCTTAAAGGTAAGTGGTCTTAATTTATTGATTTTAGCTTAAAATTAGGGTCTGTGTAGTTAGGACTGTAATTATTTTATTTTATTTTAGAATAAGGGTCTGTGTATGTAGTTAGGATTTATTGTATATTAGATACATGGATTTATGAAGGAAAGGTCGTGTCAGACCAATCTAATTAGTTTTTATGAGGAGGTTAGTAGGAACTTGGATCAGGGCAACTCAGTGGATGTAGTCTTTTTAGATTTTTCAAAGGCATTTGATACAGTGCCACATGGAAGACTAGTGAGCAAACTAAGGGATACAGGAATTGCAGTAAATATCTGCTCATGGATCGAGAGCTGGCTAAAAGACAGGAAGCAAAGGGTTGTTGTAAATGGAACATACTCCGATTGGTCTAATGTGATAAGTGGGGTTCCTCAGGGCTCAGTATTGGGTCCTCTCCTTTTTAACATATTTATTAATGACATTGAAGTAGGACTCGAATGTAGTGTCTCCATTTTTGCTGATGACACTAAGTTGTGCAAGGTAATAAAATCAGATAATGATGTACTTTCCCTACAAAAGGATTTGCATAAATTAGAGAAATGGGCGGCTAAATGGCAGATGAGATTTAATACAAATAAATGTAAGATTATGCATTTGGGAAGGAAAAATAGCCAAGCAATCTATAATCTTAATGGAGCAAATCTAGGGGTATCAGATATTGAAAGGGATTTGGGAGTACTAGTGGACAACCACCTAGGTAACAGCGCTCAAAGCCAAGCAGCGGCTGCAAAGGCAAATAAAATATTAGCATGTATTAGGAAGGGTATAGAAGCCAGGGAAGAAGATATAATTCTGCCACTATACAAATCTCTAGTACGCCCTCATTTGGAATATGGAGTACAATTTTGGGCACCACCTCACAAAAAAGACATCTTAGAGCTGGAAAAAGTACAGAGAAGGGCTACAAAACTAATAAGGGGAATGGAGGGGCTAAGTTATGAAGAAAGACTAGCAAAATTAAACTTATTTTCGCTAGAAAAAAGGCGTCTAAGAGGAGATATGATTACGGTTTTTAAATACATCCAGGGTCCATATAAGGCTTTGTCAAGTGAGCTTTTTGTAGCAAGAGATTTTCAACTGACAAGAGGACATCCGTTGAGGTTAGAGGAAAAAAGATTTCACCTTAAACAAAGAAAAGGGTTCTTCACAGTTAGGGTGGTTAAACTGTGGAATTCTCTACCAAAGGAGGTGGTGACAGCGAATTCGATAGACAACTTCAAAAAGGGGTTAGATATATTTCTGAATAAAGAGGGCATTCAAGGCTATCCTAGATAACTAGCGAAGGAATATTGATCCAGGGAGAAATTTGATCGCCAGTTTCTGGGGTCAGGAAGGAATTTTGCTTTTTTTCCCCCTTATGAGACAATTGGCAAAGTTTCAATGGGGTTTTTTTTATGTTTGCCTTCCTCTGGATCAATTAACAATAATTAACAATTAACAATAATAATAAATAGTCCAAATTAAAAAGATCAATAGAGATCTAAAAAGGTTGAACTTGATGGACTAACTCTTTATTCATTCTCCAATACTATACTATTAATAATTATTTAATCAATAATTTAATTAATAACTAATCCGCATATTGCAGATCAGAGGAGATCTTAACAGGTTGAACTTGATGGACTGAAAGTCTTTTTTCAACCTTAATTACTATGTAACTATGTATGTAAGATAGATAGGGGGATGTATTTGATATAGTTAGGATTTATTTTAAATTAAATAGATATAGATATAGATGTAATATATTATATTTAATATATTATATGTAATGTATGTAATGTCATGTATTGTATGTAATATATTATATGTAATATATTATATTTAATATATTATATGTAATATATTATATTTAATATATTATATGTAATGTATGTAATGTCATGTATTGTATGTAATATATTATATGTAATATATTATATTTAATATATTATATGTAATGCATGTAATGTCGTGTATTGTATGTAATGCATGTAATGTATTATATGTATGTATTGTATTGTGTTTATCTGTCTTTCCTTTTCAGGTGTGTAATTTTTTTATTTTCTGTAGTGGGGAGTGGGGTTGTAATGTATTTTTTTGTTGTCTGTAGTGGGGGGTGGGGTTGTAATGTATTTTTTTGTTTTCTGTAGTGGGGGTGGGGTTGTAATGTATTTTTTTTTCTGTACTGTAGGTTTTTTTGTTTTCTGTAAGGTAGGTTTTTTTTCTTCTGTAATTAGAGTGTTGGGGAGGTTTATTAGGGGGTAGGTAGTGTAGGTAGGTAGTGTAAATGTTAATAGATTAGTGTAGAGGGGGGTTAGTTTAGATTAAATGGTTTATTGGGGGTTATAGTGTAGTGTTTGTAGTTAGTGTCATGATGGTCCATGAGTAAATGGGTTAATTTAGGCCTTATGGTTGTCTGTATTGACCACCATGAGTTAATGGGTTAATTAAGGCCTTATGGTGGTCTGGATTGACCACCATGAATTAATGGGTTAATTTAGGCCTTATGGTGGTCTGGATTGACCACCATGAGTTAATGGGTTAATTTAGGCCTTATGGTGGTCTGTATTGACCACCATGAGTTAATGGGTTAATTAAGGCCTTATGGTGGTCTGGATTGACCACCATGAGTTAATGGGTTAATTTAGGCCGTATGGTGGTCTGTATTGACCACCATGAGTTAATTTAGGCCTTATGGTGGTCTGGATTGACCACCATGAGTTAATGGGTTAATTTAGGCCTTATGGTGGTCTGGATTGACCACCATGAGTTAATGGGTTAATTTAGGCCTTATGGTGGTCTGGATTGACCACCATGAGTTAATGGGTTAATTTAGGCCTTATGGTGGTCTGGATTGACCACCATGAGTTAATCGGTTAATTTATAGTTGGGGTTAATATTTTTAGTGCGAGTCCTTTCAGGACCTTTACGGTCCTTTAAGGACCTGCGAGGCGGGAAATTTAAAATTGAATTGCAGCAGGGTCACGATCGGTGCCGATCGGGGACCCCCGCTGCAGGGGGTTTATATGGGGACACTTCGGGGGTCCCGATGGGGACCCCCAGCATAGAGGGAGGTTAATTTTAAGTGCCGCGGCCGGGATTGGGTAATAGTGTGCCGCAGCCACTTTAAGGAGCCGCGACGTGGAATTTAAAAGTTTGAAATGCAGCGGGGGGCCTGATCTATGCAGATCGGGGACCCCCGCTGTAAGGGGTTAATGTGGGGGTGCTGCAGGGGTCCTGATAGAGACCCCTGCAGCATGGGGATGTGTATAGGGTGCAGGGGGCAGCCTCACACTGCTGTCTCGGGCTGTTCCGAGGCAGCACGTTTAGGCTTTCGGATCCCTTGCGTGGACTTTTTGTCCACGTAGGGATTCTTACGATATGCGAGAATCATGCATAGATTTAAGGCTACGTAGCTCTCTCGGAGCCTATTCTCGGCCATTTTCTTGCAGTCATATCGCAAAGCAGGCTGCGAGAGATTCGGTACTCGCAAAAAGCAGGAAAACTGCCTTTGCGAGCACCGAGAGAACTACGAGGGATAATTTAATAGGGCCCATAGTATTTAACGTTGAAAAAAGACTTTCAGTCCATCAAGTTCAACCTTTTAAGATCTCCTCTGATCTGCAATATGCGGATTAACTATTAATTAATTAGTTGTCTAAAAAAAAAAAAAATCAATTCCCTCCTGATCCCAGACACCGACGACTGGACTTCTCCTTGGATCAATACTGCCTCTCTAATTATCCATGATAACCCTGAATACCCTTTTTAATTAGAAATAAATCCAGTCCCCTTTTAAAGTTATCTATCCAATCTGCTGTAACCACCTCCTCTGGTAGAGAATTCCACAGATTAACCACCCTTTCTGTGAAGAACCCTTTTCTTTCTGTAAGGTGGAATCTTTTTACTTCTAACTTCAAGGGATGTCCTCTTGTCAGTTGAAAACCTCTTGGCACAAAAAGCTCCCTTGACAAATCTTTATACTGACCCTGGATGTATTTATATAAGGTAATCATATCTACTCTTAGACGCCTTTTTTCTAGAGAAAATAAGTTTAATTTGGTTAGTCTTTCTTCATAACTTCGCCCCTCCATTCCCCTTATTAGTTTTGTTGCCCTCCTCTGTACCTTTCCCAGCTCTAAAATGTCCTTTTTATGAAGTGGTGCCCAAAATTGTACTCCATATTCCAAATGAGGGCGTACTAGAGATTTGCATAGTGGCAGAATTATGTTTGCTTCCCTTGCTTCTATACCCTTCTTAATACATGCTAATATTTTATTTGCCTTTGCAGCTGCTGCTTGGCTTTGAGCACTGTTACCTAGGTGGTTGTCCACAAGCACTCCCAAATCCCTTTCAATATCTGATATCACTAGATTTGCTCCATTAAGATTATAAATTGCATGGCTATTTTTCCTTCCCAGATGCATAACTTTACATTTATTCGTATTGAATCTCATCTGCCATTTAGATGCCTATTTCTCAATTTTATGTAAATCCCTTTGGAGAAAAGCACATCAATATCTTATTTAATTACCTTGCACAACTTCGTGTCATCAGCGAAAATGGAGAGACCACACTCCAATCCTACCTCTAAGATATTAATAAATATGTTAAAAAGGAGAGGACCTAATACTGAACCCTGAGGAACCCCACTTACCACATTAGTCCAACCGAAATATGTTCCATTTACAACAACCCTTTGCTTCCTGTCTTTTAGCCAGCTCTCAATCCATCAGCAGATATTTACTGCAACACCTGTATCTCTTAGTTTGCACAATAGTCTCCCATGTGGCACTGTATCAAAAGCCTTTGCAAAATCCAAAAAGACTACATCCACTGAGTTGCCTTGATCCAGGTTCCTACTAGCCTCCTCATAGAAACTAATTAGATTTGTTTGACATGACCTATCCCTCATAAATCCATGTTGACTCCTACTTATAATCCTGTTCAAATAGAGATATTCTTGTATATTATCCCTTATTAACCCTTCTAAAAGCTTCCCCACTACAGAAGTGAGGCTCACTGGTCTATAATTCCCCGGATTTGCTCTTGCTCGCTTTTTAAATATAGGTATCACATCAGCTTTTCTCCAGTCATCAGGTAGAGACCCTGTGTTGAGTGAATCTTGAAAAATTAAATATAATGGTTTAGCTATTACAGAACCCAGTTCCCTTAGTGCCCTTGGATGTATTCCATCAGGACCCGGGGCTTTATTAACATTTATTTTTTCCAACCTCTTTTGGATTACTTCCTGTGTTAACCAATTATTTGGCAAAGGAAGTGTAGCCACATTATGTTGCTGTGTCCCAACCACTGGTACCTCCCTTGTGTATACCAAAGAAAGTAACCTATTTAGCTCATCTGCCTTTTCTTGGTCACTAATTATCAGACGGCCTGTGTCACATTGTAATGTTCCTATAGCTTCCTGTAATAGCAAAACCATTATATCTAATTTTTCAGGACTCACTCACCACAGGGTTTCTACCAGATGACTGGAGAAAAGCAGATGTGATACCTATATTTAAAAAGGGAGCAAGAGCAAATCAAGGGAATTATAGACCAGTGAGCCTCACTTCTGTAGTGGAGAAGCTTTTAGAATAGTTAATAAGGGATAATATACAAGAATATGACTATTTGAACAAGATCATAAGTAGGAGTCAACAGGGATTTATGAGGGATAGGTCATGTCAAACAAACCTAATTAGTTTCTATGAGGAGGTAAAGAGGAACTTGAATCAAAGCAACTCATTTTGGATTTTGCAAAGGCTTTTGATACAGTGCCACATGGGAGACTATTGAGCAGACTGAGGGATACAGGAATTGCAGTAAATATATGCACATGGATTGAGAGCTGGCTAAAAGACAGGAAGCAAAGGATTGTTGTAAATGTGATCTAACAAACAAAAAGCGGATTAATTTATTCATAAAGAACTTTCAACAATTCAGATTTCTCCCAAAAATGTTTTTACGCCCATGGCGTAAGCAGATGCTAAAGCTGTTAGTTTGTTATGTACAGTAGACCCTTGACATTCGCAACTTTAACATTTGCGGATTCCACATTCGCGTTTAAAAAAAAACAAACTATAATCACGAGTGACCACAGACTGGAGGGAGTGAACTGCCACCTACTGCACTTACTCAGCATCAGTGCCAGGCACTTATAATGCACTCCAGGGACTGCCACCTGCTGCACCTATCCATTATGGAAACCAAGCATGTCTGCTACTGAATTCACTTACATAGAAGCCAGCCACTGCCACTTTCTAGCTTTACCCACCTGCAATGCCAGGAACTAAAACCACTCAAACTACCCATCACAATAGCTAGGCTTTACTTCCTAAACTACCTAAACTGGTTCTTATATGTAAGTGTCAGGGTGATCCTGGAAAATAATGTGTATCATTCAGCACAGAGATAGTTAATAATGAACATGGCTGGATCATGGTACTGGGTACCATCTGGCAGGCAGCTGTACCCTCTATGAGACCTCTCTGAGCCAGTTCTCCTACACATGGCTCTTCTGAGCATATGTAGGGAAAGGCGGCAGGTGTCATATACCAAAAGATGCCATCATTGTTATTAATAATTAAAAATAATAAAAACAACAACCAAAAAACACCTTCCTCTTCCATAGTCCCAATCCCTCTGTCCACAGATAAAGATAAGCACATCTATATATGTATCTATATATATGCACAGAAAAAAATTATAACACAATACATCCTTTGAGGTTAGAAGTAAAAAGATTCCACCTCAAAGAAAGAAAAGGGTTCTTCACAGTAAGGGTGGTTAATCTGTGGAATTCTCTACCAGAGGAGGTGGTGACAGCGGATTCGATAGTTAATTTTAAAAGGGGAATGGATTTATTTTTAATTAAAAAGGATAATTAGGGTTATCCTGGTTAATTAGAGAGAGAATATTGATCCAGGGAGGAATTCTATCGCCAGTATCTGGGGTCAGGAAGGAATTAATTTTTTTCCCTTTGAGACGATTGGCTAAGTTTCACTTGTTTTTTTTCTGTTTACCTTCTTCTGGATCAATTAACTAACTAGTCCGCATATTGCAGATCAGAGGAGATCTTGAAAGGTTGAACTTGATGTACTGAAAGTCTTTTTTCAACCTCAATTACTATGTAACTATTTAATTATGTAACTATGTAATACATGTGTATATTTATTTCGCTCTAGGTCCCAGCTTTTTTCCCCAAAATGACATGCAGCAGCAAGCATGAAAATGCTGGCACTACCCAGTAACAATTTTGAGAGTTGTTTCTTAAGAGTTCTTAAAGTTTATAACACTGACCTTGAGTGGCATGATACCTTCCTCTAATAGATAAACCACTACGCTTCATAATATTCTAGTTTTAAACTTTATTTTTTGTTATACTGTATATATTCTTGCTGTACCTTACTGTTACATTGTGTATTTGGAAGGACGTATGTATAACAGTCTTAGGTAGGCCCAGGCTGTGTCAAATATTATCATTGAGAGAGTATCACAATGCAATTTTTTTCGGTGTATTTTATTTTTTTAAATATGTTTTTAATATGTAGGCAGATTATTTGGGCCATTGCTGTGAAAGTTTAGGATCTATTACTTATATCTGAAGGGCAGAACTATATATTTACTGTATACTTCCATTGCCTCTCCGTTATCTCCCAGATTTCCATTCTTTTCCTTTCTTATGCATTTTTCTTTTTTTTTCTTTTACTTCTCTTTACTTCAGATGCAAACACATGTTCTACACACAAGATAGATAACTACTCATAGGAGAGAGATGGAGCTAAGCAGATATACAGTAAGAAAGGAGAGCACAGTTATGATGATTTATGACACATCGGGTCTGCTTTCCTTCTGGGCCCCATACTAATAGACCCCCCATACTGCACTGACTCTTCCTTGCTCGGACCGATACTGTAGTAACTTGCATAGAACAATGCCATTTTCCTGCTGGGCCCCATACTAGAGTACCTCCCATACTCCACTGTGAGTGAACATTTTTGTTGTTGTTTAGTCGTTCAGCTGTGTCCTACTCTCCTTGACCATATGGATGCAACACGCTAGGCACATCTTGTGCCTTGTTGTGACTATCCATAAGGGCACATCTTGTATCTGGTTGTGCCTATCCATATGGTTTTCTTGCCAGATATATTTTAGTGGGTTACCAGTTTTTCTCTAGTTTACCTCAATTTGTCTGACCTCTCTGCTGTCATCTGCCCATCTTGGGTGACCCAATATGGTATGGGTCACCGCTTCATTGAAGTACACAAGCCCCTTCTTCATGACAAGGTAGCAATCCAGAATGGGGAGTGACAATATTTTCTAAAAATAGACTTAAAAAAATACAATTTCCTCTAAAATATGTCTTTATGTTCACAGTTGCTAATGTTTTTAGTTTAGATGCAGTTTTTCTTAAACTACAGTGGTACAGCTATGACTCCTCACCCACTACTTGATGAAAACAAGTATTGATCTCCATATGCCAAACTAACTCATGTGGGTCTGAGCTATAAGTACTTCCAGAGGAGATAAGGACAGCTATAATGCTGCAAACGTAAAACTAGAGAATACCATGAGGTAGGACAGAGCAAGAAAAGCCTTGGAGATGAGGTGATGACAAGAAGGAGAGACAAACCTTATGGGCAGAGCTGAAAAGGCTGTTAATGGAGTATTTGGAGATCAGATATATAGAAGGCTGTGGTATTGTTGGGCATTAGGTGTTGATGGTGTGTGTCAGTATTTCCAATTTGATTCTAGCAGATACGGGAATCCATTCCTTGTACTTAACCCCTGTATAGCACTGCAGAATATGTTGGAGCATTACAAATAAAGGAAATAATAATCCATGGAAGGGTTTGGCAGTTTAGGGCAACAGATGAGAAAATCTGTGAGATATGTGAGCTTCAAAGAGGTATTTAAGATGGTTTGCAATTGCCAATTTGGAGTAACTTCCAGTAATCCGTGCAAAAAAATGATAAGCAAGTAAATTAGGATTTTGGGTGTTTATTATGTGAGAAGAGAGCAGATTTTGTATGTTGCATGTGTAATTGGCAGTTTTGGCTAGCAAAAAAAGTCACTGTTTATTTGTACATGGTCTTAGTAAAAAAATTACAGTGCCTGTGATCTATAATGCGTTTTGGGAAAAATTGTCCCTCCTGTGGCTCACATAAATTGCCTTTTGATAAAATGAATAGCATCCCAGGTTCAGGCTGCAGGACGATGATGAGACCTCACTCCCTCCACCTTAGGAGCACATCCTCCCTCCCCGGCAGAGAGGATATAATGTGAGCCTCAGCTGGAAGGATGAGGCTGTGAGAGTGTGAAGAGCGCAGATCCACTTAGCACACTCCAGTACCTCTGCTGGCCGGGCACAGATCAATACTCAGCAGACGCTCTCTGGCTGTGTACCAAACTGGAAGTGGCTGCAGCACTGACTTAGTCATCCAGGATGCGTGTGTACACAAACAATGTGTTTACCGCTTTACACAAGATGTAAACAACATATTTAGTTATATATATGCCAAATTAAATGCCAGCAGGAATCATGTGTATAAATGCCCAAGTGTGACTGTGGATTACACTCATAAATGTTGGCCTGTGTGCCAGATAGTGCCAGACAGACAGCGTGTGTAAGAGGGACAAAGTGCTGGAAAGAGATTGTGTGAATTAAGTAATGTCTGACAAGTCACTGACAGCGAATGCGCATTACACACAGTGGCTGACCACGTGCAGGTGTATATATATATATATATATATATATTTATATATCACATATATAGTTGTGAGCGTACAAGTTGTTGCTAATGCTTGCAGGCTCGCGTAGCGAGGGCTGCGGGCGAGGGCATCAGTTGCTGGCATGGAGCGCCAAAGGCGCTCCTTGCCAGCAACTGCGACCCTAGCAAAATTTACGTTAAAACGCAAACAACACGACACAATGACCGCGACCCTCGCAAACTTTACCTCGCAATGCAAAAACCATACGAGACACGTTACCACACATTACGACCTCACAAAAATCGTCCGCAACTCGCGAACATCACAAAATTAAAAACACAATAAATACACACACCACATACATAAAAAGCTTTCCTACAGCAAGAGGAAGCATCCAGGACCTCAAAAAAACAACTTACACCTTCAGTTAACTAAAAATAAATGAGTATAGACACAAAAAAAAAAACGCTAAGCGAGAGAAAAAATGGCCGCCGAACAAAACGAAAACGAGGCTACAGCACTCTAAACACGCAAAACACCACAAGAAACTCGCAAAACACCACAAACGACCTACGGATATTCCGCTAAGACGCATAGCACACATTACCCGCCATGTTACGCTAATGCGGAAGTACACAACTACGCTAACGGTTCCGGCTCGCGCATGCACACTATTACACTGCACACATTCATCACGCTTACACAGCAGCTCAACACCACTAATGCTGCAGCAACATCAAAGCACATTGCCCACCCTTCAACACAATGCTTTAAAATAGGTAAACTATATTAATATATTAATTGTATTACATATTTCAGTAATAGACACAAAACACCATTAGCTACCTTACAATTTCATTGCAGTCTTTTTTTGACGGGCAATTCGCTAGTATATATATATATAACTGTATGTATGTATATATACATATATGTATACTAGACATATAGAGTGTCTTACAGAAAGAGGGTGCTCGACACAGAGGTTGTGTGCAGCTGTATGATATTATTGTAGACCTGTATAATACAGTAGAGCTGTATAACAATACTGTAGAGTTGCATAATACTGTAGAGTTGTATAATTATACCGTAGAGCTGCATAATTATACTGTAGAGTTGTATAATACTGTAAAGTTGAATAGTATTCCTGTAGAAATGTATGATACTGTTTAGTTGTTCAGTTGCGTGCGACTGACTGTGTCCCTATGGATCACAGCATGCTAACTACATCTGTCAGTCACTGACACTCTGAGCTCCATCAAGTTCATGTTTATTGCTTTAGTGACCTTATGTATCCATTTCCGCCTCTGTCATCCACTTCTTTGTGTGCCTTCAATCTTTCCCAGTATCTTCTCTAGGGAATCTTGTCTTCTTTTGATGTGGCAAAAATATTTGAGCTTCAGCCTCATGATCATACCTTCCAGTAAACAGTTTGTCTTGATTTCTTGTAGTACTGATTTATTGGATCTTCTTGCATTCCAAGGAACTCTAAGTAGTTTTCGCCAAACACACAAATCAAAGACATCAATTCTACTGCGCTCAGCCTTCTTTATGGTCCAGCTCTCACATGCGTTTGTTACTACTGGGAATACCATAGTTTTAACTATGCTGAGTTTTGTTGTAAATTCTTTAATTTTTACTAGCTTGTCCAAGCTTGCCATAACTTTCCTCCCCAGAAGTAATCATCTTTTCATTTCATGGCTATAGTCACCATCTGAAGAGATCTTGGAGCCAGAAAATAAAATATGTCACTGCCTCCACTTCTTCCCTGTCTATTTGCCAGGAACTGAGATTGCCATTTGCCACAATCTTTGTATTTTTAACATTGAGCGCCAAGCCAGCTTTTGCACTCTTTGTTTACAACCTTGTTACACTTTATTTCCGATCTTGAACCACTCTGTTGTTCCATGTTCGGTTCTGACCATGGCTCCTTGGTCCACGTACAGATTCTTCAGGAGGCGGATGAGATGATCTAGTACTCCCATCTCTTTAAGAACATGTCACATTTTGTTGTGATCCACACAATCAAATACTTTAGAATAGTTTATGAAGCAGAAGTAAATGCTTTTCTGGAACCCTCTTGTTTTCTCTATTATCCATCGGTCATTGGCAATTTGATCTCTTGTGCCTCTTCCTCTGTGGGACCCAATTTGCATATCTGGTAGTTCTTTGTCTATATATTGTTGGAGTCAAGCTTTCAGGATCTTAAGCATTACCTTGCTGTCATGTGAAATGAGTGCAATAGTTTTGGAGCACTTTGGCACCGCCATTTTTTGGGATTGGGATGTAGACTGACATTTTCCAGTCTAATGGCCACCGTTGAGTTTTCCAGATTTCCAAATGATACTGTGTTGTTGTTCAGTCCTTCAGTAGTGTCTGACATTGTCTGTGTTTCTGGTTGAGCTAATTAAAATGATTTTCTTGGCACAGATTCTGGAGTGGGTTGCCAGTTCTTTCACCAGTTGACCATGATTTGTCTGACCTCTCTGCTATGACCTGCCCATCTTAGGTGACCCTACATGGCATAGCTCACAGCTTAATTGAGGTACACAAGCCCCATCAATCACCACAAAAAGGTAGAGATCCAGAAGGGAAAATTAAACTGTAGAGCTGTATAAAGTTACTGTAGAACTGTATAATACTTTAGAGCTATGTAAAGTTATTGTAGAACTGTATAATAATGTAGAGCTGTATAATATTACTGTATAACTATATAATACTGTAGAGTTGTATAATGTTACAGAACCATATAACAGTGTAGAGCTGTGTAAAAATACTATATAGTTTTATAACAATACCAAAGAGCTATATACTGTGGAGCTGTAATACTGTAGAGCTATATAAATTTATCATTGAACTGTATAATACTGTAGACTTGTATAATATTACTGTAGAACTGTATAATATTGTATTATTATTATTATTATTTGTAACGCGCCAACATATTCAGTAGCGCCATACAGGGGTTAAGTACAAGTCAAGAACAATGTCAAACAGTGCGAAGGATGGAGGGCCCTGTTATTGAGCTTTCAATTAGACATACACAGTGCTTTCCCTAAAGCACCTAGCGAGATTGAAAACTCGCAAACTTACATTCTAAAGGGTGTAGGTGAGGTACAGGAGTGTGATAGATTAATAGAGCATGTAAAGGCTAAAGATGATAGGCTTCTTTAAATCAAGCAGAGATGTAGGAGGGGGCATTATTGTGGAGGGCTATTATGTTAGGGTCATCATTTTGAATTTTATTTTAGAGGCTATGGGAAGCCAGTAGAGTGCCTGACAGAGAGGTTCTGTGGTCACTGTGCGTTAATTTTGGTAAATTAGTCTAGCGGATGCGTTTAATATGGATTGGAGGGGAAAGAGACGTTTGATAGGAAGGCCAGCAAGGAGAGAGTTGCAGTAGTCAAGGCGAAATATGATGAGAAAGTGAATTCAAATTTTTGTTGTGTCTTGTGTAAGATAGTGACGTATTTTGGAGATATTTTTTAGGTGAAAGTGACAAGATTTTGTGAGTGATTGAATGTGAGGAGTGAAAGAGAGAGCAGGGTCCAGTAAAACCCAGAGACAGAGTGCCTGGGAGGTGGGAAAGATGATGGCAACAGTGAGAGATAAGTGAGGGGTGGGAGCTGAGGAAGAGGGTGGATAGACAAGGAGTCCATGTTGAGTTTTAATTGACGGGCGGACATACATGAGGATATGCTAGAGAGGCAATTGGCAACATGAGCTAGCAGAGAGGGGGATAGTTCAGGTGCAGAAATGTAGATTTGAGAGTCATCTGTATATAGATGATACTGAAATCCAAAAGAATTAATCAGGACACAGAGGGAGGATGTGTAGATGGAGAAAAGAAGGGGGCCTAGGCCTGAACCTTGGGGTACGCCGACAGTTAGAGGGCGAGGCAAAGAAGAGATGCCAGAGAAGGAGAAACAACATGTTCGATTTTCTAGATAGGATATGAACCAAGAGAGAGCAGTGTCACCGATGCCTAGGGAGCGGAGAATTAGAATAAGAAGAGAGTGATCAACTGTGTCAAAGGCAGCAGAGAGATCAAGGAGAATTAGGATAGAGAAATTACCTTTTGACTTGGCGATTAGCAGGTCATTAGTAACTTTTGAAGAGCTGTATATTACTGTAGAACTAACGAATACTGTAGAACTGTATAATATTACTGTAGAACTGTATAATCCTGTAGAGATGTACAATATTACTGTAGAAATAAAGAATGCGGTAAATTTGTATAATATTACTATAGTACTGTATAATACTGTAGGGCTGTATAATATTACTGTAGAACTGTATAATACTGTAAAGCTGTATAATATTACTGTAGAATTAAAGAATGCGGTAAAGCTGTATAATCACATATATAGTTGTGAGCATGCGAGCTGTTGCTAACGCGGCCCTCGCAAAGGCGCTCCTTGCCAGCAACTGAGGCCCTCGCGAAGGTGCTCCTTGCCCGCAACTGAGGCCCTCGCGACGCGAGGACAAGGCGCTCCTAGCCAGCAACTGCGGACCTTGCGAAAAAATACGAGACACATTACAACCAATTACGACCTCGCAAAAATCGGCCGCAACACGCGCACATGAAAAAATGAAAAATACAACAAATACACACAACACATACATAAAAAGCTTACCTTCAGCAAGAGGGAGCATCCAGAACCTCAAAAACTGAAGTTACACCTTAATTTAACTCAAAATAAAAGAGTTTAGACACTAAAAAATCCTCTAAGCGAGAGAAACAATGGCTGCCGAAAAAAAACGAAAACGAGGCTACAGCAGTCTAAAGACGCAAAACACCACCAAACACCTACGGAATTGCCGAAAAATACATACGAGATTCGAAAACAAGGACGCAACCCGCGTGACCGCAAACATATTACAAACACAATAAATACACGCAACAAACATATAGAAAGCTTACTCACAGCAAGGGGGGGGGGGGCACCCAGCACCTCTGCAAGTGAAGCTACACCTCGATTTAAGTACAAATTTAGGAGTTTAAACACCCGAAAATCCCCTAAGCAAGAGAAAAAATGGCCGCCAAACAAAACGAAAACGAGGCTATAGGACTCTAAACACGCAAAACACCACCATAAACAGGCAAAACACCACAAAACAGCTACGGATATTCCACACATTAGCGCCCATTTTAGAACAATATCTTATACAATGCGGAAGTACACAACTACTCTAATGGTTTGGTCTCGCACACGCACACTATTCCACTACACACATTCATCACGCTTACACAGCAGCTCCACACCACTAATGCTGCAGGAACATCAAAACAGATTGCAGCTCTTCAACAGAATGCTTCCTCCATATATTACTTGAAAATAGGTAAAGTATATTAATTTATTAATGTATTATTTATTTTATTATTATACACCAAACAGCATTAGCTCACTTACAATTTGATTGCCGTCATTTTTTGACGGGCAATTCGCTAGTATTAATATAGTACTGTATAATACCGTAGAGTTGTATAATATTATTATAGTACTGTATAATACTGCAGAGCTGTATAATATTACTGTAGAACTGTATAATACTGTAGAGTTGTATAATATCACTATAGAACTATATAATACTGTAGAACTGTATGATATTACTGTAGAACTAAAGAATCCTGTAAAGCTGTATACTATTACTATAGTACTGTATAATACCGTAGAGTTGTATAATATTACTATAGTACTGTATAATACTGTAGAGCTGTATAATATTACTGTAGAACTAAATAATGCTGTAAAGCTGTATATTACTATAGTACTGTATAATACTGTAGAGTTGTATAATATTACTGTATAACTGTAAAATACCGTATTTATATAATATTACCATAGTACTGTATAATACTGTAGAGTTGTATAATATTATCTGTAGAACTGTATAATACCATAGCGTTGTATAATATTACTGTATAACTGTATAATACCGTAGAGTTGTATAATATTATCTGTTGAACTGTATAATCACATAGATAATTGTGAGCAATATGGGCTGTTGCTACCGCTTGCGGGCTCACGTAGCGAGCCTGTTGGAACTTGCGAGGGCCGCAGTTGCTGGGTCGCTTCTTGCGCTGGTGGAGATGAGCGCAGTAGGCGCTCATTCCTACGACCCTGTAAGACTTAGGCAGGGAGCGCCAAAGGCGCACACTGTGCTGGTGGAGATCAGCGGCGTAGGCGATCATCCTTACGACGCCGCACGACTTAGGCAGTAAGCGCCAAACCCGACAACTGCGCTGGTGGAGATGAGCGCCGTAGGCGCTTATCCCGACGACTTGTGGAATCTCAATTACACCATTCACAATGCGAGACCTGTAGCAGTTTGAAAAGAAACGTGTGGAAACATTACAGGCCGTAACACTTGCAAAAAGGAAACTTAACAAAAAAAAAAAATATGACCTGCGGCACTTGGGAAAAAAAAAAATCTGAGGTAAAAAAAATACGAAGTTAACGGCCGAAACGCGCACGTACAACAACAATAATAACACCACCAAAATTAACGAAAAAAACAACACTCACAGCACGGGTGGGACAGGCACGATGTCTGGGAGTCAGGTTGCACGGCAATTTTACCACAATTTGCAGAGTTTCTACACACGAAAAAAGCGAGAGAAAAAATTGCGGCCCAAAAAACGAAAACGAGGCTACACGACCCGTAAACACGCAAAGCACCGTCAAGCACATAAGACTTTTACACAGGCACGTACGAGGTATAAAATACACTGTTAGGAACAATGGAAAATGCTCCACACCTGCGTAACGCATAGACAATCGGCGCCATTTTACAACACTAATTTACAACTAATAACATTATGATTACAAAATGCCCAAATAGACAGCTAAACAAACGGTTTGCCCTCACGCATGCAGCCTCTTTACACTGCACACTTCACACATTGCTGACACTTACACCTCAGGTCAGCAACAGTGTAAATGTACATTGTATGCTGCAGGAAAGTCAAAAAAGATTGTTAGCTCTTCAGGATATTGATTGCTGGATATATCAATTACAAATAGGTAAAGTATATTAATTTATTATTGCATTAATTAATTAATTAGCATAAAAAAAAAAATATATATATATAAAAAAAAGGACCAGAGAGGATTGCAATGAGCCACAAAGGAGTTCAGCGTGGGGCTCACAATGAGCGCCGATGGTGCTCAGAGGAGCAAAAGTACATGAGGGGAGAGGCTTGCAATGAGCGCCAAAGCCAATCAGCGCGCTCCTTGCATTGACTTACAAAGGTGCTCAGACCACCAAAAATACACGAGCAGAAAGCCTCGCAATATGCACCGAAGGCGCTCATTGCGAGCCACGCGATGATCGCCAAAGGCGTTCAGCACGGGGCTCACAATGAGCACAGAGGGTGCACAGAGGAGCAAAAGGACACCAGGGGAGAGGTTCGCAATGAGCGCCAAAGGTGCTCAGACAACTAAAACCTTACATTGTGTGCCAAACAGCATTCCCAGCCTTACAATTTTATTGACCGGCATTTTGACAGGCAAGTCGCTAGTACCGTAGAGTTGTATATTATTACCATAATGTAGAGCTGTATAAAATTGTTGTAGAACTTTCTAATACTGTATAGCGATTTATATTATTACTGTAGAATTGTATAATACTGTAGAGATTTATATTACTACTAGCGAATTGCCCGTCAAAAAATGACGACAATGAAATTGTAAGGTAGCTAATGCTGTGTGGTGTATAATAATGAAATCTATAATACATTAATAAATGAATATACGTATTTTGAAGCATTGTGTTGAAGAGCTGCGGCTCTGGCTGGCTCGCCTGCTCACAACTATATATGTGATACTGTGGAATTGTATAATACTATAGAGCTGTATAATAATAATGTAGAGCTGTTTAAGTTACTGTAGAGTTGTATAACTGTAGAGCCAGGGCCGGGTTACCCATTAGGTGTTATAGGCCCTAATCTACAGCCGGCGCCTCCTTATCACTTCCTGGGACTAAACACAGCTCTGTCTGCAGGCACAGGAAGTTAGTAGGGGACATTTTACCCACAGTACCCAAGACTGCATCAGCAAGATGCCAGGAGATGGCTCCTCTCCCACCCCTCCTATTTCCTCCAGCAGCTGCTTCTGCCCATGAGGAGCTGGAGCTTGATCCTGGGAAGTCCAAGAGAAAGGTAACTTTATATTCTGCCTAGCTGCCATCCAGTAAATCAGGTAAATGGTGTGCGTGTGATGTGTATGTATATGTGTATGCATGTGTATGTATGTGTATGTATATGTATGTGATGTGTGTATGTGTGGTATGTATGTGTTGTGTGTATATGTATGTGATGTGTGTATGCGGTGTGTGTGTATATGTATGTGGTGTGTGTGTGATGTATGTATGTGATGTGTATATGAGTGTCTGATGTGAGTGTGATGTGTATATGAGTGTCTGATGTGAGTGTGTGATGTGTATATGAGTGTCTGATGTAAGTGTGTGATGTGTATATGAGTGTCTGATGTGAGTGTGTGATGTGTATATGAGTGTCTGATGTAAGTGTGTGATGTGTATATGAGTGTCTGATGTGAGTGTGTGATGTGTATATGAGTGTCTGATGTGAGTGTGTGATGTGTATATGAGTGTCTGATGTGAGTGTGTGATGTGTATATGAGTGTCTGATGTGAGTGTGTGATGTGCATATGAGTGTCTGTGATGTGTGTGTGTGTGATGTATGTGTGATGTGTCTGCGAGGTATGTCTGTGACGCATTTGATGTGTGTGATGTGTATGTATGTGCAGGATGTGTGTATATGATGTGTGTGTGATGTGTTTAAGCATTCACTAAGCAAAAAATGCACAGGGGCGCCTTAAAGTGCTCTGTATACTGTAAAGATTTATAAAACTGTAGAGTTGTAGAACTGTGTAATAATACTACCACGCTGTATAATAGTACTATAGAGCTGTATAATAATTCTGTACAATGGTATAATAATGCTGTAGAGTTATATAATAATACTATAGAACCATATAATAATACTGTAGACTTGTTAATTGTACTGTAGAGCTGAATAATAATACTGTAAAACTGTCTAATACTGTTGAGATGTAAACTGTATAATAATACAGTAGGCATGTATAATAATATTGAAGACCTGTATAATAATACTGTAGCACTGTATGTTAGTACTGAAAAACTAAAGAGGTCGGAACAATAAATGTTAATAAAGCCCCAGGTCCTGATGGAATACATCAAAGGGTACTGAGGGAGCTGAGTTCTGTAATAGCCAAACCATTATATCTAACTAGCTACAGTGCCTTTCAAAAGTATTCACCCCCTTGCCTTTTTACCTATTTTGTTACATTACAGCCTTAAGTTCAATGTTTTGTTAATCTGAGTTTTATGTGATGGATCAGAACACAATAGTCTAAGTTGGTGAAGTGAAATGAGAAAAATATGTACTTAAAACTATTTTTTAGGAATAGAAAACAGAAAATTGGCATGTGCGTATGTATTCACCCCCTTTGTTATGAAGACCATAAAAAGCTCTGTTGCAACCAATTACCTTCAGAAGTCACACAATTAGTGAAACAATTTCCACCTGTGTTCAATCTAAGTGTCACATGATCTGTCATTACATATACACACCTTTTTTGAAAGGCCCCAGAGGCTGCAGCACCTAAGCAAGAGGCACCACTAACCAAACACTGCCATGAAGACCAAGGAACTCTCCAAACAAGTAAGGGACAATTTTGTTGTGAGTCAGGGTTAGGTTATAAAAAAATATCCAAATCCTTGAGGATCCCCAGGAGCACCATCAAATCTATCATAACCAAATGGAAAGTACATGGCACAACAGCAAACCTGCCAAGAGACGGCCGCCAACCAAAACTCACGGACCGGGCAAAGAGGGCATTAATCAGAGAGGCAGCACAGAGACCTAAGGTAACCCTGGAGGAGCTGCAGAGTTCCACAGCAGAGTCTGGAGTATCTGTACATAGGACGACAATAAGCCGTACGCTCCATAGAGTTGGGCTTTATGGCAGAATGGCCAGAAGAAAGCCATTACTTTCAGCAAAAAGCAAAATGGCATGTTTTGAGTTTGTGAAAAGGCACGTGGGAGACTCCCAAAATGTATGGAGGAAGGTGCTCTGGTCTGATGAGATAAAAATGTATCTTTTCGGCCATACGAATAAATGTAAAGTTATGCATCTGGGAAGGAAAAATAATCATGCCATTTATTTATAATCTTAATAAAGCAAATATAGGGGTATCAGATATTGAAAGGGATTTGGGAGTGCTTGTGGACAACCACCTTGGTAACAGTGCACAATGCCAAGCAGCATCTGCAAAGGCAAGTAAAATATTAGCATGTATTAGGAAGGGTATAGAAACAAGGGAAGCACATTTTGTCACTATACAAATCCCTAGTACGCCCTCATTAGGAATATGGAGTACAATTTTGGGCACCACTGCAAAAATATGACATTTTAGAGCTGGAAAAGGTACAGAGAAGGGCAACAAACCTAGTAAGTGGAATGGAGGGGCTAAGTTATGAAGAAAGACTAACCAAATTAAACTTATTTTCAATAGAAAAAAGTTGTCTAAGAGGGGATATGATTACCTTATATAAATACATCCAGGGTCAGCATAAAGATTTGCCAAGGGAGCTTTTTGTTCCAAGAGGTTTTCAACTAACAAGATGACATCCTTTGAGATTAGAAGTAAAAAGATTCCACCTTAAAGAAAGAAAAGGGTTCTTCACAGTCAGGGTGGTTAATCTGTGGAATTCTCTACCAAAGGAGGTGGTGTCAGCGGATTCGATAGATAACTTTAAAAGAGGACTGGATATATTTTTAAATAAAGCCGGCGATGCATGGCATTCAGGGTTATTCTAGATAATTAGAGGGGGAGTATTGATCCATGGAGGAGTCTGTGCCAGTATCTGGGGTCAGGAAGGAATTATTTTTTCCCTTTTGAGACAATTGGCAAAGTTTCATTCTGTTTTTTTTCTGTTTGCTTTCCTCTGGATCAATTAGCAATTAATCTGCATATTGCAGATCAGAGGAGATCTAAAAAGGTTGAACTTGATGGACTAAAATTATTTTTTTTAACCTCAATTACTATATATAGTAACTATGTAACTATATCTGTATAATAATACTGTAAAGCTGTATTTTTTTTCATCGTTCAGTCATTTCCAACTCTCCGTGACCTCATGGACCATAACACACCAGGCATATCTTTATGTCTGTGGTCATGCTGACCTACTTTGTTTTCACTGCAGAGATACTGGAGTGGGTTGTCGGTTCCTTCTCCAGTGGGCCACAGCATACAGCTCCTGGTATCCCTTGGTGGTCTCCCATCTGGGTGTGACCTCTTGGTTCCCTGACTGGAATTGAACCCAGGTTGCAGTCGGGTCATTCCATGTCAATTCAACGAGGTTATGTCACCC
The DNA here is from genome assembly GCA_027410445.1 of Discoglossus pictus. Lineage (NCBI taxonomy): Eukaryota > Metazoa > Chordata > Amphibia > Anura > Alytidae > Discoglossus > Discoglossus pictus. The sequence goes on from CM050174.1 coordinate 57,370,358, forward strand.
CCCGGCTCAGATTTTGATGAAACTTGGTGTACAACCTTCCGTTATGGTTGAACACAAGATACCCTTGCGTACATTTTACTTTTTTTCTCCATAACCAATGATCAGGTCTCTTTGAAATTTTACACAGAGCTCAATAAAATGATGAGGGTTTCAGAAAAAAATACTCTAGCACTCAAAAGATTTTATAAATGCTTGCAAAAATGTATAAACGTACTTGTAGCTTAGTTTTTTGGGTGGAAAAACTAGGTTTAGAAAACCGGCATTTTCAGCATGTGGGCACAATGGAACCAAAATGTTCTGATGTTGAAAATTATTGCAAGACGGAGGGTGACGAAACCCTTGTTTTTTCCATTGATTTGATGTGGAATGACCCAGTGGTGAAATTTCTGGACCATCATGGAACCCTGTAGAGCTGTATAGCTATATACTAATATTGTAGTGTCACGGGACAGCTGGTCTGGCATGCTCTGGAACTCCCACCAGTTAGGGCTTCTTGTTCGGTCCGGGGTGGTCTTCTCGGTGCCTGGACACACTACCAGGAGGTATTTGGGGCCTGTGGAATGTTGGGCGAAAATACAAATAACATACAGTATTTAGTACTAGCGACTTGCCCATCAAAAATGACGGGGCAATAAAATTTGAAGCCATGGGAATGCTGTTTGACACACAATGTAAACCTTTTTGTAGTCTGAGGAACTTCGGCGCTCATTGCGAGCCTCTCCTCTCCTCTACTTTTGCTCCTCTGAGCACCATCGCCACTCATCAGAAAGAGATATATATATTTATCTATATTTAGTTAACTAATAATGATTGAATTAGTTCCTGAATAAATGAATATACTTTACCTATTTGTAATTAATATATCCAGCAATCAATAGCCTGAAGAGGTAACAATCTGTTTGTATTTTCCGGCACCATACAATGTAGAGTTTGAGTGTTGGTGCCCTGATGCTAAAGTGTAATGAATATCCCAACTGTGCATTAGAAATAGGCTGCGTGCGCGAGGGAAAGCCGTTGGTTTAGTTGTGTAAAGCGCCATTGTAGATTGGTAATGTTATTAATGTGTTACACGGCTCGCAAGCATTTTCTGTCATTTGTAATGGTGTATTTTGTAGTTTGTACATTCCTGTGGGAAAGTGCTATGCGTTTGGCAGTGTTTTGCGCCGTCCGGGGTCGTGTAGCCTCGTTTTAAATTTTTTGGGCGGCCATTTTTTTTCCTCTTAGGCAATTTTCGAGTGGCGAAAGTCGTTGAAATCGTCTAAAATATGCGTTCCACCTCGGTCCCAGACATCCTGGCTGTTCCTCCGTGCTGTGTGTGATGTTTTTGTTGTATTTTTTTTTTTTGTGTGTGTGTTTTTTGGATTCTCGCATTTCGGCTGTTAACTTTGTATTTTTTCTATCTCATATTTTTTTTTTGGAGGCTAAGGCGATCCCGCGTTTACTAAGTGTTCGGTGGTTAAGTCCTGCGTGTTTCATTGCCTTCACTGCTCGCCTCGCTTTGCGAGGCGCTCATCGCAAACGCTCATCACCTAATTCGTATGCACCACGCAAAGCGTGACAACGTCTCACAGTTTGACCATTATAATATGTGATATATATATAACTTTTTATATTGCTAGAAACAGTTAATTATGCATTTCCTTAGTATAGAAGTTTTACTGAGAGACAAAAAACATTTCTGAAGCCTCAGCATTAGTCAAGGCAAGGCTAACACTCAAGGTTAGAACAAATTGTTTACTGTGCGTGAATTATAACAATGAGTTGATCTGTGCAATGATTTAGGTATCATGCATGCTAATGCGTGCTAGGTACGTGTTTGTGTTTTAATGGGCTTACAAATGTAAATAATTGTTTACTGGCTTAGAACAGGGTGGTAAGGGACCATACTATTTCCTGTATGTAGAGATGTTATAACAAGACATGTTTCTTATGTATTCGTTGTCAGCAGAAGACATTGTGTTTGCTATTCTTTTGCTGCCCCATACGTGCCCAAATAAAACAAAAATAAGAGAAATCTGTTGTGGCAATCCTAGGGTAGGGGCTATACAAGCCCAGGGCCACCTGCTATAGACTGCAGGTTAACTACCCACAAGGACCTTGGGGTACTAGGAAATCTCTTCTCTATCGGTCAAGATCCTTGCATCAAAAATCAGTACTTCCAGTACTCAAGTTTAATGTCCTCATTCTGAGGTACATGACACAGCTCATCAAAATCCAAAGGAGTGTTCCAGGGGGATGTGCCTTATCCAATGATGAGGATGCTGCTGTCTTTAAAAGCTTGTGGTGTGGTGGAAATCCACTTCAGGGTATAGTAGTTCCAGTAAGGAGATGTAAAAATATGAACAAATGAGGAGACTGCACTTACGTGTATAAATAACACTGTCAGATACCCCCAACATGTAAAATACAAAATGGTATATATAAAAAAAGAATAAATAAAAATGTTTCAAACGCGTTTCGCCCTTTTAACCTTAGGGCTTTCTCAATGGTAAAAGATAATAATGAACAAATGTGCTGTAATGGGCGATAGAGCACAGAAATGCTCTGTTTGTCTCGAATTTTACATGCAGAGTAAAAATTGGAGACAAACACAGCATTTCTACTATACCCTGAAGTGGATTTCCACTACATTACAAGCTTTTAAAGACAGCACCCTCCTCATCATCGGATGAAGCACATCCCTCTGGAACACTCCTTTGGACTTTGATGAGCTGTGTCATGTACCCTAGCCGACTGAGGACATAAAATGTGAGTGGAACCATTGTATGTTTTTATATTTTATTATTAAATCTCTGGTAATACACTATTGGGGTTTTGCGTCCCCCCCCTCCCCCCCCCCCCCATTTTCTTACTTCTCATTTCATGTGACATGGGCATCTAAGTGAACAGTGCTTAATTTTGAAGAAGCTGCAAGCTGACATAAAGTGTATTACTTCAACAAGAAAGAATCACACTGATTTTGGCATATTTTTTTTTCACTACCACACGTCATTCAGTTTAATTTATCTTGCCATTGTATTTATTTATTTTAGATATTTGTTTGTGCAGGGTATTTATATGCATATTTATCCTTTTACACACACATTGTCTCTACATTGTCTGTGTGTGTGTGTGTGTATTTCTAGAGCGCTACTTGTCCAAGGGCCTGTAAGTATTCGTTTTTTTCTGGTAATATTAGGTCCTCATACCAAGTGTTCTCCAAGATTTCTATATGTCTCCAGAAGTGAACTGATTTATTTTTTGAATAATCAGCAATATTTACAGCAAAAACAGAGGGGGTGTACACAATGTAACAATGAAAGGGTGTGGCAGACAATTACAGGAGATGACCCCACATGGGGTCTAGTAGTAGCTTAACCTCCAATACACATCCTGCCGTCTCTAATACATATCAGATGTGATTGACTTTATCTGGCAAACAATGGGACAAAACAGATTACAAATACAATGGAGGTGTTTACGTACATAATCCAATGGCTTGAGCCAAGCTGTTTGTCCTTTAATGGGCTAAGACACAGGCCCTGGAAAGGGGTCCGTGACATCTGTATTTTCGTATCATGACTGGGTTTTGGAGTAGAATGTCGGTTTGTGGATATATGTTTTTCTACAACAGGAAGAGGATTTTCCAGTAAAATAATAAAGAAGGTAACTGGTCCAACAACTTTATTTAGGGATGGGGTTTAACATTTGTAGGGGTCAAAACGATGAAACATAGTCAAACATTTACTAACACTAGACAGAAAGCATCTTTGAATTCCCCACCTAAAGGGAGATACATCAGGATTAGGCCTCTGTCGGCAGGTCTGTTATTGGTCGGCTGTGAACCAATCAGCGAGTAGTAGTGGTTTGTACTTTGCACATTTATAGAGGCTGATCTCTTGTAGAAGTGTCAAGATTGATGCTTAAAGCCTGGTTGATGCTTGAGGCCTGGTTGATGCTTGAGGCCTGGCCTGCTTGGATGCCTTGAGGCCCGGTTGATGCTTGAGGCCTGGCCTGCTTGGATGCCTTGAGGCCCGGGTGATGCTTGAAGCCTGGCCTGGTTGGATGCATTGAGGCCTGGTTGATGCTTGAGGTCTGCTTGGATGCTTTGAGGCCTGGATGATGCTTCATTCCTGGGCTAGTTGATGCTTAAGGCCTGGTTGATGCTTAAAGCCTGACCTGGTTTAATGCCTTGGCCTGGTTAGATGTCTTGAGGCCTGGTTGAGGCTTGAGGCCTGTTTGATGGTGAAGCTTGGTCTGGTTGATGCTTGAGGCCTGGCTGATGCTTGTGGCCTGGCCTGGTTGGATGACTCAGGGCCTAGGTGATGCTTGAGGCCTGGTTGATGCTTGAGTCCTGATTGATGCTTGAAGCCTGGCCTGGCTGATGCTTGATTCCTGATTGAGGCTTGAAGCCTGGCTTGGTTAGATATGTTGAGGCCTGGTTGAGGTCAATGGTATGGGGGAACTTAAACAGAATGGCGTTAACTTGGAGCTAAATACAATGGAGGCGATAACTTATGTAAGACGAGCGTACGTGCCATTCATTGTACATTATTAGGGTAGGCACCACTCAATCTGGCTCAGACATACGTTAGGGCAAGAGTGCAACTCAAACTCAGGATGGGCTTTTGAAATTTTCCACCAGAGCATGCGGGCTAGTAGACCAGCCACTGGCAAGCCAAGGAATTTTAAATCTTCCAACCGGAACTTGGCCTATGGGACATAACTTGTGTTTTCCTCCTTGCACACCACCCCCACAGTCCTAGTCCAAGGATGGCGCACTCCAAGCCCCCAAGTGATCAGCTCTATTATGGGGGAGCGTTGGCCCAGTAAGGCTATTTCGTCACATGTAGATATACAGTACAGCACATTTGAATAATATTACTTTAGAACTGTATAAAAATGCTGTAGAACTGTATAATACTGTAGAGCAAATTAACTGTTTAATAATACAATAGAACTGTGCCATAACACTGTAGAGTTGTATATTAATTCAGTAGAGGTGTATAATATTATTGTAGAACTAAATAATATCGTAGTTGTATAATAATAGTTTAGAACTGTATAATAATACTGTAGAATTTAATAATAATAATGATGATACAGAGTTCTTTAAAACATCTGTAAAGCTGTCTATTAATTCTGTATAGTTGAACTACAATAGAACTGTGTCATAATATTGTACAACCTCATAATATTGTGGAACAATATAATAATACTATAGAACTGAATAGGGATTTTCTCTTAAATGAGGGACTATTCCCCCACAATAGGAATAGGAATAGGAATCAGGTAAATTCACCTGCAAATTATTAGCTATTTATTATATATTTTTTATATATTGTTTATGAGTTTTGAAGGTAACTTATTACATGTATCCTACACAAAAAAATGATTTAGCACACCACAGTATTTAACCCATGTTACTCAGTACACACCTAATAGCTAACTTATTACTTCTAGGTCACATTTAAAATCTATAAAACATGCTACTAATATTGATTTCGAAAATAAATCCCTTAATTATATCATTTAACTTGTAACTTGCCCGTCATAAATTACGGTATCATATGTTATGTTCAATTGTCTGTTCTGTCTATCTCTATGCTGTCTCTCTGTGTGCACCTTCTCCCTCTCTGCGCACCCTCTCTCTCTGAGATGTCTCTAACCCTGCGCTGTCTCTTTCTCTCTGTGCGCCCTATGTCTGCCTGTGTGCCCTCTCTTCGTGTGTGCGCGCTCTCTCTGTGCCCTCTGTCTCTCTGAGCGCCATCTCTCTGCACTCTGTGTGCTCTTTGTCTCTCTTCCTCCCCTCCCTCTCCCTTTCTATCCATCCCTCTGTCTTACTCTCTCTGCCTCTCTCCATCCCGCCTTCCCTCTCTCTCTGTCTCTCCCATATATCTCTCCCCATCCCTCTCTTTCTCTCTCTCTCTGCTTCCCTCCCTCTCCCTCCCTCTCACTGGCGCAATTCTGATGCAACTGCGCATGCGCGACTCCGCAGTTGCACAACTTGGCTCTATTTACCAGTAGTATCTTGGGAGTAATGCCTGCGCAGAATGCACCACTCAGGCATTACTCGCAAGCTCAAAACTATTATAGTGGATTAATAGTTGGCATTATATTCCAAAATATAAATACTTAGAAAGAGACCTAAAAAATTACGATTTTCTCTAAACATGTTTTTTGTGTGGTAGTTGCTGTTCTTTACATAACTCACAAACAAGTGCAGTTTTTCTTTAACTACAGTGTTCCTTTAGCTATGATCCCTAACCCACTACATGCTAAAAATAAGTAGCAATCTCTATATGTGGGACTAACTAAACTGGTTTGAGCTAAAAGTACTTCCAGCTACAATGCTGTCTTATAACATTCATCCTAAATTAATTAATGTTAGTTGTTATTTTAATTAAATCTTTCAACACAATGGTGTTTCTAGACAGACTTTATTGATGTAACTCTCAAAATTCATCTTTTGTTCTTAAAAGCACAGTTTTTTAAATGCGTGATAAAAAAAATCTACTGCCCGGATCTATCCTGTTATGGTGTCTGCTGGTGACAGCACAGGTCCAGCGCTGCAGTGTCGCCTCCAACCGCTAGATGGTGCTGCTGATATTTTGCAGCGCTGCTGATATGTGAGATAATTTCTAAGCTTATAATGTTAGCCCAACCCTTGAACTAACCCTCACCCTAACCCCAACCCTAACCCTCACCCTAACTGTGACCTAAGCCTTGACTCTATGATATGGCACTGGAATATCAGCAGCACCATCTAGCGAATGCTCACCGCCACCACATGCTGCCTGTGGTGAGCTACTATAAAAGGATAGGTCCAATTGCCCTTATGAAATCAATTGTTTACCATATTATATTGATCCCCCTTCAGGTTCAGAGCAGGGCCTCTTGTTCTTACACTTTAGATTGCTTGCTTCTCTTGCCTTTTACAAATGTCATGTTCCAATACTATATAAAAATTATATTGAACCCCATTAGTAATATCACTTAATATATTAACCAAAATGATTATTGAGGCACACCTTGTAACCTTCCCTTCTTGTAGTTTATTTTATTAAATGACCACTGTTCTATTTTTTTTTGTAGAAAACAACTGCAGATTGAGACAATTTTTAATATAACAAATTTGCAGCATTGCCATGTACACTAAAGTATTTAGAGCAAGTCTTTTAATTGATGTCTTGTGAGGGTGGGGGATTTCTTATGTGAGTTACATTTCCATTTAACCATATTCTCAATTTCCACCAAATTGCTATGACTTTCAGAACAACAACTTCCCTTATTTTTCCTTTATCAAGCCAAGTTCTTTAAAAGAGCAGACTATAGAGATGACATTACAGTGGTCCTTTAAATATCCAATATTTGTATTTTCCTCATGTTTTTAATTCCCCTTCCTCGATTAGCATTTACCATCTCGGATGGGTGGAAAGATAATTTTGTTGTTGTTGTTCAGTCATGCCCAACTCTCAGTGAGCATATGGGCCACATCACCCAGGCACATTTGTTTGTGGCTGTTTGTGCTTATCCATAAGGTTATTTTGGCGCAGATACTTGAGTGGGTTGCCAGATCTTTCTCCCATAGACCACAATTTATCTGACATCTCTGCCCGTCTTGGGTGGCAGTCCATGGTATAGCTCACAGCTTCACTGAGATTCACCACGACAAGGTAGAGATTCAGGAGGGGGCGAAAGTCCATTAAAAGATTGTAATTCTACCCCAAAAAATTAAAGCTCCATGTCCTTTTAATACCGAAATCACATTAAACACGCCTAATCGGCCATAATTAATCAGGTAATTTGCACTGTAAGGTTTTTAAGAAATCCAATTTTTTCACACTATTGTTAGTGCGACTGAGGCTCTGCACACAGCATTATTTATCATTTTTGCTCATTATTTGCAGTCAGAGCACAGGATCACACTCTATGTTTCTCTCCATGCGCCAACGTTGAATGCAATAGAGCCTTGTATCCTCATTTGCATGCAGCATATGTTTTGCCTCGGCTGGTTACCTGATCTCCGTGCCTGGATCCTGTCTGTGTGAGCGGAATATTCTACCGCCCCAGCCTTCTATAATTACAGGTGTACCTGTCCCTGCACGGCGGTCCCTTTCTTATTTATTTCCTATCCCTCAAGTTTTTCGGAAACCTGCCAGTAGGTCCTCCCGTCCTGATCTAGCAGCCACGGAATCTGGTGAGTAATGTACGTATGGGGAGGGGGGGGTACTTGTGTGCAAATTAATGTACATATCTAGGTATGTACGCAGTGCTTGACATCTTAGTTCAGAGGTTCTCACATTCTCCAGTTCTCCACGGTCCTCAGAACAACTGGGATTGCAAAACAATGATGGCATAAATGAAGAAAATGAATAAAAATGCACAAAAAAGCAGTAAAAATAGTGCATTGATGCTCGATACAAGTGCACATGCTCTATTGTAATAGTGAACAATGTTATATACTTGTTATGAACAATCATATGGTGGTCTGTGAAGGCCCTCAATAGTCTACCAACTCCCAACTCAACTTATTGTTGTTTGCGTCGTTCAGTCGTGTTCTGCTCTCTGTGACCTCATGGACCATAACGCACCATACTGATCCACTTGGTATTCATAGCAGAGATACTGGATAGGGTTGTCATGTCCTTTTCCAGTGGGCCACAGCATACAACTCCTGGTATTCCTAGGTGGTCTCCCATCCAAGTACTGACCAGGCTCAACCCTGCATGGCTTCAGGGTGATGTGACCTCTTGGTTCCATGACTGAAATCGGACCCAGGTCGCAGGGGTGAAAGCACCAAATCCTAACCACCAACTCATAAGTGGTCCTTAATACCTGAAGTTCAATCCAACAACCAATTATAATTGTATTTATTTATGCATGTACTTTTCTTTCAAGGGACCTTTGCTTTGTCACTTTAAGGTTTACTTGGTTTAAAGAGCAATGGGAAATTCAAACACTGATCCAAAGAACTTACAATTATAATAATTAACTAGGAACTTGCTCGTCCAAAATTACGTAAGCCTGGCAATGCTGTTTGCCACACAATGGGCCCTCTGAGGACCTTCGGTGCAGCAACTTTCCTACTTTGCAATGATCACCTTCGGAGGTCCTCGCGAGTTCCACGATGAGCACCTTCGCTGCTCATTGTGTGGCTAGCAGTGATCACCGTTGGCGCTTATTGCAAGCCTTTCACCGTGTGTCCTTTATAGGCCTTCCGGTTGAGTGTTACTGCCTTGGGTTGTGTTACTGGCTTAGGTTAAATGTTAGTGGATTGGATTAAGTGTTACTGCCTTTCGTTAAGTGTTACTGCTTAGGGCTCGTTTTTACATCCTTTGGGCTGGTTTTATGACCTTCGGGATAGTTTTACGTCCTCTGCCTCGTTTTTGTCATTTTGCGTTTTATTCGGCAGCCATTTTTTTTTCGCTTAGGCGATTTTCGATTGTGAAAAAATAGCAAATATGGCTCAAATTAACTTCCCTCACAGGCTCCCTGGATCCCCCCTGTGCTGTGTGTGCGTGTGTAAGTTAATTTGAGCCATATTTGTTGTGTTTTTTCTGGTCTTTCCAGTTCTGTGGTTCGGCCGTTAAAGTCAGCCTTTTTCGAGGCGCACAGTACATATACGGTTTTTGGTCCTAAGTCATACGGGTTGTAAATCCGTGGCTCAACTGCTCGCCTCGCTTTGCGATGCTTGCAGTGCAATTAGCGCCTTCGGTGCTCATTGCAGCCTAAGTCCTGCGTGGTTCAACTGCTCTCATTGCAGCCTAGGTCCTGCACTGTCGAAGGCTTGCCTCGCTTTGCGAGGCTCGCAAAGTGTGACCAACATCGTAAACGGTACGAGCAGCCCTGCAGATCCACAACTATATATGTGATTAATAAGTGTGTGTGTATATATGGCACATTTATTTCAGCAGTAATATGGTTTTTGGTCTAAAATAACTATTTTTTTATTGTTGATCAGAACACCAACATTTTTGGCTTGTGAAATATCCGTAGTTATGGGTGGAAACTATAAAAAACGTTAAATTAATCCAGTTTTAGTTAAAAAGTACTGTGTAATATTTAAAATCTTTATTTGCCAGAAATGAATCTGTCACTCACAGCCCAAAGGCAGCTCCCTCAATGTTCCACCAAAAGTTTATGTTTGTGTCAGCCAATCAGACGATGCATCAGCTGAGGCTGACACTTATATATGAACAGTTATGTTTATGTTTGCAAGAACAGTGAGGAGAAGGCCTGGGTGGTGAGTGTCAGATTACAAGTAAATTCAAATTTGTTAGTAAAAATGCATTCATTAAACTTTTTTTAGCATCTGACCTCTAACATTGATATCAGTATTAGAGAGCTATGATATTCCAACTACGTTAGTGAGGCTCAACTCAAAATTTATCCCTGATATTATGCATTTAAGACACAAAAATCAAAAAGTAGAATATATACATGTAATGCTATTTTGATGGTAACAGAAGAGGAAAGGTCTTGGTATTTATTATATGTTGTTGTTTAGTCGTTCAGTCGAGTCCGACTCTATGTGAACCTGTGGACAGCAGCACGCCAGGCACATCTTGTGTTTGGTTTTGCTAATCCATAAGGTTTTCATGGCAAAGATACTGGAGCGGATCTGCTATGACTTGCCCTCTTGGGTATCCCTACTTGGTATAGCTCACAGCTTCATTGAGGGACACAACCCCTTCACCACGACAAGGTAGCGATCCAGAAATGGATTTAATATATAGGATGATATAAAAGGAGGCAAACAATGTGACAAAGCCGCAGGTAAACCAGTAGGTTGCTTGGATGTCTTGGAAGAGGAATTAGCAGAAGGAAGAAAAAGAGAGGTCACCCTATAGATCCCTAGATAGACCTCACCTAGAATCCTGTGTCCAGTTCTGGAGAGAGTATTTCCATAGGGGTATTAACAAAACAGAAATAATTCAAACAAGGGGGGCTAAAATGTTGCATGGTTAAAAGACAAAGCCTGAATATGTTTAGTTTCTAGGACAGAAGGGAGAGGGGGATATGATAGAAACCTGCAAATATATCAAAGGATTTAATAAACTTCAGGAGGGGCGTGTCTTCCAGAAAAGGTTGATTGCAAGAACAAGAGGAAGGAGGAAGATTGAGGGATAATGTGCAAAAGTACATGGAACAAGCTTGTAAGGGAGTCAAACACAATAAAGGAATTCAAGCATGCTTCATTTAGGCATAAGGAGGATTAATGTATAGGATAGATAGAATGGGCTGACTAGATGGGCATTTTGGTTCTGACCAAATCTATGTTTATAGTGTGCCAGGACATACTAGAGTCATATTCCCAGATATTGGGGGGAGGAGGGTCGGTCTTTCAAAAGACCACACGTCATACCCGATATTCAGGTGCTGACCGCACATCATACCAGATATTCAGGTACCGGTCCTTTCCCAGCAGTGGCAGCAGCAGTGCCGCCCACCAACCGCTAGATGGCGTTGCTGATTTTCAGTGCCTATACCATAGAGTTTGGGTTAGGTAAACTTTCAGGGTTACGGTGAGGGTGAGGGTGAGAGTTAGGGTAACCTTCGAAGGTTACAACTTGTGTGAAATATTGGCAGCGCTGCAAAATATCCACAGCGCCTTCTAGTGGCTACTTGCTGGCACTGCAGCTGTCAGTTCTGGCGAATTTACAACAGGATAGATCCCAGGTGCCCACAACACGTCATACCAGATATTCAGATGCCCACCACACATCATACCAGATATTCAGGTGCCAACCAAACTTCATACCAGATATTCAGTTGCTGTCCACACGTCATACCCGATAATCAGGTACCCACCACACGTCATACCAGATATTCAGATGCCCATCACATATCATACCAGATATTCAGGTGCCGACCACACGTCATACCAGATATTCAGGTGCCGACCAAACGTCATACCAGATATGCAGGTGCTGGCCACACGTCATACCCGATATTAAGGTGCCCACCACACGTCATACCAAATATTCAGATGCCCACCACACATGATACCAGATATTCAGGTGCCGACCACACGTCCTACACAATATTCAGGTGCCCACCACACATCATACCAGATATTCAGATGCCCACCACACATCATACACGATATTTAGGTGCCCACCACACATCATACCAGATATTCAGATGCCCACCACACATCATACCAGATATTCAGGTGCCGACCAAACGTCATACCAGATATTCAGGTGCATACCATACGTCATACCAGATATTCAGATGCCCACCACTTGTCATACCAGATATTCAGGTGCCGACCACACGTCATACCAGATATTCAGGTGCTGACCACACGTCATACCCGATATTCAGGTGCCCACCACACGTCATACCAGATATTCAGGTGCCGACCACGCGTCATACCAGGTATTCAGGTGCTGACCACACGTCATACCCGATATTCAGGTGCTGACCGCACATCATACCAGATATTCAGGTACCGGTCCTTTCCCAGCAGTGGCAGCAGCAGTGCCGCCCACCAACCGCTAGATGGCGTTGCTGATTTTCAGTGCCTATACCATAGAGTTTGGGTTAGGTAAACTTTCAGGGTTACGGTGAGGGTGAGGGTGAAAGTTAGGGTAACCTTCGAAGGTTACAACTTGTGTGAAATATTGGCAGCGCTGCAAAATATCCTCAGCGCCTTCTAGTGGCTACTTGCTGGCACTGCAGCTGTCAGTTCTGGCAAATTTACAACAGGATAGATCCCAGGTGCCCACCACACGTCATACCAGATATTCAGATGCCCACCACACATCATACCAGATATTCAGGTGCCAACCAAACTTCATACCAGATATTCAGTTGCTGTCCACACGTCATACCCGATAATCAGGTACCCACCACACGTCATACCAGATATTCAGATGCCCATCACATATCATACCAGATATTCAGGTGCCGACCACACGTCATACCAGATATTCAGGTGCCGACCAAACGTCATACCAGATATGCAGGTGCTGGCCACACGTCATACCCGATATTAAGGTGCCCACCACACGTCATACCAAATATTCAGATGCCCACATTGGTGGCAGCGGTGGGATCCAGACTCACAGAGGAACAAGCATAAATGGAGAACGGATGGAGATTGATTTTGCCACACTAAAAACGCTCCACGCTAAAAGACCTCCTGGAGGCAAGGGGTATACAAGCCAGCAATAAGAAGAAAGCGGTACTCATTACTGAGCTGATGGAGGAGTACCGAATGGACAGAGATTCGGTTCCCGAACAGGAGGATTCGGGAGAAAATTCAGAACAAGTGGAGTTCCGGAGGCAGGTACAATTTCGGCTGTCTTTTTATGGGGAACAACCTTCAACAGAAATTATTTCAAGGACCATGACAGAAGTCCAGGAATTTATGTTGAGGAAACAAACAGCCCCAGAACGCAGCTCTGCAATAAATATGCCACAAGAAGGTAAGCCTAAGATACCATACCAGGCTTTTAAAACGTATGTGGAGGTAGAGGAAGATATAGACGCTTTCCTGCAGGATTTTGAAAGACTGTGTGCCCTGCATAGAATCAGCACAGAGGACTGGGTACCGATTTTGGCAGGAAGGCTAACTGGGAGGGCAGCCGAGGCATATCGTACTGTACCTAATGAGGAAATAAGGAACTATAACAAAGTAAAGGAAATTATTCTGGCCAGGTATGCTATAACACCAGAAGCATACCGGCGGAGATTCAGGGACTTAAAGAAGGTGGAAAAAGACTCACACGCAGAGTGGGCATGCAGGCTACAAAGGGCAGCACTTGGGTGGGTACAAGCGAGCAAGGCACGGTCCATGGAGGATGTGATACAGATGATGCTGCTGGAGCAGTTTTATGAGGGAGTAACTGGCGAGGTACAAGAGTGGGTAAGAGACCGAAACCCTACCTCCGTCACCGAAGCTGCCAGGAAGGCAGATGAGTACCTAGATGCACGCAGGCAGCAAAAACCTGTAACACCAGAGACTCCTTTTAAAACCTTTGGGGGAACCAGCTACACCCCAGCCCCACCGAGAACACTGCCACCACCACCACCGCCCGCTGCACAGCCACGTTTCCGCCAGCCCGCTTCTGGCCCCTGTCACCACTGCCAGACATGGGGACACTATAAAAGGGAATGTCCCCAGCTGCGGGACCGGTCCACCTGGATACGTCCAGGGCCACCACCACCACCGCCCGCTGCACAGCCCCGTTTCCGCCAGCCCGCTTCTGGCCCCTGTCACCACTGCCAGAAATGGGGACACTATAAAAGGGAATGTCCCCAGCTGCGAGACCGGTCCACCTGGATACTTCCAGGCCCACCACAACCACCGAGAGCAGCCGCAGCCCACCACTACCAGGACATAGTAGCCACGCCGTATGGTTCAGCTGTTCCCATTACAACCGTGGAACAATGGGAGGTGCTGCACGAGGCAGATCCAGTCCAGGCCAATGCTGATAATCGGCAGCATCACAGGCAGACTGTATACCTGGAGGGTAAAGCGGTCCAAGGGCTGCGAGACTCAGGGGCTACCATCACCTTGGTAAAAAGTGACCTGGTTTCAGACCAGGCTAAACTTAACAAGACTGTGGTCGTCAGGGTAGCCGGGGGAGCAGTATACCGGCTACCCACTGCAAGGGTTCATTTGCATTGGGGAGCGGGGGCAGGGCATGTGGAGGTGGGGTTGATGCCGCAGTTACCAGCGGAGGTTTTATTGGGGAACGATCTGGGGAGGCTCACGTCTGCTTTTGAGCCCCAGACCACCACCACAGGAGAAGCTTACCCTGTGGTCACCCGACAACAGGCCCGCACCCAGGACTACAACACACTCCCGGAGGTTCAGACGCTTCTGTGTTCGGATTGGGAGCAGTACTGAGCCAAGTCGGGGCCGATGGCGGAGAACATCCCTGAGCTTACATCAGTCGCAAGCTGTTACCTCGAGAAGTAAGCTACGCCGCCATCGAGAAGGAATGCCTGGTTGTGGTGTGGGCCTTAAAGAAACTGCAGCCGTATTTATATGGACAGCCCTTTTCATTACTCACGGATCACAACCCGCTAGTATGGCTAAACCGGGTGGCTGGGGACAATGCCAGGCTGCTGCGCTGGAGTTTGGCGCTGCAGCCTTTTGACTTTAATATCCAGTACCGCCCGGGTAAACAGAATGGGAATGCCGACGGGTTGTCAAGACAAACTGACCTGGAAAAATGATCCGTGAGTCCCCGGACATCCCCAAGCCGATCCGTGGTGGATCAGACTGTGTATGCCGGCTTGTGGGCAAGGGGGAGCAGTGTAGCGGATGGCACTGGGCTGTCCTGCAATTTACTGTGAATAAGCTGCATTCGCATAACTGTATGTTGTACTTGTGTTAAAAGAAATGTATGTTAGGTTTATGCTCTGTAGAATATTAGCCAGACTTTTGCAGACCTAGGCTAATAGATAATCCTATTACAGAGACTCAAGAGATAAGAAAGTTGTAAAGAACCCTTGCATTTTCCAAAGTGTTTTCATTCTCTGATAAGAATGATCTAATTAATGTCTGATTGTATCCAAGTTGCCAGGGAGGTGTGACTCACCTATTGTCCTATATGTGTATTGTATGGGGGATATGTGCAATGTCTGTGTGTTATGTGTAAAAACATACTTTTACTAACTTTTGAACCCCTGGTCTGATTCATGCCATTTTTGTATATGTTGTTCCCCTGGGTGAGAGCTATTGAATGGTGTGGGATTTAAAGGTGTACCCCCTGTATTTGGGGTACACCCAGAATGTGGTTAAAATTGGGTCTGTTTTAATTGTGTTACCTGTTATCTGAGGGGAGGAGACGTGGGGGTTGAACCATGTAGATAATTGGCTGTGATAATTATGTGGGTGTAGCCCTTCAGAGGGCACCATGGCATAAAAGGAGATCCCCTGTCATTAAAGATGTAGTTCTGCTCCTGAAACTGTGTGTTGTCCAGTTATTGGGATTGCGGTTGGGATATTACTATTATTTTACCTGTTGGAAACCTTGCCTGTGGATTTACTATTTACTTGTTCCTGAGCCTCACTGGGATTATAAGCGGAGATACGTTGGGGAATATTGCCTCTCCGCTACACCCACCACACATGATACCAGATATTCAGGTGCCGACCACACGTCCTACACAATATTCAGGTGCCCACCACACATCATACCAGATATTCAGATGCCCACCACACATCATACACGATATTTAGGTGCCCACCACACATCATACCAGATATTCAGATGCCCACCACACATCATACCAGATATTCAGGTGCCGACCAAACGTCATACCAGATATTCAGGTGCATACCATACGTCATACCAGATATTCAGATGCCCACCACTTGTCATACCAGATATTCAGGTGCCGACCACACGTCATACCAGATATTCAGGTGCTGACCACACGTCATACCCGATATTCAGGTGCCCACCACACGTCATACCAGATATTCAGGTGCCGACCACGCGTCATACCAGGTATTCAGGTGCTGACCACACGTCATACACGATATTCAGGTGCCCACCACACGTCATACCAGATGTTCAGATGCCCACCACACATAATACCAGATATTCAGGTGCCCACCACACGTCATACCAGATATTCAGATGCCCACAACTTTTCATACTAGATATTCAGGTGCCGACCACACATGTTGACGACACGTCATACCCGATATTTTAGCCATCGCTATGTTCGGTGCAGGTACTCAGCCCTTGTGGGCATCGGGCGCACCTCTCATAGCTCAAGGCCTCTTCTGTCTGCGCGTCATATGCATTGAGCAGCACTAGTGAGAAAATCAGCAGCGCCATCTAGCGATTGGTAGGCGGCACTGCTGTTGCCACTGCTGGTGAATCTTTGGCGAATGTGAAGAGGGAAAGGTCCCAGATGCCCACCACACGTCATACGAGATATTCAGGTGCCCACCACACATCATACCAGATATTCAGGTACCTGTCACACGTCATACCAGATATTCTGGCACCGACCACACGTCATACCAGTTATTCAGGTGCCCAACACACATCATACCAAATATTCAAGTGCCTAACACACGTCATACCAGATATTCTGGCACCGACCACACGTCATACCAGTTATTCAGGTGCCCAACACACATCATACCAAATATTCAAGTGCCTAACACACGTCATACCAGATATTCTGGTGCCGACCACACGTCATACCAGTTATTCAGGTGCCCACCACACATCATACCAGATATTCAGGTGCCCACCACACGTCATACCAGATATTCAGGTGCCGACCACACGTCATACCAGGTATTCAGGTGCCCACCACACGTCATACCAGATATTCAGGTACCTGTCACACGTCATACCAGATATTCAGGTACCTGTCACACGTCATACCAGATATTTAGGTACCTGTCACACGTCATACCAGATATTTAGGCGCCGACCACACGTCATATTAGGTATTCAGGTGCCAACCACACATCATACCAGATATTCAGGTGCTCGACACACGTCATACCAGATATTTAGGCCCTGATCACACGTCATACCAGGTATTCAAGTGCCAACCACACATCATACCAGATATTCAGGTGCCCACCACACGTCATACCAGACATTCAGGTACCTGTCACACGTCATACCAGATATTTAGGCGCCGACCACACGTCATATTAGGTATTCAGGTGCTAACCACACATCATACCAGATATTCAGGTGCCCGCCACACGTCATAACAAATATTCAGGTGCACATGACTGCCAGTCTCCTGAATATTACAAAATGGCAACCATCAAAAACCTTTACCTGTATTACTTTTCTCAGGTACTAAACAAGGTGGAGATGGTTATATAGATGGTTATATAGAGCCAGATTACTAGAGCATAGTAGACCCAGCAGTGGTTTACCAGATATTCAGGTACCTGTCACACGTCATACCAGATATTCTGGCACCGACCACACGTCATACCAGTTATTCAGGTGCCCAACACACATCATACCAAATATTCAAGTGCCTAACACACGTCATACCAGATATTCTGGCACCGACCACACGTCATACCAGTTATTCAGGTGCCCAACACACATACCAAATATTCAAGTGCCTAACACACGTCATACCAGATATTCTGGTGCCCACCACACGTCATACCAGTTATTCAGGTGCCCACCACACATCATACCAGATATTCAGGTGCCCACCACACGTCATACCAGATATTCAGGTGCCGACCACACGTCATACCAGGTATTCAGGTGCCCACCACATGTCATACCAGATATTCAGGTACCTCTCACACGTCATACCAGATATTTAGGTACCTGTCACACGTCATACCAGATATTTAGGCGCCGACCACACGTCATATTAGGTATTCAGGTGCCAACCACACATCATACCAGATATTCAGGTGCCGACCACACGTCATACCAGGTTTTCAGGTGCCCACCACACGTCATACCAGATATTCAGGTACCTCTCACACGTCATACCAGATATTTAGGTACATGTCACACGTCATACCAGATATTTAGGCGCCGACCACACGTCATATTAGGTATTCAGGTGCCAACCACACATCATACCAGATATTCAGGTGCTCGACACACGTCATACCAGATATTTAGGCCCTGATCACATGTCATACCAGGTATTCAAGTGCCAACCACACATCATACCAGATATTCAGGTGCCCACCACACGTCATACCAGACATTCAGGTACCTGTCACACGTCATACCAGATATTTAGGCGCCGACCACACGTCATATTAGGTATTCAGGTGCTAACCACACATCATACCAGATATTCAGGTGCCCGCCACACGTCATAACAAATATTCAGGTGCACATGACTGCCAGTCTCCTGAATATTACAAAATGGCAACCATCAAAAACCTTTACCTGTATTACTTTTCTCAGGTACTAAACAAGGTGGAGATGGTTATATAGAGCCAGATTACTAGAGCATAGTAGACCCAGCAGTGGTTTGTGAGTAACAGTTACTGAGTATTTTATTTGGAAACATGATAGAACAATCCTGAGAGTGCTAGGTAGGTTTTTGTGGGGTGGAACCCAAATATTGTTTTTTTTATTCAGCTTTAAAAAGTCATTAGTAATATTCCCACAGCAGAATTGTTAATTCTTATTTCTCCGGGAATGTCTAAACGACCTTAACCCTTTCACTGGCAGAGGGGTCAGTGATGCAAGATTAAATAAGTCCTGCTAAATGAGATAGTAAAGATGAGATATTAAATAAAACTTTATAATCATTAAAATATGTAGCAAAGACAACAGGCAAATCATATGTTATAGTTAAGGTTAGAACAAGAGATAGTAGATACCCTGATAGTAGATACCAATTATTGTGAGGAAGTGCTGCTTTATGGGTACATGGTATACTCCCCAGCTGAAGGACCCCACCCGCCCACTCCAGAAAAGCTATATATACATTCAAGGAACTATGTAGTCAACTATTTACAAAATACTCTTCCTATTTTTGGACATTTAAAAATTAAATACAGCTCTTGAATATTACCAATTATATGCAATTATAAGCTGTGCTACAGCTACCATTGCTATGTCTGTTTACGTGCTTATGTGTTTACGTATCTGGGGATATAAGGAAGGTTTTAGTTGGTAGTACTGAAAACCTACCTCGAATATTGCGTCATTGCATATAATAGTAAATTAAAGAATGGAATTATGTTTTCCAGGTGTCTAAATATATATTTGCCAGTCCTTTCCATCTTCCCTTAAGCAAAAGATTGGTAGCAGCAGTGCCGCCGCCAACCGCTAGATGGCGCTGACTATTTTCATAATACTCCTGCACATTGAATATAAGGCACGCCGACAGACGAGGCCTTGAGCTATGAGAGGCGCTTGAGGCCCTTGAGGGCTGAGTGCCTACGCCGGACATAACGATGGTATCACTGTCGATTCAGCGCGGTCGAATTGCACCATGTCGGAGGGGGGAATAATTATAGGCCTTCACTGAAACCTGACGATGCCATTTAGTGGGTATTTGCTGGCACTGCAGCTGTCAGGGCTGGCGATTGCATACACAACGGGATAGATCCGTTATGGTTTAGGGTTAGGGGTTATGGTTAAATCTAACACTCACATTAAGAAGACATTACAGACAATCTCGGTGAACAACCGCCATGCCTCCAGGATCCTCCCAATAACCCAGGGATGGGCAAGTTCGGTCCTGGAGAGCCACTCACAGGCTAGGATTTGAGGATATCCATGCAACATACAGACAAGACTATCGTTTCTTCAGTCTATCGTTTCTCAATAAATCCTCAAATCAAGGTCTGTTTGTGGCCAAAATTGCCCACTCCTGAAATGGATACAAAATATTTGAAAGGGCTATTTTAAATCATTATTGGCAGTAGCTTTAATGCTTTACAAGATAATTAAACAGGGTAAAACAAGGCAAAATGAGGAATTAAATCAAGGCATGGATCAGCCGGGTCTAAAGAAGTATGAACACCGAGGATGGGGTAGGCCCAAGCCTGTGTCTGTGTATTTAATGTGTTTATGTCTACAATTAATTGATGTCAAGTAGCAGCCGCCCATCTGTCTATCACCTCTCGGTTACTGAGCGTAGGATTCGAAGGCTTGTTTACACCGTCATTGTGGGAGATTTGGTCTAATTGTTCCTCATCTTTTATTCTTATTTATTAATACGATTTACTGTGTTGGGATCCCAGAAATATCTCATTATTATTATATAGTATAACATAATAGTTTACTTGCAGTTACATGTATTTATTTTATTTGAGATTACACAAACAGGGAGAAATCATATATTATTTATCAATTAACACCCTGTTCTATAATTTATTGCAGGCCTTTCACCGGCTGTCCCTCTATCATCTTGCTCCATCTGTTGCTCTCTTTCTGTACGGTCTCCCTTTACCTAGCTGTCTCTCGCCTCCTTTCATCCGGCTGTCTTTCTTAGCCCTACACCTAGCTGTCTCTCGTCCCTTTCATCCGGCTCTCTCTCTTACCCCTGCACCTAGCTGTCTCTCGTCTCCTTTCATCCGACTGTTTTTCTTACCCCTACACCTAGCTGTCTCTCGTCCCTTTAATCCGGCTGTCTCTCTTACCCCTGCACCTAGCTGTCTCTCGTCCCTTTCATCCGGCTGTCTCTCTTACCCCTACACCTAGCTGTCTCTCGTCCCTTTCATCCGGCTGTCTCTCTTACCCCCTGCACCTAGCTGTCTCTCGTCTCCTTTCATCCGACTGTTTTTCTTACCCCTACACCTAGCTGTCTCTCGTCCCTTTCATCCGGCTGTCTCTCTTACCCCTACACCTAGCTGTCTCTTGCCTCCTTTCATCCGGCTGTCTCTCTTACTCCTAACCTAGCTGTCTCTCGTCTCCTTTCATCCGGCTGTCTTTCTTACCCCTACACCTGTCTCTTGTCCCTTTCATCCGGCTGTCTCTCTTATCCCTGCACCTAGCTGTCTCTCGTCTTCTTTCATCCAACTGTTTTTCTTACCCCTACACCTAGCTGTCTCTCGTCCCTTTCATCCGTCTGTCTCTCTTACCCCTGCACCTAGCTGTCTCTCGTCTCCTTTCATCCGGCTGTCTCTCTTACTCCTAACCTAGCTGTCTCTCGTCTCCTTTCATCCGGCTGTCTCTCTTACCCCTACACAGAGCTGTCTCTCGTCTCCTTTAATCCGTCTGTCTCTGTCACCCCTACACCTAGCTGTCTCTCGCCTCCTTTCTCCTGGCTGTCTCTCTTACTCCTAACCTAGCTGTCTCTCGTCTCCTTTCATCCGGCTGTCTTTCTTACCCCTACACCTAGCTGTCTCTCGTCCCTTTCATCCGGCTCTCTCTTTTACCCCTACACCTAGCTGTCTCTCACCTCCTTTCATCCGGCTGTCTCTCTTACCCCTACACCTAGCTGTCTCTCGTCCCTTTCATCCGGCTCTCTCTCTTACCCCTACAACTAGCTGTCTCTCGTCTCCTTTAATCCGGCTGTCTCTGTCACCCCTACACCTAGTTGTCTCTCGTCTCCTTTAATCCGGCTGTCTCTGTCACCCCTACACCTAGTTGTCTCTCGTCTCCTTTCATCCGGCTGTCTCTCTTACCCCTTCACCTGGTTGTCTCATTCATCCTTCCTGCTAGCTGTCTCTCTCGTCCATTGCCCTTACGGTCCCTCTCTTTCAATCTCATGACTGTATCTCGTCTCTTGCCCTTACTGTCTCTCTCCCCCATTTCCTTGTCTGCCTCTCCTCTCTTGCCCATACCATGGTTCTCTTATCTACCCCTCAATATCTCTCCCCTCTTTTTGTTATCATCTCTCCCCTCCATTGCTCCCTTTTTTCCCTTACCATCTATTCTCCCTTCCCCTGCCTCTCTACTCTATTTTACTTACCGCATTGGCCCCCATATAAGCTGCACCTGTGAAATTTAAGGCGAAAAAAGATAATATCTGAATATAAGTTGCTCCCTTAAAATTGGAGAGAAACGGGCTTTCTAATCAGTATCTATTGTAACTTCTCTTGTGGGTTACAGGCCGAAAATCGTAACTCGCAAAACGTTACAATCGCAAATCACTTCAATTGTCTCTCTCTCAAGGCTGTCTCTCTCCTCTCTCCTACCTTACGCTGGCTGTCTCTCTCCTCACTCCCCCTTACTGTCTCTCTCCTCTCTTCACCTTACTGTCTCTCTCTTCCCTTGCCCTGGCTGTCTGTAATCTCTTATCTATATAGTCTCTCTCCTGTCTCTCTCCTCTCTTCCCCTGGCTGTCTCTCTCCTCTCTTCCCCTGGCTGTCTCTCTCCTCTCTTACCCTTGCTGTCTCTCTCCTCCCTTGTCCTTATGGTCTCAATCCCCCCCCAGCTGTCTATCCGCTTTTGCCCTTACTGCCTCTCCCCTTCCCTCCCACTGATCGTCACTCTCCTGCCTTGCCCTTACTGTGTCTCTCCTCCCTTCCTCTGGCTGTCTCTCTCCTCTCTTGCCCTCACAGTCTCTCCCCTTCCCC